>JAJTJO010000004.1:459797-794642 GCA_024550625.1 Dendroctonus valens | reverse complement strand
ATTGCATCAGTTGGGGGCGAATCCATAAAATCGAAGTCCGACCTTGTAACCCCTAAAGCGAGCATCTGGAGGGCCACTGCGTTCAGGTTGGCACGTTGAATTTCCGGGATAGAGCTGGGCCTCATTTCGTTGGCTGGATTGAAGACAGCCATTTGCTGTTGTCCAGGTTGAGAAGCGTAGAGGGACACACTTTGACAAGGTCCTGCCACCTCTGGATCCTTCGCTATTAGCCTGATCTGATGCGCACAGTGCTCCACCTCCTCCTGGCCCGTGAGGAAAATCAGCACGTCATCCTCTGGAGGAGCGCCTTGGTGGATTCGGAAAAAAGTGGAGATGCAGGCGGATTGGTAGTCCTGTTGTACATGCTTCGAATATCGAATGCTCATTGGGTGGGTTCGCCCTTCGATGTAAACCACTTGGCAACCGAACTAGCTAGCAAAGTGGTCCACATCCATTGTGGCCGACATAACGATGATCTTTAGGTGAGGCAGCTTTTTCTCTTCGCGAATGAGTTGAGCTTGCTTTACAATGCCAAACAGCATCCAGTATGACCACACTCTAGTCGCTTCTATGCTTGATAGCCATGCTTGATAGCCTCTCTTGCGGAAACCTCATGCAGGGGCTCTTTGTTGCTGACGCCGTCTCGCCTTTTGTATCATGAGTTTGGCGTTGAGGCGCCTCCAAGTTGCTGTTGGAGCTTCCCAATGCGCTCATGTTGATCGGGGGCTGGTAAGCCGGAACCTCTGACTGGTTCAATCCAAAATTGATGCTCAGTCGTCTCAGCTCCGAGTTATTGTCCTCCTTCCCAGCACTACACTTCGGGGCACCGCATGTCATGCTTAGATCAAGTGGTTGTTCTCTGAATTTCTGGCGCTTACAGGAGGACACAATATTTGATGGTGAGCTGCTTTCAATCTCTGATTGAGAATTGTTGTGGATCTCACTTGCTCCAAAATTTTTTCATAATTTTTACAAGTCAAGCTATTACAAAATCCAAAAAAATAATTTATTTGGAAGGCACGGCGCAAATAAGATATAAATAAAAGGAAATGCAAAATCAACCCTGAAATGAGTGAACTTAAAGAAATATAGGTAAAACATAGGTAAAATTGGATGAAGATAAGAAATAGAAAAGAACTTGGTGCTGCAGAAGGAAAAATGCTTATGAATGGTTAACTGGAGGATACATCCGAGCGACAGTGTCCCAAAAAGCATGAAATGGTTGTGTATGATTGGGGTAACGCATCATAAACAATTCTTCACATAAATAGCCGTAAAAATGTTCTTTTTTCCTGCCAAACCTAGAATCAAATTCCGCAATTCCCTCCACCGTCGCTCAATATTCTGAGTATGAGCACCAGTCTCTGGATCCACGAAATTCAGGGAATGGTTCACGCTCAGATGGATATAGCCCTTCTCACCAAGGCAGTCATAGGCTCTCCAACAATCACTCACAATTGTTGTTCCCGGCCTAATTTTTTCGCGAATAATCTCGAAAGAGAGTTTGCGTATTTCGATTTTCAACGGGAACAACAAAAAAGTGCCCATTGCCTCGTTGGATGCCCCCAAAAAGCCACTGTCCTGAGATAACACGGTCTCTGTTATATTTTCTTTTTCCCACTTTGGCCTCGTCTATTTCGACGATTTCACCTTCTCCGCCAATCTGAGAATAATTTTCATCTGCCCAATAAATAAAAACTTCCCTGATAAAGGAAAACCAATCGGCAATGGTCACTTTACTTAATTTCATTTCGTTAGAAACAAAAGCATATCGCGGAAAAGGCCGGCACAAATAAAACATTACAAGCCGAGCCACTTGGCCCAAGGGCAGCTTTGAATTTGAAAAAAAGTTCCCTTAAGAACTGAAAATTTTGACGTGCAAGACGTGTCACCTCTGAGGTTCCGCTTTTGGCAACGAAAGTTAAACGATCGCGGAGTTTTTTTCGAACACAGCACAGTCCCGCAGGAGCAGCGAAAATGGCAAGTCAAAACTCCGTGCCTATAAAAAAAGTCTAACAGAGATTCGGTCTCTACCACAATTTGTTGGAATTCAGTTTCAGTTAATTGGCAGTCACTACACCCGCACAACGCTACACACTATTTCTTGCAATTCCGGCCATCGTCCAAAAATGTTTTTTTCTATTATAAACTAGTAGTAATAACAGTAGTAACTTCAAACAAAACTTGAAACTTAAATGCGATTGATTGTTTCTGGTAAACTGAACGCGTGGGAACCCCCGTGTTTAAGGTAGTGGTCGTGAAAGTACTGGCAACTGCGCGAAAAATTTCGACTAGCACGCCGTCGCAAAGAGCGAATCATCATGGCGACCTTTGTTTTGTTTTGGAAATTGGTGAATTTCAGAGGGTGAAAAGTGGTGGAAAACGGCATGTTCTCGAAAACTCTATAGGACAAATGTTGTTTGTTATTAGATTTTCTATAAGGTGAGCATATTTTTAATCGGCAAAGCTGCAGTCTTAAAAGAAGCCCGTGTTCTTTACAATTACCATATTTTTACTATAGATTTTTCGAGTAAATGGCCCGTTTCCACGACTTTTCACCCTCTGAAATTCACCAAGTTCCAAAACAAAACAAAGGTCGCCATGATGGTAAAATAAGTTATTTTAGTTCTCTATGGTTCGCTCTTTGCGACGGCGTACCAGTCGATAATTTTCCCGCAGTTGCCAGTACTATCACTACCGCTAACTTAAACACGGGGTCGTCACCCACGCGTTCTGTTTCCAGAGACAATCAAACTGAAATAATCGATGTTTAAAGTTTCAAGTTTCGTTTGGTTAACTCTTCTTCTCTCTCTTCATTGTGTTAACAAATTTCACGCTGACGTAATTTACGTTGCTAGAGAAATCGAACGTGGGAAAAATTGTTAAGCTCAACCGAAAATATACCCATAAATTTTAGAAAACACGTTCTTATAATAATGTAATAGTTTCTTCCGTGTTTTTGGGATATTGCTTTCCTTCACTGACACTGCGCTACTATTTCCTCTAAGAACCGTACTTCTGGTAAGTTGTTAATTTTGAATTTGTTACATTTTTGGTTTGAGATTTTGGATTTTGGTGGCAGTTTGGCAACGCGGCTGAGCCGCCTCGATTTATCGGCAACGCGTAGGCCATGAGTGCACGAAGGCACCGAAAAGAAGACCGTGTTCTTTACAATTACCCACACTGGTAAACTAAAAGTAGACACCTTGGGTAAACTTTGTAAACACAACAACCGGGTTACGACCCTCAATTTCATATCACATATTAACTGTGAGACCTGTAGACAGGCTTATCCAGCGCAAACGCACAAAGTACGGCGCATCTCGTGTTTGATCATCTCCTAAAGGTACTTCGCGAGGTTGGCAGTTAATACAAAATTTCCCGGGCCTTTATTCAAAAGTTGGAAGAAAAAAAATACATTACAGTAAGGTAAAAGTTTTATAATTGATTTTCGACAGTTTTCATTAAAATTCACATATAAAAGAGCCTATCCTGAATTGGGTAAACATCAATTAGTGATTGATGAAATATATTAGTTTTTGAACAAGGCAATCGATAAAAACTATGGCAACACCGGTCGCTTTTCAGATTCGACTAAATGTGGTTGTCTTTTTCGGATCTAATAAAGTTTACCTCTTTTCTGTGTTTTTCTAGTGAATTTCCACTTATACAAATTATGCCTTACAGGTGCTGTGTTCCGGGGTGTCGCGGAAATTACCCAAACGGTAACTCAACCTCAGCGCAAGATTCCCGAACAGATTTCGAACAGAACAGAATGCAAGATTTCCGACTTATTCTAACCTACGGAGATTCATATAATCAATATAATACAAGACCTTTTAATAAAATCCACACTTAGTTAGAATTCCCCGAAATAATGAAGAAGAATATTTAATTAAAGTAATTAAAGAATTATTGCACGAAAATAATTTGACCACACTGTATATCAAAGAAAACAGCTCGAGATTATTTTTAAGGAATTAATTCAAACTCATGTAAATCATAGTTCCAAAATGTGCATTTCCATATAAATACCTGGAAAAATATTACCGATTCTCAAATGCAACAACAAATAATTGAAAATTATCATCATAAAAACCATAATGGTATAACCATCTTAAAGACATTTATTACTGTCAAAACTAAGAGATAGCATCACCCATTCATTAATAAATGTGAATTATGTTTACAAAATAAATATGAACGGAACCCGTATAAAAAATCCCATACGAAGGACCACTTTTTGCTGAAAAAACCATTTAAAACAATACATATCGACATTTTTCAATTTTCTCGAACTCTATTTTGACAATTCTGGACTCTTTTAGTAAATATGCACAAGCCTACTGCATCAATGATAAAAATGCTGTAACTACTCTCAATAAGTTACACCATTTTATCTCGCATCATAGTGCACCTCAAAGAATTGTTACAGATAATGGATCTGAATTCAAACCCAATCTTTAACCGACACCTAATAATTCCACTTCTGATAGTCCGGTCGAAAGGCTACATTCAACCTTAATAGAAAATCTAAAAATCTTAAAAGAAAAGGACCCCGAAGAAACCTTAGACAATCTTATGATATCTGCTATTTAATTTACAATCAAAATATACATTCGACCACAGGTTTTTCTCCTTCAATTTCCTCTATGGACCTTACTACAATGAACCAAACATAAACAACGACTTATTAATTTTCCAAAAAAACAACGAAAACGAAAACAAGAATTAATACCTCTTCATGAAAAAGTATAAAAAAGTACTTATGAAAAAACTAAAACACAGGACTGAACAACAAAGTAGAACAGAACGACCTTTACCAAATATTTCCAAAGATCAAATAATTTATAAAAAAAATGACCGACGAAACTAGGCTTCACCCGCCTATATTCCTATTAAAGTAATTAATAAAGCACGAAATGTGATCGAAGGGAAAATTAAAAAACAAACAAACCATCAAAAGTACAGCTTAGGAAAATTAAGAGAATAAGAAAAAAATCCTTCCTTGCAGGCTCATAGTGCTGCCGCTTCAAGTTCTGCTCCTGCGGGTAGTTCCCATCCCTAACAATGGATACTTATATGGAAAATATTAACAACAAAACCTTAGTTTACAAACATATCATACTGCTACATTTCATTTAATTTAAGTATATTCATACTACGTTACACCATTTATTTACTAATCAAGTAATCCTAGAAAATGAACTCTTGGAATCTTTTGAAAATAATTATTATCTTAAGCTTCAATAAACCATTCATACAGTGTGTCCAGTATAAAATGATGTGCATGGGGATATTGGAAACCGTTAGAGTTACAGGGTGGACCAAATGGGGAAAAAGTTGCGCAATCAAGTGCCTATAAATAATCTGTCATGAACTTCTTTGAACTCGGAAATAGCAACGATATACGGGGAAAAAAAGAAAAAAGTGCGTTTTATAAAATCCTTTATTTCGTGTGTATTATAAAAGATACAATAACGAAATTTTCAGGGTGGGGGTAAGAAATAAGCGTGAATTTGAAATAAAGTAAAAAATAATCTAGGCCCACTATGTTCAATGAGGCCGAAGTCAACTTTTTGTTTTTCTTATGGGCGCAACATTGAATTTCTGCACTTTTAAATTCCCCGTCAGCAGCACGTCACAAAACGTGACGTCAGGCGCCAAATGAGCGACGTCTTTAATTAAGTCGTGTTTCCCAGGCACAATTGATGTGTTGTGAAAGCTCAGCGAACTATGAAAAAAGGACTCCCATATGAACATACAATCTAGCAACACTGTATTAAAGGCAGCTATATATTATTTTATTTCTTTAAAATATTTCGATAATTGCATAAAGTGGCCCTTCGTCTTATATTATATCAACGTAGTCAGTTTGTTTTATGAACCCAGTTTTGGGATGCCGGAAACAGTTCGTCTGAAAGTCGACACTTTAAAAGAAGCAAACGGTTAAAATATTGATTTTAATAGGCAAACATAAAAAACATGCATTGGCATTTCATAAAATGATGTGTTTTATTTTGACTTGCAATTACATATTTGTAAATATTTAAAATATTTAGAAAATTGTATTTACAAAAAAAATGTAAATTGGATGAATGAATGATGACAATTGATTGATTTGAATGGATTAAGAAATGGATTTGAATTGTTAAATAAACACTTGAGAAACCAAAGGAAGAAAACTAACGTTTGCTATAATTTTATTGAAATTTATTTAAAACCACATAAAATATATATATATATTTTTTTTCTGGATGAGGTTTAGGAAATGCCATCTTACGCACTGTCCAGAGAGCTACTATTGTAGCGCTCTAGGTTGTGTGGGACTCCAGCTTACCTGTTTACCCACTAAACCCATTCCTCACCATTCATTCTCAAGCTGAAATTTTCATTCAAGCTTCATTTTCAAGCTGAAAATAGTTTATCAGCTTGATAATTAAACGCTGTTCGCATTCACTGTATCGTTTCGGCATTGTTAATAACAAATGTTTTTAATTTAGTTAAGTATATATGTTAGTGTCAATGACAATAAACATATAAACTTCCTCTTCGTCTTTGGCGCTGGTAAAACAATACGGAATTAGCTACGACGTGCCCAATGGTTAACACTCATTATCGGACAAAGCGCGACAAGCTGACGTCATCTTGCAATGAGATTGATCAGACAGTAAGCCTTACTGACGAGTCCAATAGGTAGGCCCGGGACGAAACGCATGGCTCATCACATAACGCCATAATTAGTGACAATGAAATTGACTGAAACCCAGGAATACATTGGATGAAACAAAAAATACAGACGTATGTCCGTGGGAAAATTGCAGAGTTGATACTCCTTTTGTCAAAAAGTATCCCACATTAGGCTGCCTCTAGCCAAACATAGTGAGGTCTCGTATAACGCAGCTTTGTCTATTAAATCGTTACGTTGTTAAAGTTTGTCCATTGGACATGCCTACTACTCCCCCCCGAACTCCCATTACTACTCGAAATAATTGTGCACTCATATCGACTCAGAAAGTTCATCCTCGGACGTAGGAGGGGAGCGTAGGAGCTCCCTCGTATAGCGTGGGAATAGGCGAAATTGTTGATAAGATTCAATTCAGCAGTTTATTTGCACAGAACACACTGTGGATGGCCAAACATTACTTGTGGAGTAATAGTTCAGAGACGCCGCGACGGGCGTCTGTGTCTGTACCTGTGACGCATATCACGTCGGGGTCACCAATTATGGCGTTATGTGATGAGCCATGCGTTTCGTCCCGGGCATAGAGATATAAGACCCTGCCTTATACGCCGGACACCGGTTATACGCGTTCGGACGTAAATGAACCGAGTCGACGTAGATCTTGTGCGGTGAGATGTTGGCAACCCGTGTTGCTGATGCTGCCACCCGTGAGTCGGTGGGCGAAGCTCACCACAACTTTTTTCCTTAATGAATGCCCCTCGAATAAAACCAAAACCGCCACTGCAAGACTATCTCCTGACGTTGTCGTGCGTATGGCTAGCTCGGGAATGTCCATGTTAGGGCACTGCCCAGGTAATGGACGACTTAGCGCGCCTATTTAGATCATGGGCAAAGAGCAACCGGCCGAACATCTGGCCAGACATGGGACATTTTACTGACTTATGTTTTTTGTTTTAAACTTTGTATGTGAATTTAGTAATGTGAATGTTTAATAAATTTTATCTATCTATCTATCTAACTCACCACAACCTGTTGTGGCTTCAATTTGACGCAAAGACGTACGAGGTGTCTCAACCAAGCTTTGCATTACCAAATTTTCTTTATTTTCGCCTGGAAGTTTGTTTTTCTTTACCTTAGCAAGACTCCCGTAAGCTACAAGGTTGTCTTTCAGACGCCTAAACATAGTTCTACCAGGTTGTCGCCTTTCTGGATATTTATTTAAATACACATTTCTTCAGCTTTCGTTTGCATTTCGACGACAGAGAATAAAACACTCCAACATATTGTATTTTTCATAATTTGAACACACAATTAATTACAAACACTTGACACTGACAATAAATTCTACTTTGACAGTTACCTAGGTAATTAAAACAGACAACGAACGTCACTATGGGGAAATTGAAGAGAAATATCAATGCCTACTACCATAAAATCTTAAATTTGTTAATTTTAATTATTTATGTTGACCGAACATAAACATGTTATACATGGTTGAAGAGCATATTTAAAGGGAATTTAAAAATGCAGAAATTCAATATGGCGCCCATAAGAAAACCAAAAGTTGACTTCGGCCTCATTGAACATAGTGGGCCTAGATTATTTTTTACTTTATTTTCAAATTCACGCTCATTTCTTACCCCCATCCTGAAAATTTCGTTATTGTATCTTTTATAATAAACACGATATAATGGATATTATAAAACGCACTCTTTTCTTTTTTTCCCTGTATATCCGTTGCTATTCCGAGTTCTAAGAAATTGATGACAGATTATTAATAGGCACTTGATTGCTCAACTTTTTCCCCATTTGGTCCACTCTGTATCCTTAACGGTTTCCAATATCCCCATGTACATCATTTATACTGCCCACACTGTATAGTTAAAGTCAAAAGCTTACTGTGGGCCGATTTCTATGCACGCAAGTGTATGTAAATAAACCCTTAAATAACAATAACATTTGTTTAACTAATGTTCTAGATATCAGTCTGTTCAGCTTAAATGCTTTTAAACTAATTTGGACTTTCCTAGAAACCCATTACGCTAATCAGCAAATATGGCCTTTGGATCGTATTTATTAACTTATTTCAATTTGTCAAGCCGGACTTATTCAAACAGACAAGGAAGCAATCTTGGTTGTTAAAATTCCATTATTTACCAAAAACATGTGTAAATTGGCACATTGTATATCCTGTACCCACAAAAGAACACTTGATTTTGATACCACCTAGTCAATATTATTGTAATGACGTATGGTTTCAAAAGTGTACCAGTGTTAATAATAAATGGTTATGCAAAAATCAGATTTATAATGCAAATAATATTAATAACCATACAGTTGCCAAGGTTGTAAATAGTTATGATATTGCTCTTTTCACTCGAAACCAACATTTGTTATATTGTACTAATGTTATCTTCGGAAATAATTGAAAATTGTAACGACCTAACCAAACAGCTAATAAGAAATTGTAATTTAATATTAAGTAAATGTGAAATCATTATTGGAACACAAAAATTTTCCAACATAAATTTTAATATTAGCATCTCTCAGGAGAAACTACATTTTCATACCATTCGCTAATAAAACTATTCATTTAAGGCTGGCTCACGTAACAAACCCAATAGAGATGCAAAAGGATTTGATGAATCTTCTACAATATTCCAATCTTCAAACGAATCATGATGTTTTGCAATTCTAAATTCTCTTATTCTAGGTTAAACAATCTTATTAAATAAACTTTCCAGTTCCAATGACAAGGAAAAATTATTTTATTGTCCAGTAGTCAGTTGCGTTTGTAAGTGTTCGAGTAGCGTTGATGTAGGGAAACGGAAGCGGGATTGTCTGGTTGGTCTTGTAAGACAAAGGGGATTCAGTATGGTCCAGTTGTAGGGGTTGTTTGTCCATTTTGTCTGTAGATGTATGAGTCTTTCCGAGATCTTTGTCATGTTTGTGCGCTCGTATAGTAGTTGGGTGGAGGGGTTGTGTAGTGGGTTTTGGGGGTGTCTTATTCGTGTTATTAGTCTTAGTGCAATTTGTTCTGTTGTTTGTATATAACGTTTTCTCCTTTCTGTTCCGTTGGTCATGAGTATATGTCCATAGTCTAGCAAGGGTCTACAGACAGCTTTATATATTTTGGTGGCGGTGTTTGTGCTAATTCCTCTGTCTTTGTAAGTTAATGATCGGAAGTGTTTTTGTTCTCTTTATTGTTTCTGCCCTGATGTTTCCGTATGTGTTTTAGTGAATTTAAGTTGTGGTCAATTGTGATTTCAGGTATTTTACGTCGTTCTTTGGTTGTGTCGTTTGGCCGTCTGCAGTTATTGTAGGGGAGTCAGCGTTGAGTCTGTGGTTGTGAGCAGAAGTTGGTTTTTTTGACGCGTTTGGTGTTAGACTCCATTATAAAACCATGTCATTGTGTTGTTTGTTAGTGTTTCGAGTCTTTGAGCTGCTCTCTCAGTAGTTTTGTCACGTACAATAAGTGCCGTGTCGTCTGCGTATTGTAATATGTATGCCGATCTGTCGATTTGATTTTTGTCTGGTAAGTTGTAATTGTTTATGTCATGGCAGTATATATTGTAGAGAAACGGCGAGAGCGGGGATCTTTGAAGGAGCCCTTGTTCAGGGGAAAAAGAAAATGACAGTGTTTTGTCAATTCGTACTTGTAGTTGTCTGTTTTCTAGTAAGTTCTTTATGGTGTGTAGTAGATATGTTGGTGTGTGTTAGTTTGTATAGTAAGCCTCTATGCCAGACACTATCAAAAGCCTTGTTAATGTCCATAAACAGGCAAGCTGTCTTTCTGTCACTTAGGTGGGTAGTTTGTATATTGTTGGCCAAAATAAAGAGCGGATGAACAGTCGAGTGATGTTGTTTGACACCAAATTGGTAGGTAGGTATATATTTTCCAATCACTTTTTCAAGCGTTGCTTTATTATGTATTCGAAAATTTTGCTTAGTACTGGAAGTAGTGTAATTGGTCTGTAGTTGCTCGGTTGTGTATTGTCGAGTCCATTTTTGGGAATAGGGATTATTAAGCCGTTTTCCATGTTTCTGGGATTCTGCCATTTGTGATGCAGTTGTTCAATTCAGTTAGGATCAGTTTGTGTGTTTCTTGAGTTAGGATTTTCAAGAGTTTTGCCTTAATTTTATCCCCTCCCGGTGGAGTGTCTTTGACATGCGCTAGGGCTTCATCGTACTCTGTGTCTGTGATCAGTTTGCAGGTGTAGTCCGGTGAGCTGTTAAAATAGTTCAAGTACCAGTCGTTGCTCAAGTTCCAGTTGTCATTCTCGAAGTTAGGGTTTGTCGATATGCTGAAGGCCCTTTGATACTGTCTGGCGAACGCGTCCGCTTTCTCTTTGTCTGTGTAACGTTCTATTCCGTTTTCGTCAATTGTGTCAGTCTTTTTATACCCAATAAACGTTTTTTTTTACAAATTCTCCGTCTTCAAAATTATAATTCGCGCACCGCACGGGCACATTCCGTAGCGTAGCGATCTCTCGCGTTCGCTTGCCATATAATACGATGATAATACCTACTTCACACTTTTTTTCGTAGTGCATCATAATGAATTTTGTGAACAGTGACGTGCCCAAAATATTGTATCGCGTGTCATTAATGGCACCCGTGCCATTGGTTCGCCATCCCTAGTCTAGTAGCTCTCTATTAGTAAGATTTGGATGGCAAACCGAACTTTCTATATGTATCAGGGCAGCTTTCTATATGTATCAGGAGCAGGAGTTTAACGTTACGTTTTTTTATGTGGATCTAGTAGCTCTCTATTAGCAAAATTTGAATGGCAAAACGAAATTTTTCTTTGTATCAGGGCTGCAGCATGTTTAAGGAGGTAGCGAGCAGACATCAGGAGCAGGAGTTTAGCGTTCCGTTATTTTTGTGTGGGTCTAGTAGCTCCCGATACTTCTTTATAATGTATTTAGTGAGCAAATTTGTCTTTTAGGGTTTTTAATTTTATTTATTATTTATATTTTAATAGTGAATATTTGTATCTCGCTTTCGAATATCTGCAGTCTTTGTCATGGTTTTGTCTGGCAACGTGGTGGTCGCCCTACCTTTACTTACCACAGTTTTGAATGGAGGGGACCGGAAAATCTATCCAGGAAATGGAACCAACGAAGGGCAATCAAGTACCAGCCTTTGACTAGTGAAGTCGACCACCCGGTTCCTGAACTGGAAAGCTATCGCCGATATTTTGTCATCTGTTGTAGATTTCTCCACCTGCCTGATTTCTGCTAGAGTTCATCAGCTGCCTACTGGTTCCCGACTGGGGATTATTATCACGGAGACGTGGATTGAATGGCCAGGGACAGTCTGGAAACTGAGAACATGTGGAGCGGACCTTGGTAGCATAAGGTGTCGGCGATTTTGGAGGCGACGCAGCGGACCTAGATTGGATATTCGGGCAAGCGACACTTAAAGTTATTTCCCTTTTGTTGAGATTAGTTTAGATTGGCAAACGGTTAACAGACGGTAATTTGTGGTCGTCAAACCACAAATTACAAGTTTTATCGTGAACAATTTCGATCAAAGGTAGGAGTAGGTGTTTTGGCAGCAAACCACCGCTGAGCGTTCTAGCTTTGCTGCAAAAGCTAGTGGCACTTCAACGAATCCACCCTTCGGGCTTTGCACACGACAGCCCGAAATACCTGCTCATGTGAACCCTCTCTTTTTCGTGTTCACTCATCTTTAAATCATTAAATAACTTTCATTTAACTTTGCTTTTTATTTTTCTTTCTCTTTGTCTCTGTGAAATTTGTCGTGTTGCAATATTATTGACACTTGAGCTGAAATCGAAGAGATCATAAACTGAATTCAAATCTCCCGCCAAATTTTGATGTGAATCCCATCGGAAAGAACTTTTCTTCTGCAAGCAGTGGAAATTCGAGTCTGGTTTGGAAATCAGCCGCTGCGAATAAGCGACAAATAGCATTCTATAGGCTTATATCAGAGATTAGTTGACTAGTCTTATCTACTTAGTCTACTAATCTCTGCTTCTATGTTATATAGCAGTTTCGAATCTATAACCTCTGTCATCTGTGTGTTAAGCAAGCAGTGAGGGAATCACGAGTGCTTTAGCAGCGATAAACAAGCTCTGCCTAAGAACATGGTGCACCAGCTACTTACCTAAAAACGCGATTTACCTGGATTCAGAAGTGCAGGAAAGGTGTCCGTCCGTATCACTGGGGTCCGACAGCAACTTGATCAACTTCGGGGAACTGAAAGACTTCCAACCCATCTGCTTCCATTGCGGCGACCACAATATTATCGACGAAGGTAAAATACCTTATCGGAGCTATTTTCCTTATATCTGGTATCGCTGCGATAACTTCAAGCACTTCTTCTGCAAGTTGTGTTTCCATCCCAACCGTACTTGCCTCGATCTCAAACTCATTACAAGAAAGTATGTAGAAGTCGATTTTCAAGTTTTGAGTCATCAATTTTCGCTGTTCGAAAGCATTAAATTCGAGTGTAAATGGCCCGCTTGCAAGCAGATCTTCGGCTGTTCCACCCTGAAGGAGCACGAAATCAGCTGCACAAAGCAGCCGAACCGCAAATGTCCCGTGGATTATTGCACTTGGTCCGGTAGACTGGATGAATTGGAGAATGAACACTTCAAAACTCATGAAAACAGCAAGTTGATCTACCGCAACGAGGTGAAGGACCTGAAACCCGACAAGAATTTCTACTTGCTGATTCTCGACCACTTTGTGCTGGTTCAATACGCAGTGGAGCCGTTGGGCGAGGTTTTCCAGCACGATTTCAATCTGGAACTGTGCAGTGAAGAACTGAGCTTAGTGAAACCAGTAGGATTAGTTACTACGTTAGATAAAAAAATTGTGAACCAGATTAAGGAGGGCGACCACTCTGTGAAAAGCATTAAGGGGCAAGTTGTGCTGTTTGTATATTTAGAAGATTTGTAACAAAAAAAAACGATTATTTGAAAGAAAATTGGCTTCATAAAATTAAAATTATTATTATTCCTAAATACATATAATGTAATTATATTGTAACAAATTTGCAATGTTTTATGTAAGAAAATGTAATGTAAAAGATCATAAAATTAATAACAATAGAATTCACTCTCCACGTATAACAAATAGAAACTCCCTTCCAAGTCCAAATTTGATAATGCCAATAGCCATCAAACTCCGCCGCTCAGTTTTCCTGCAAAAGTTGCTCGAAAATACCACAAACCGAAAGGGTAAAAACATTTTTGTATGACAATGTAAGGCAGAATAAATCCTCCTATTAGGGATGCATTAAAAAGAAACCTAAACTGACAACTGAGTATCTTCATCTTCTAAAACATTCCAGAGTATAAAGGGAAACTCACAAATTCACTTACTATATTTAGTGGCAAACTTTATTTAATTTGAGTACACTGTCATAGCATATAGCAAACTAGGAATGCTCAATACAATTCTGCAAAAGATCCCTATATAAGCCCTTTCTCATCGCGTCCAGGTGGATTAGCTGCGTGTAAAGCTCAGCTGCATAGTCTTTGACGTGCAGTCGCTTCATCAGCCACCCTTTTGCCAGTAACACCCCTAAAGCAACCATCAGAAGTGGTAAAATGCGCGTAAAAATCCACTTACATTTGCAGTCCGGTTCCAGCTCCTGCAGCTGCTCCAAAGTATCTAAGAGCTCCTGACAAGTTTCCTTGCTTAGGGCCGGATTTGTGACCACCCATTTTAGGTAAAACCAGGCACTGCTATCGGCAGGATCAGTAAAAACTGCATTTTTCACCAGCTCCAACTCCTGCTCAATGCACTGCTCGTCCAAAGTACTGCGGTAATGCCAGGAGGAGTAATTGGAGAAGTTGTTGTTAATGCGATCAGTGGAGAATTTTATCTCCACGGGCAGCGTTATTCCAATTCGGTTCACCAGCAGCCGGCGGTAGTCCCAGCAATGGACTGTCCCAGCAATGGATTTCGGTCATCAACACTGAGATATTTGGTACAAAGGGCGAATTCCTGCTGCCAATTGGGCTGGGAATGCAATATTAAAACCCAATAGCGATGGTACCAGACGCTATAGCTCTTTGGATTCACTCTAAGACAATCTTCGGTTAAGCTAATCTCTTTTTCCAACAGTCCATCAAATGCTTTTAGATCATCATCACCATCCTCTTTTGCTGATGGATCAGATTTTTCACTATAAAATATTTGCTTTCGCTTGATTTAGTCTTAATGGGCCACACTTACTATCTGTGTTTCTCGCGTAAAATCACCTCCTTGCGATAGTTCCACAAAGTGTAAATATCTGGATTCGTGGAGAGCAGCCCGGCGCATATTTTAAACGATACTGGGTCAAAAGGGTCGCAATTCCGATGGAGCAGGATCTGAGACATGATGGCCCTGTACTGAGTAAGTTGGGTTGCTTTGCTTCAGCTCTTTTTCCGCCTTTCGCTGCGCGGTGGTTTTGATCTTTCTAATCATACCTCAAAATTTACCATTATTGGATACCTCCTTAAACATGCTGCTGCCCTGATACAAAGAAAAATTTCGTTTTGCCACTCAAATTTTACTAATAGAGAGCTACTAGACCCACGTAAAAAATAACGTAACGTTAAACTCCCGCTTGATATCTGCTCGCTACCTCCTTAAGCATGCTGCTGCCCGGATACATATAGAAAGTTCATTTTGCCATTTAAATTTTGCTGATAGAGAGCTACTAGATCCTCTCAAAAAATAACGTAACGCTAAACTTCTGCTCCTGATATCTGCTCGCTACCTCCTTAAACATGCTGCTGCCCAGTCAAATGTGAAGGTAGAAACAACTATACACACAAACGGATGATGGTGGACAAAGACACCGAAACGTATTTGTAACATTTTAAATAATAAACAATAAAATTGACTGAAACCCAGGAATTTTTTGAAATTAAGATCTTATATTCATGAAAATCATAAAACTTGGGATCAGTCTTTTCACCAAGTCTTTCAAGCCTTCCGATTAGCAAAGCATGAAATTACCGGATTTTCTCCTGCATTTTTGAATTTCACTAGAAATATACCTGTTGATGGTTCTTTTTATGGTTTGATTGCTGAAAATTCTAGCAATAAAGTGAATATTTCAAGGTCAGTGCATAACCCCGATACAGTTCAAGAAATGCCGGCTATTTATCAGGACGTGCAAAAGAAATTACATAGTTTGTACTTGAAGAGTAAAAAACGGTAAGACTTGAGAAGGAAGGCTGTTAAGTATCACGTGGGTGACTGTGTTTGGACAGATAATTTTGTTTTGTCAAAGGCCATTGATGGGTTTGCCGCAAAGCGAGCCCCTAAATTTATCCCTTGTATTGTAACCAAAGTTATCCCAGATTTGGTTTCTCGGTTGAGTGTAATAATTTTACTTTCGAGCTTGTTTTATAAAAACTTAATTTGTTTATTTTCATATCGGAACGAAATAGCCCTTCTCCTTCTGAGTAGGCCTTTTTCGCCACAATATGATTCAACTGCATTGTATATAACAAGGCGACTTTCTAAGGCCCACACTTTTCAACATAATCATGGATGAAATTATAAGAAAAATAAAACTTTAAGAGGAAAGCAAGTGGGAGATTAACAACTAAAAATATTATGTTATGCAGATGATGCGGTGCTGATGGATGGACGACCTTCAAAGAATGTTACCCCCGTGAGACGTAAAAAAAATGATGAATAAAACGAATAAATTTTAAAAGGGCGCTCAATTGGACATAGAAGTCGCACTTAGAAAGTTCGATTTAGACATTAACACCATAAACCTCGCTAGCATGACATTGTGAAAATCTATCGAAGAGCGGCTAAAAGCAACAGCCCGCGATCTTCGGGGAAGACGCCACAGTCAGGTGTTTTGTTTTATCTTCCGAGAGAGATTTATAGAATTCCTGGAAAGCTGGGGACGAACTTAAACTAAACACCTACGATATCGAACACTTTAATGCGTTTGTACCAATGTAGCCCTTGGACGGTATGTTAAATTTGCTTTTAATGCCGCCCAAAAATGCGCACTTTAGGAAATTTAAAAGCTTACAAAATGACAAGTTTTTTGCTATTCAACTTCCTTCACCACTTGCAAATTGAATTTATGTGCAAAAAATATTGAAATCCTGAAGAGGACGTTCACCATTGCTACCAGAAATAATTTCGTTTGTTATTTGAATTACTTATTGCGTAATTTTCAAATCGTTTGAGGCAATTAAAGTTTTTATATTCATTTGTACCTAACTTGCGTGCCGTCATAAACAGCTACTGATGAACTGAGAGCCAAACATTCAAAGCGTTTGATGAACGCGTTGAAAGTGTAAAGTTCACCTGAAAATGCGCCATTCTTGGGGGAGAAGTAAGCAAAAAAGGCCGAGTTTCTTTTCTTTCTGAAGTCTAATCGCACAAATATATATAATTTAAAAGAAGCTTTAATTTCAAAGCTTCTTTTATTACAAAAATCAACAAATCATAAATGAGTATTTACAACATGAATATATAGAGAACTTGCCCATTTCAATGTATCCGCGCCTTTAGGTGCTTGTAGCATTAGCACATGATTAGTTGCCGAACTTAAAGTTCTGGCTGGCAGCATATTCGGGGGGCCACTTTATTCAGCGATTCTCCCTCAACGACCGTCAGAAGGATCGATTCGCTTGACATCAGTACCACCACCGTGATTGCTTCCTTCTGACATCCGAACTGATCCGCCATGATCAGGATTTTGCTAAATCTTGGATCCAGGGGGAAACTTTACCCTCTTCTTTCCCAATTCCGTCAGTGCGGGCGTCTCGACACTGTCAATCGCGCCCAGCAGTTTCAATTCAATAAAAGCGGCTTTGATTGCATCAGTTGGGGGCGAATCCATAAAATCGAAGTCCGACCTTGTAACCCCTAAAGCGAGCATCTGGAGGGCCACTGCGTTCAGGTTGGCACGTTGAATTTCCGGGATAGAGCTGGGCCTCATTTCGTTGGCTGGATTGAAGACAGCCATTTGCTGTTGTCCATGTTGAGAAGCGTAGAGGAGACACACTTTGACAGGAGGTCCTGCCACCTCTGGATCCTTCGCTATTAGCCTGATCTGATGCGCACAGTGCTCCACCTCCTCCTGGCCCGTGAGGAAAATCAGCACGTTATCCTCTGGAGGAGCGCCTTGGTGGATTCGGAAAAAAGTGGAGATGCAGGCGGATTGGTAGTCCTGTTGTACATGCTTCGAATATCGAATGCTCATTGGGTGGGTTCGCCCTTCGATGTAAACCACTTGGCAACCGAACTAGCTAGCAAAGTGGTCCACATCCATTGTGGCCGACATAACGATGATCTTTAGGTGAGGCAGCTTTTTCTCTTCGCGAATGAGTTGAGCTTGCTTTACAATGCCAAACAGCATCCAGTATGACCACACTCTAGTCGCTTCTATGCTTAATAGCCATGCTTGATAACCTCTCTTGCGGAAACTTCATGCAGGGGCTCTTTGCTGTTTGACGCCGTCTCGCCTTTTGTATCATGAGTTTGGCGTTGAGGCGCCTCCAAGTTGCTGTTGGAGCTTCCCAATGCGCTCATGTTGATCGGGGGCTGGTAAGCCGGAACCTCTGACTGGTTCAATCCAAAATTGATGCTCAGTCGTCTCAGCTCCGAGTTATTGTCCTCCTTCCCAGCACTACACTTCGGGGCACCGCATGTCATGCTTAGATCAAGTGGTTGTTCTCTGAATTTCTTTACAGGGAGGACACAATATTTGATGGTGAGCTGCTTTCAATCTCTGATTGAGAATTCTTGTGGATCTCACTTGCTCCAAAATTTTTTCATAATTTTTACAAGTCAAGCTATTACAAAAATCCAAAAAAATAATTTATTTGGAAGGGACGGCGCAAATAAGATATAAAATAAAAGGAAATGCAAAATCAACCCTGAAATGAGTGAACTTAAAGAAATATAGGTAAAACATAGGTAAAATTGGATGAAGATAAAGAAATAGAAAAGAAATTGGTGCTGCAGAAGGAAAAATGCTTATGAATGGTTAACTGGAGGATACATCCGAGCGACAGTGTCCCAAAAATCATGAAATGGTTGTGTATGATTGGGGTAACGCATCATAAACAATTCTTCACATAAATAGCCGTAAAAATGTTCTTTTTTCCTGCCAAACCTAGGAATCAAATTCCGCACTTCCCTCCACCGTCGCTCAATATTCTGAGTATGAGCACCAGTCTCTGGATCCACGAAATTCAGGGAATGGTTCACGCTCAGATGGATATAGCCCTTCTCACCAAGGCAGTCATCAGCTCTCCAACAATCACTCACAATTGTTGTTCCCGGCCTAATTTTTCGCAAATAATCTCGAAAGAGAGATTGCGTATTTCGATTTTCAACGGGAACAACAAAAAAGTTCCCATTGCCTCGTTGGATGCCCCCAAAAATCCACTGTCCTGAGATAACACGGCCTCTGTTATATTTTCTTTTTCCCACTTTGGCCTCGCCTATTTCGACGATTTCACCTTCTCCGCCAATCAGAGAAGAATTTTCATCTGCCCAATAAATAAAAACTTCCCTGATAAAGGAAAACCAATCGGCAATGGTCACCTTACTTAATTTCATTTCGTTAGAAACAAAAGCATATCGCGGAAAAGGCCGGCACAAATAAAACATTACAAGCCGAGCCACTTGGCCCAAGAGCAGCTTTGAATTTGAAAAAAAGTTCCCTTAAGAACTGAAAATTTTGACGTGCAAGACGTGCCACCTCTGGGGTTCCGCTTTTGGCAACGAAAGTTAAACGATCGCGGAGTTTTTTTCGAACACAGCACAGTCCCGCAGGAGCAGCGAAAATGGCAAGTCAAAACTCCGTGCCTATAAAAAAAGTCTAACAGAGATTCGGTCTCTACCACAATTTGTTGGAATTCAGTTAATTGGCAGTCACTACACCCGCACAACGCTACACACACTATTTCTTGCAATTCCGGCCATCGTCCAAAAATGTTTTTTTCTATTATAAACTAGTAGTAATAACAGTAGTAACTTCAAACAAAACTTGAAACTTAAATGCGATTGATTGTTTCTGGTAAACTGAACGTGTGGGAACCCCCGTGTTTAAGCTAGTGGCCGTGAAAGTACTGGCAACTGCGCGAAAAATTTCAACTGGTACGCCGTCGCAAACAGCGAATCATCATGGCGACCTTTGTTTTGTTTTGGAAATTGGTGAATTTCAGAGGGTGAAAAGTGGTGGAAAACGGCATGTTCTCGAAAACTCTATAGGACAAATGTTGTTTGTTATTAGATTTTCTATAAGGTGAGCATATTTTTAATCGGCAAAGCTGCAGTCTTAAAAGAAGCCCGTGTTCTTTACAATTACCAACAAAACAAAGGTCGCCATGATGGTTTGCTCCATAGAGAAACTAAAATAAGTTATTTTAGTTAGTTCCATAGAGAAGTACGTTCTCTATGGTTCGCTCTTTGCGACGGCGTACCAATCGAAAATTTTCCCGCAGTTGCCAGTACTATCACTACCACTACCTTAAACATGGGATCGTCACCCACGCGTTCTGTTTTCCAGAGACAATCAAACTGAAATAATCGATGTTTAAAGTTTCAAGTTTCGTTTGGGTTAACTCTTCTTCTCTCTCTTCATTGTGTTAACAAATTGCACGCTGAAGTAATTTATGTTGCTAGAGAAATCGAACGAGGGAAAAATGGTTAAGCTCAACCGAAATATACCCATAAATTTTAGAAAACACGTTCCTATAATAATGTAATAGTTTCTTCCGTGTTTTGGGATATTGCTTTCCTTCACTGACACTGCGCTACCATTTCCTCTAAGAACGTACTTCTGGTAAGTTGTTAATTTTGAATTTGTTACATTTTTGGTTTGAGATTTTGGATTTTGGTGGCAGTTTGGCAACGCGGCTGAGCCGCCTCGAGTTATCGGCAGCGCGTAGGCCATGACTGCGCGAAGGCACCGAAAAGAAGACCGTGTTCTTTACAATTACCCACACTGGTAAACTAAAAGTAGACACCTTGGGTAAACTTTGTAAACACAACAACCGGGTTACGACTCTCAATTTCATATCACATATTAACTGTGAGACCTGTAGACAGGCTTATCCAGCGCAAACGCTTAAAAACTTATGGCAACACCGGTCGCTTTTCAGATTCGACTAAATGTGGTTGTCTTTTTCGGATCTAATAAAGTTTACCTCTTTTCTGTGTTTTTCTAGTGAATTTCACTTATACAAATTATGCCTTACAGGTGCTGTGTTCCGGGGTGTCGCGGAAATTACCCAAACGGTAACTCAACCTCAGCGCAAGATTCCCGAACAGATTTCGAACAGAACAGAATGCAAGATTTCCGACTTATTCTAACCTACGGAGATTCATATAATCAATATAATACAAGACCTTTTAATAAAATCCACACTTTAGTTAGAATTCCCCGAAATAATGAAGAAGAATATTTAATTAAAGTAATTAAAGAATTATTGCACGAAAATAATTTGACCACACTGTATATCAAAGAAAAACAGCTCGAGATTATTTTTGAGGAATTAATTCAAACTCATTTAAATCATAGTACCAAAATGTGCATTTCATATAAATACCTGGAAAATATTACCGATTCTCAAATGCAACAACAAATAATTGAAAATTATCATCATAAAAACCATAATGGTATAACCATCTTAAAGACATTTATTACTGGCCAAAAGTAAGAGATAGCATCACCCATTTCATTAATAAATGTGAATTATGTTTACAAAATAAATATGAACGGAACCCCTATAAAAATCCCTTACGAAGGACCACTTCGTGCTGAAAAACCATTTAAAACAATACATATCGACATTTTTCAATTTTCTCGAACTCTATTTTTGACAATTTTGGACTCTTTTAGTAAATATGCACAAGCCTACTGCATCAATGATAAAAATGCTGTAGCTACTCTCAATAAGTTGCACCATTTCATCTCGCATCATAGTGCACCTCAAAGAATTGTTACAGATAATGGATCTGAATTCAAAAACAATCTTTAACCGACACCTAATAATTCCACTTCTGATAGTCCGGTCGAAAGGCTACATTCAACCTTAATAGAAAATCTAAAAATCTTAAAAGAAAAGGACCCCGAAGAAACCTTAGACAATCTTATGATATCTGCTATTTTAATTTACAATCAAAATGTACATTCGACCACAGGTTTTCTCCTTTCAATTTCCTCTATGGACCTTACTACAATGAACCAAACATAAACAACGACTTATCAATTTCGAAAAATACAACGAAAAACGAAAACAAGAATTAATACCTCTTCATGAAAAGTATAAAAAAGTACTTATGAAAAACTAAAACACAGGACTGAACAACAAAGTAGAACAGAACGACCTTTACCAAATATTTCCAAAGATCAAATTATTTATAAAAAAAATGACCGACGAAACACGGCTTCACCCGCCTATATTCCTATTAAAGTAATTAATAAAGCACGAAATGTGATCGAAGGAAAATTAAAAACAAACAAACCATCAAAAGTACAGCTTAGGAAAATTAAGAGAATAAGAAAAAATCCTTCCTTGCAGGCTCATATTGCTGCCGCTTCAAGTTCTGCTCCTGCGGGTAGTTCCCATCCCTAACAATGGATACTATATGGAAAATATTAACAACAAAACCTTAGTTTTACAAACATATCATACTACCTACATTTCATTTAATTTAAGTATTATTCATACTACGTTAACCCATTTATTTACTGATCAAGTAATCCTAGAAAATGAACTCATGGAATCTTTTGAAAATAATTATTATCTTAAGCTTCAAATAAACCATTCATACAGTGTGTCCAGTATAAAATGATGTGCATGGGGATATTGGAAACCGTTAGAGTTACAGGGTGGACCAAATTGCGAAAAAGTTGCGCAATCAAGTGCCTATAAATAATCTGTCATGAACTTCTTTGAACTCGGAATAGCAACGGATATACAGGGAAAAAAGTGCGTTTTATAAAATCCTTTATTTCGTGTTTATTATAAAAAATACAATAACGAAATTTTCAGGGTGGGGGTAAGAAATAAGCGTGAATTTGAAAATAAAGTAAAAAATAATATAGGCCCACTATGTTCAATGAGGCCGAAGTCAACTTTTGTTTTTCTTATGGGCGCAACATTGAATTTCTGCACTTTTAAATTCCCCGTCAGCAGCACGTCACAAAACGTGACGTCAGGCGCCAAATGAGCGACGTCTTTAATTAAGTCGTGTTTCCCAGGCACAATTGATGTGTTGTGAAAGCTCAGCGAACTATGAAAAAGGACTCCCATATTAACATACAATCTAGCAACACTGTATTAAAGGCTATATATTATTTTATTTCTTTAAAATATTTTCGATAATTGCATAAAGTGGCCCTTCGTCTTATATTATATCAACGTAGTCAGTTTTGTTTTATGAACCCAGTTTTGGATGCCGGAACAAGTTCGTCTGAAAGTCGACACTTTAAAAGAAGCAAACGGTTTAAAATATTGATTTTAATAGGCAAACATAAAAAACATGCATTGGAATTTCATAAAATGATTTGTTTTATTTTGACTTGCAATTACATCTTTGTAAATATTTAAAATATTTAGAAAAATGTATTTACAAAAAAAATGTAAATTGGATGAATGAATGATGACAATTGATTGATTTGAATGGATTGAAATGGATTTTGAATTGTTAAATAACACATATATATAATGTATAATTTTATTGAAATTTATTTAAAACCACATAAATATATATATATATATATATATATATATATATATATATATATATATATATATATATATATATATATATATATATATATATATATATATATATATATTTTTTTTTTTTTTTTTTGTGGATGATGTTTAGGAAATGCCATCTTACGCACTGTCCAGAGAGCTACTATTGTAGCGCTCTAGGTTGTGTGGGATTCCAGCTTACCTGTTTACCCACTAAAACCCATTCCTCACCATTCATTCTCAAGCTGAAATTTTCATTCAAGCTTCATTTTCAAGCTGAAAATAGTTTATCAGCTTGATAATTAAGCGCTGTTCGCATTCACTGTATCGTTTCGGCATTGTTAATAACAAATGTTTTTAATTTAGTTAATTATATATGTTAGTGTCAATGACAATAAACATATAAACTTCCTCTTCGTCTTTTGGCGCTGGTAAAACAATACGGAATTAGCTACGACGTGCCCAATGGTTAACACTCATTATCGCGCGACAAGCTGACGTCATCTTGCAATGAGGTTGATCAGACAGTAAGCCTTACTGACGAGTCCAATAGGTAGGCCCGGGACGAAACGCATGGCTCATCACATAACGCCATAATTAGTGACAATGAAATTGACTGAAACCCAGGAATACATTGGAATGAAACAAAAAATACAGACGTATGTCCGTGGGAAGGCGAGGAAAATTGCATTGATACTCCTTTTGTCAAAAAGTATCCCACATTAGGCTGCCTCTAGCCAAACATAGTGAGGTCTCGTATAACGCAGCTTTGTCTATTTAAATCGTTACGTTGTTAAAGTTTGTCCATTGGACATGCCTACTACTCCCCCCGAACTCCCATTACTACTCGAAATAATTGTGCCACTCATATCGACTCAGAAAGTTCATCCTCGGACGTAGGAGGGGAGCGTAGGAGCTCCCTCGTATAGCGTGGGAATAGGCGAAATTGTTGATAAGATTCAATTCAGCAGTTTATTTGCACAGAACACACTGTGGATGGCCAAACATTACTTGTGGAGTAATAGTTCAGAGACGCCGCGACGGGCGTCTGTGTCTGTACCTGTGACGCATATCACGTCGGGGTCACCAATTATGGCGTTATGTGATGAGCCATGCGTTTCGTCCCGGGCATAGAGATATAAGACCCTGCCTTATACGCCGGACACCGGTTATACGCGTTCGGACGTAAATGAACCGAGTCGACGTAGATCTTGTGCGGTGAGATGTTGGCAACCCGTGTTGCTGATGCTGCCACCCGTGAGTCGGTGGGCGAAGCTTTATTTAAACTTATTAAGCCGTTCTTCCATGTTTCTGGGATTCTGCCATTTGTGATGCAGTTGTTCAATTCAGTTACGATCAGTTTTTGTGTTCTTGAGCTAGGCTTTTCAAGAGTTTTGCCTTAATTTTATCCCCTCCCGGTGCCGTCTTTTTGATATGCGCTAGGGCTTCATCGTACTCTGTGTCTGTGATCAGTTTGTAGGTATAGTTTGGTGAGCTGTTAAAATAGTTCAAGTACCAGTCGTTGATCAAGTTCCAGTTGTCATTGTCGAAGTTAGGGTTTGTCGATATGCTGAAGGTCCTTTGATAGTGTCTGGCGAATGCGTCCGCTTTCTCTTTGTATGTGTAGCGTTCTATTCCGTTTTCTTCAATTGTGTCAGTCTTTAGTCTTATTTTATACCCAATAAACGTTTTTTTTTACAAATTCTCCGTCTTCAAAATTATAATTCGCGCACCGCACGGGCACATTCCGTAGCGTAGCGATCTCTCGCGTTCGCTTGCTATATAATACGATGATAATACCTACTTCACACTTTTTTTCGTAGTGCACCATAATGAATTTTGTGAATAGTGACGTGCCCAAAATATTGTATCGCGTGTCATTAATGGCACCCCTGCCATTGGTTCGCCATCCCTAGTCTAGTAGCTCTCTATTAGTAAGATTTAGATGGCAAACCGAACTTTCTATATGTATCAGGGCAGCTTTCTATATGTATCAGGAGCAGGAGTTTAACGTTACGTTTTTTTTATGTGGATCTAGTAGCTCTCTATTAGCAAAATTTGAATGCCAAAACGAAATTTTTCTTTGTATCAGGGCTGCAGCATGTTTAAGGAGGTAGCGAGCAGACATCAGGAGCAGGAGTTTAGCGTTCCGTTATTTTTGTGTGGGTTTAGTAGCTCCCGATACTTCTTTATAATGTATTTAGTGAGCAAATTTGTCTTTTAGGGTTTTAAATATTTTATTTATTATTTATATTTTAATAGTGAATATTTGTATCTCGCTTCCGAATATCTGCAGTCTTTGTCATGGTCTTGTCTGGCAACGTGGTGGTCGCCCAACCTTTACTTACCACAGTTTTGAATGGAGGGGACCGGAAAATCGATCCAAAAAATGGAACCAACGAAGGACAATCAAGTACCAGCCTTTGACTAGTGAAGTCAGCCACTCGGTTCCTGAACTGGAAAGCTATCGCCGCTATTTTGTCATCTGTTGTAGATTTCTCCATCTGCCTGATTTCTGCTAGAGTTCATCAGCTGCCTCCTGGTTCCCGACTGGGGATTATTATCACGGAGACGTGGATTGAACGGCCAGGGACAGTCTGGATGAGACTGGAAACTGAGAACATGTGGAGCGGACCTTGGTAGCACAAGGTGTCGGCGACGCACCGGACCTAGATTAGATATTCGGGCAAGCGACACTTAAAGTTATTTCCCTTTTGTTGAGATTAGTTTGGATTGGCAAACGGTAATTTGTGGTCGTCAAACCACAAATTACAAGTTTTATCGTGAACAATTTCGATCAAAGGTCCTGAGTAGGTGTTTTGGCAGCATACCACCGCTGAGCGTTCTAGCTTTGCTGCAAAAGCTAGTGGCACGTCAACGAATCCACCCTTCGGGCTTTGCACACGACAGCCCGAAATACCTGCACATGTGAACCCTCTCTTTTTCGTGTTCACTCATCTTTAAATTTAAATCATTAAATAATTTTCATTTAACTTTGCTTTTTATTTTTCTTTCTCTTTGTCTCTGTGAAATTTGTCGTGTTGCAATATTATTGACACTTGAGCTGAAATCGAAGAGATCATAAACTGAATTCAAATCTCCCGCCAAATTTGATGTGAATCCCATCGGAAAGAACTTTTCTTCTGCAAGCAGTGGAAATTCGAGTCTGGTTTGGAAATCAGCCGCTGCGAATAAGCGACAAATAGCATTCTATAGGCTTATATCAGAGATTAGTTGACTAGTCTTATCTACTTAGTCTACTAATCTCTGCTTCTATGTTATATAGCAGTTTCGAATCTATAACCTCTGTCATCTGTGTGTTAAGCATGCAGTGAGGGAATCACTAGTGCTTTAGCAGCGATAAACGACAAGCTCAGCCTAAGAAAATGGTGCACTCGCTACTACCTAAAAACGCGATTTACCTGGATCGAGAAGTATGTGAAAAGTATCCGACCGTATCACTGGGGTCCGACAGCAACTTGATCAACTTCAGGGAAGTGCAAGACTTGCAGCCCATCTGCTTCCTTTGCGGCGACCACAATATTATCGAAAAAAGTAAGGAGGAACGTTTTCCTTATTTCTTGTATCGCTGCGGTAGCTTCAAGCACTTCTTCTGCAAGTTCTGCGTCCATGCCAACCGTACTTGCGTCGATCTCGAACCCATTCAAAAACATTGTTCAGAAATCGAATTATCGATGTTGTACAGCATTAAATTCGAGTGTATATGGGGGACTTGCAACAAGATCTTCGGCACTTCCACCCTAAAGAAGCACGAAATGAGATGCTCAAAACAGCCGAAACGCGAATGTCCAGTGGATGGTTGCACTTGGTCCGGTAGACTGGATGAAATGAAGATGCAACACTTTGAAACCCACAAAAACAGCTTGTTGCTCTTCCGCAATGAGGTGACGGATCTGAAAGTTGGCAAGGATTTCTATTTGCTGATTCTTGGCAAGTTTGTGCTAGTTCGTTACGCAATAGAGGAGTTGGGCGAGGTCTTCCAGCACGATTTCACTCTGAAACTGTGCAAAGAGGTGCTGAGCTTCGCGAAACCAGTGGGATTAGTTCAGATCAATAAAATCCCAGTTGAGCAGATTGAGGAGGGCGACCACTCCATTAGAAGCATTAGGGGAGATGTTAAGCTGTTTGTGTATTTTGAAAATGTTGAATCTCACCAACAAAAACGATTATTGGAATGAAAAGTTACTTCATAAAATTCCATCTTTACAAATACATTTACAATGTTTTAAGTAAGAAGATGTAATGTAAAATATCATAAAATTATTAAAAATAGAATTCACTCACCACATATAATCAATAGAATCTCCCTTCCAAGTCCAAATACGATAATGCCGACAGGCATCAAACTCCGCTCAGTTTTCCTGCAAAAGTTGCTCGAAAATACCGCAAACCGAAAGGGTAAAACACATTTTTTAACCAACATTTAAAACAAACCTAAACTGACAACTGATTATTTCCTGAAACTCACAAATTCACTTACTACATTTAGTGGCAAACTTTATTTAATTTGAGTACACTGTCATAGCATATAGCAAACTAGGAATGCTCAATACAATTCTGCAAAAGATCCCTATACAAGCTCTTTCTCATCGCGTCCAGGTGGATTAGCTGCGTGTAAAGCTCAGCTGCATAGTCTTTGACGTGCAGTCGCTTCATCAGCCACCCTTTTGCCAATAACACCCCTAAAGCAACCATCAGAAGTGGTAAAATGCGCGTAAAAAATCCACTTACATTTGCAGTCCGGTTCCAGCTCCTGCAGCTGCTCCAAAGTATCTAAGAGCTCCTGACAAGTTTCCTTGCTTAGGGCCGGATTTGTGACCACCCATTTTAGGTAAAACCAGGCACTGCTATCGGCAGGATCAGTAAAAACTGCATTTTTCACCAGCTCCAACTCCTCCTCAATGCACTGCTCGTCCAGCTGGATTAAAGTACTGCGGTAATGCCAGGAGGAGTAATTGGAGAAGTTGTTGTTAATGCGATCAGTGGAGAATTTTATCTCCACGGGCAGCGTTATTCCAATTCGGTTCACCAGCAGCCGGCGATAGTCCCAGCAATGGACTGGAATTGAGCTGAATGAAGCTGAATGGCTCCTGAATGGATAACTCACAATTTCGGTCATCAACACTGAGATATTTGGTACAAAGGGCGAATTCCTGCTGCCAATTGGGCTGGGAATGCAATATTAAAACCCAATAGCGATGGTACCAGGCGCTATAGCTCTTTGGATTCACTCTAAGACAATCTTCGGTTAAGCTAATCTCTTTTTCCAACAGTCCATCAAATGCTTTTAGATCATCATCACCATCCTCTTTTGCTGATGGATCAGATTTTTCACTATAAAATATTTGCTTTCGCTTGATTTAGTTTTAATGGGCCACACTTACTATCTATGTTTCTCGCGTAAAATCACCTCCTTGCGATAGTTCCACAAAGTGTAAATATCTGGATTCGTGGAGAGCAGCCCGGCGCATATTTTAAACGATACTGGGTCAAAAGGGTCGCAATTCCGATGGAGCAGGATCTGAGACATGCTGGCCCTGTACTGAGTAAGTTGGTTGCTTTGCTTCAGCTCTTTTTCCGCCTTTTGCTGCGCGGTGGTTTTGATCTTTAACCGGCCGTGCTGGAAGACCGTTGTCTAAGCTTTATAGATTGGAAAACATATCTCAAAATTTACCATTATTGATGAATAATCTGGACTATTAATTCTTGAGACACCTGGTCTTTGCCCCCTCTTGTGACACTTGTTGAGGGTTTGGAATACCACTGAAGCTCCTTACAGCGGCTGAGCTATTTTTCACGTCTTTACAAAGCTTCTTTTCAAATGTTTTTCCTGGACTTGTGTGAACTAAAAGTGATTCTCTAATGTTGGCTTATTAGGGCTACCTGGAGGGCGCTTATTTTAGCCATACTTGGGGGCTTTTTCTATTAAGCAAATTAATTAAAATTAAACCCCGTAGCCGAAAAGGGCCATATTTGTTTAACAATTGATACTTACCAGCCTGTCTGTAAACAATAACGAAGTTGTCAGTGTCAAAGGGCACTAACCTAAAAAAACAGGCAGTTGCGCTCTGTGCGGTGTTGCCTAACCGACTTCAATTTAGAAGAAATAGGGCAAACGAATACCACTAACTAGTCGAAAGGCGGCAAAATTTTGCAACGGGTTGGCAACGGAGTGGTGAAAGATCTAAACCAGGGGGCATATTTGGCAACCAGGCGTCGAGCGCAAATGGTTTTTTTGCTTTTAATTAATCCGAGCTAGCTCATAAGATGTGACTCTTTATTAACCGCAATAAACCGATTGAGTTTAATTACGTTCAGTTTTTGTTAAGCTCACATTTTTGCTTCATTTATTCTGCGCTTTTGTCTACCACTCAAAGAGATCTTCTCGCATCAACGCAGAAGACGCAGAAGTCATATTGACACCCGGGCCTCAGATAGCAAATTACCGTGTTTACACTCAAGGAAAATTAATTGTTTGGGACTTTTCCAGAGAAAAATGGGAGTTCCGAAGTTTTTCCGCTATATCAGCGAGCGCTACCCTTGCCTGAGTGAGCTCGTGCGCGAATATCAGGTATTCCAGTCCGCCATATATCATAGCGCTTTGGCCCCAAATGGGACTGCTCTAGATTCCAGAATTCGACAACATGTACCTGGACATGAACGGGATTATCCACATGTGCTCGCATCCAGACGATAACAATCCCCATTTCCGCATCACTGAGGAGCGGATTTTCCAGGACATTTTCCACTACATTGAAGTGCTGTTTCGAATGATCAGGCCCCAAAAGTTGTTCTTTATGGCTATTGATGGGGTGGCCCCGCGGGCGAAAATGAACCAGCAGAGAGGCCGTCGGTTTAGGGCGGCGAAGGATGCGGAAAAACAGGAGGCCGAGGCGCAAAAAAAGGGTGAAACTTTGCCGAGCGAAGCCCGATTTGATTCCAACTGTATTACGCCTGGAACAGTATTTATGGCTCGGCTGCATGAGCAGTTGAAGTATTTCTGCGTGGATAAAATTTCCACTGATCCCCTTTGGAGGGATGTTCAAGTGATTCTATCTGGACACGAGGTGGTTATTGTCAGTTGAGACTTTTATATTAATTAACTATTGCCTGATTTTCGCAGACCCCTGGCGAAGGTGAGCACAAAATCATGGATTACATCAGGTATTTAAGGGCGCAGCCCGGGTACAACCCCAACACGCGGCATTGCTTGTATGGACTCGACGCCGACTTGATTATGTTGGGTCTTTGCACGCATGAGCCCCATTTCAGCTTGCTGAGAGAAGAGGTAGTTGCAGCTGCCGCTCAAGGCAAAGATAATATTCGGGGGTTTTTAGGTGAAATTCGGCAAAAAATCCACCAAAAGACAGTCAGTTCCGGAAGAAATCACGTTTTTCCTGCTGCACTTGTCCTTAATGAGAGAGTATCTAGAGCTGGAGTTCAGCCCGGTCAGGAAGCAACTCAAGGGGTTTGACTACGATTTTGAGAAAATCATTGATGACTGGGTTTGTTGCCCAAATCTTCCGGCTTCAATGCACCTCAACCATTGCAATTATTTTAGGTTTTAATGGGGTTTTTAGTAGGAAATGACTTTATCCCTCACTTACCGAACTTGCATATCGCCAACGGGGCTCTGCCTCTCCTCTACAAGGCCTACATGGAAGTCCTTCCCACTTTGGATGGTATTGCCCTGAAAAAAAATCAAGTTTCTCCGGTTAATCTTTAAAAATTCCAGGCTACATCAATGAGGCAGGCACATTGAACCTGGCAAGATTCGAAAAATTCATGCAAAAGTTGGCTGAATTTGATTTGGAGAACTTCGAAGAAGTCAGGGATGATTTAACCTACATGGAGGCGAAGACTGGCAGAAAGTTCAACGCTCACACCAAAGTTTCGGTGGGGAAATTGTGAAAATGACAAACAAATGTTTGATAATCTTATCGGTTTACTTCTTCAGACTGTAAGTCAGCTGGAAGAATGGCAGGCGGATGAAAACGAAGAGGCCATAGAGCTGGAATGTCTTGAAGAAGAACCAAGAGCGAAACCGTCAAGAGACCCCGCTTTGGAGGCTCTAATCCAAGCCACTGACGATCTAGTAAGTGCCTCTGGATAATTCCCTTTTTCTTTCAAAGCCTCTCCTCTCTATCGTTATCTGGTATTTTCAATAAATCCTCGTTCATGCATTTCGGTATTTTGTCTAATATTTGATATGGATATGTTGCTTTTTCCCTTCTAATGTTTTCTGGAAAAAAACGTTTTTTTTTTGCCCAATAAGCGAGCCAGAAATCGCATTTGAGATATGGCGATAATAAGAGATTTTCTATCATTCATTCGTACACCGGATGCTTCAAATGATCGCAGATAGAAAAATCAAAAGGCGCCAAGTCGGGATATTAGCCAGTCCAGTTCCTTAGGCCGTTCAATTAGCCAAATTCTACAGAAAATTAACTAACTTGCAACATAACACTTTATTTCGTTTTATTACGCCGATTCCTTGTATAAAAACCTTTTGTTCCATGCACATTTTGGTTCATTCTTTCATATTGAACTTTTTAACAATTTTTTATTTCTACACTATTTTCTATTTATGGTCAAAGTCAAAAGTCAAATCCACGTAAAGAGAATCAGCTTACACTGTACTGCTTTCGAGCAAACCACCCATGAAGATGCAAGCCACTCGTGCTTGCGAAACGTCAGGAAGAAATTCAGTTTCACGACGGTCTAAAAGGCGCGGAAAACTCAACAGTTTCAATATTTTATAAGTTTGCGATGTCCATTTCTCTCGGTATAATGCATTTGTTCTGGGTTTCCACAATTAACTTTTCCTAAGCGTTTTTTAATAATCCTTGTTTGCTTATCCAGTTCCTCACATTGTTCTTTGAACTACGTCTCCCTCGCCTATTTATGGCTTTTTGTATTTTTTTATTTCGCCTTCCCTCTTCCATTAGATCCAATATTTCTCCTGTTATTCGTTGTTTCCTTTTCCGTTATAAACAATTTCCAATTATCAAAAGAGATAGATTTTCGAGGTCATTCCTTGAAACAAGTGGGTTTTTCGGGTTTTTAGGCCGTCGTTCGGTAGAATTTCTTCTTGACGTTTCGCAAGCACGTGCGGCTTGCATCTTCAGAAGTGGTTTTCTTGAACGCTTACACTGTTCTGATGAAAACGTCACGAAGAAATTCTACCGAACGACGGCCTAAAAACCCGAAAAACCCACTTGTTTCAATTTACAATTAATTGAAAGCAGTAGAGTGTATGGTTTCGAGCAAATCGCCTCTGAAGATGCAAGCCACTCGTGCTTGTGAAACGTCAGAAAGAAGAAATTCTAATTTACGACCGACTAAAAACTCATCCATTAGTTCCAAGAGTTTCAATCCATTAGCTGTTTCTATTTGTTATAATTAATTATTTCCCTTGGCGTCTTTTAATAATCCTTGTTTTATTATAGTGTTGCTGCACATTAAATTTATATGTTTTATTTAATACTCTTCCATTCCTCACGTTCTTCTTTTAACTACGTCTCCCTCTCCTATTTATGTTTTTCTTTCAATTATTACTTATCTTCATTTTTATTTCGCCTTATCTCTTTGTTGTTTAGTTTTCCGTTATAAACCATTTACATTGGATTTTTCTACATATATTCAGTTGCTTTTTCATTTTGTTCTTTAGTCTTTGCTTCATGTGTTTTTCGATCCATTTTGTAGTTTTGGTAGTTTTAGCATTAAGGCCTACAGTTAACTTTAATCAACAGGACATAGACTCTAGTGAAGATGATAGTGACGATATTGATGAAGACGAGAGGGCTTTCCGCAACTACAAAAAGGAATATTACATGAACAAACTGGAATACGCCAACGTAACGCCGTAAGTTTGCTGAGTATCAAACGAACCCTCTCTAAGGCTGGGTTTTAGTGAAGTGCTGCGCGGCCAGGCCGAAGGCTACGTGAGGGCCATCCAATGGAACCTTCACTATTATTATAATGGCTGTTGTTCTTGGTCGTGGTATTACCCTCATCATTACGCGCCCTACATATCGGACATCAAAGGATTTGCCGATTTGAAGCTGGAATTCGAGTTAGGGAGGCCGTTTAGGCCCTTTGAGCAAGTAGGTGAACTTTACATGCCCCAGTCAGTTGTTTGATGGGCCGTTCATCAGCTTCTAGCAGTCCTTCCGGCTGCCAGCAAAGCTCTTCTGCCGGAAGTTTACCACAAGCTGATGACGAGCGAGGAGTCATCAATCGGGCAATATTACCCGGAAGACTTTCAGACGGATAAAAATGGCAAACGGCAGGAATGGGAGGCTGTGGTTTTAATCCCTTTCATGGACGAGGTGAGGTGAATGGTTGCAATTGAAGACATTGTGGCCACTTTCAACATTTTCCAGAAACTGCTTCTTGAAGCAATGGCCCCTTGCAACGAGAAGCTAAGCGAGGAAGAACGACGAAGAAACAGTCAGGGCCCAATGTTGGCCTGTACCTACACATCTGTGGATTTGGGCAAATATGACGCCCCGCTTTACTTACAAGCCATCAATCACAACCACTGTAAAGTCAAACTGGTTAATGTCGAAGACATCCGCGTCCCTATGGAAAATTTGGTAAAAGGCGCCTATCCAGGCGCCATCATGGACGTCTATTATCCAGGTTTTCCCACTTTGAAGCATCTGAAATATACCGTAAGAGCTCCAGAAGGGCGAAAATAGAGCTAAGGGTTTATTGAACGTGTTTCCTAGGCCAAACTGAAAAAGTCCCGCGTCAAAGTATTCGAGCAGCCGAGCCGGTACGAAAGCATGATAATCCAGGTACAGGAGGACGAGGAAAAGATTCAGGAAGAAATTCCTGTGGGACTTTTAGGGGCAAATGTCTTTGTGGGATGGCCACATCTGATTGAAGGAAGGTAATGAACTTTAGTAGTAAAAACCGCTCATATTTCCAAATGCTTGAATATTTTGTTGGAGCGTTTCAAAGACGATATTTTTCCCCTTTAAGGATGTAGGAAAATGCCTAACGTTTTGGAATTTTCCGGCCATCAGTTCTATTTACAGGGTGGTCTCAAAAAATCAACTGTTTTGGCGCGCGATCTGGAGCTGATGTTGAAGCTTAAACTTCATAGATGATTTAAGACGATAATTCGATATACAGGGTTGCATGAAAAATCACCCAAATCAGAATTGCCCCCGAAATCTGTAATTCTGGAAGATTTTCAACTAGGTGCAGTTTACTTTAAAATATTTCGTTCATTCATGCAACCCGGTATATTGAATAATCCTTTTCTCAAGTCCACTGTGAAGTTCTTGCTTCAACATAAACCCCAGATTTTCAAAATAGGTTCAAAAGAAAAAAATCATCACCGTAATACCAAAAAGTTAATTTTTTATGACCACTCTGTAAATAAATGAAACTTCTTGCGAGATACCAGGTCCATCTTAATCCTTGTGGCGTTGAAATGAACAAAAAACGTTTTTTTGTGCAACTAAGAGCATGTGGAACTTTCACCAATTTTGCATTGTTTTATTTGCCACTCTGTAGAAACTTTATCTGAAGCACTAATTTTTTGCAAAAATACCCACCAACCGAAAAATAATTGCACTAAATAAGGCTACAAACAGAAATAGAATCGCTCGCAGCAATCAGAATTTATCCAGTTCCAAAGTTGGTCCAAATTTGTCAGTGTAATTACAGATGGGTAACTAACGGCGCAGCGCCAGCAGAATGGCTTGGTGCGCCAACCCAACGCACCGGCGCAGTAACTCAGCGGCGCAGTTTATGTTGCAGTAAACTCATTTATATATTACGCCGGACGCCAGAACAAAATGTGTTTTTTTCGCGGTTGCCCCAGCTGGATTGAGAGTAACTGCACCACCACTCATGAAGAAAAATAATTCTTTTCTCAAGTCCACTGTGAAGTTCTTGCTTCAACATAAACCCCAGATTTTCAAAATAGGTTCAAAAGAAAAAAATCATCACCGCAATACCAAAAAGTTAATTTTTTATGACCACTCTGTAAATAAATGAAACTTCTTGCGAGATACCAGGTCTATCTTAATCCTTGTGGCGTTGAAATGAACAAAAAACGTTTTTTTGTGCAACTAAGAGCATGTGGAACTTTCACTAATTTTGCATTGTTTTATTTGCCACTCTGTAGAAACTTTATCTGAAGCACTAATTTTTTGCAAAAATACCCACCAACCTAAAAAGAATTGCACTAAATAAGGCTACAAACAGAAAAAGAATCGCGCGCAGCAATCAGAAATTATCCAGTTCCAAAGTTGGTCCAAATTTGTCAGTGTAATTAGAGATGGGTAACTAACGGCGCAGCGCCAGCGGAATGGCTTGGTGCGCCAACCCAACGCACCGGCGCAGTAACTCAGCGGCGCAGTTTATGTTGCAGTAAACTCATTTATATATTACGCCGGACGCCAGAACAATATGTTTTTTTCGCGGTTGCCCCAGCTGGATTGAGAGTAACTGCACCACCACTCATGAAGAAAAATAATTCTTTTCTCAAGTCCACTGTGAAGTTCTTGCTTCAACATAAACCCCAGATTTTCAAAATAGGTTCAAAAGAAAAAAATCATCACCGCAATACCAAAAAGTTAATTTTTTATGACCACTCTGTAAATAAATGAAACTTCTTGCGAGATACCAGGTCTATCTTAATCCTTGTGGCGTTGAAATGAACAAAAAACGTTTTTTTGTGCAACTAAGATCATGGGGCACTTTCACCAATTTTGCATTGTTTTATTTGCCACTCTGTAGAAACTTTATCTAAAGGACTCATTTTTTGCAAAAATACGCACTAACCGAAAAAGAATTGCACTAAATAAGGCTACAAACAGAAAAAGAACCGCGCGCAGCAATCAGAATTTATCCAGTTCCAAAGTTGGTCCAAATTGCTCAGTGTAATTAGAGATGGGTAACTAACGGCGCAGCGCCAGCGGAATGGCTTGGTGCGCCAACCCAACGCACCGGCGCAGTAACTCAGCGGCGCAGTTTATGTTGCAGTAAACTCATTTATATATTACGCCGGACGCCAGAACAATATGTTTTTTTCGCGGTTGCCCCATCTGGATTGAGAGTAACTGCACCACCACTCATGAAGAAAAATAATTCTTTTCTCAAGTCCACTGTGAAGTTCTTGCTTCAACATAAACCCCAGATTTTCAAAATAGGTTCAAAAGAAAAAAATCATCACCGCAATACCAAAAAGTTCATTTTTTATGACCACTCTGTAAATAAATGAAACTTCTTGCGAGATACCAGGTCCATCTTAATCCTTGTGGCGTTGAAATGAACAAAAAACGTTTTTTTTGTGCAATTAAGAGCATGTGGAACTTTCACCAATTTTGCATTGTTTTATTTGCCACTCTGTAGAAACTTTATCTAAAGCACTAATTTTTTGCAAAAATACTCACCAACCTAAAAAGAATTGCACTAAATAAGGCTACAAACAGAAATAGAATCGCTCGCAGCAATCAGAATTTATCCAGTTCCAAAGTTGGTCCAAATTGCTCAGTGTAATTAGAGATGGGTAACTAACGGCGCAGCGCCAGCGGAATTGCTTGGTGCGCCAACCCAACGCACCGGCGCAGTAACTCAGCGGCGCAGTTTATGTTGCAGTAAACTCATTTATATATTACGCCGGACGCCAGAACAATATGTTTTTTTCGCGGTTGCCCCAGCTGGATTGAGAGTAACTGCACCACCACTCATGAAGAAAAATAATTCTTTTCTCAAGTCCACTGTGAAGTTCTTGCTTCAACATAAACCCCAGATTTTCAAAATAGGTTCAAAAGAAAAAAATCATCACCGCAATACCAAAAAGTTCATTTTTTATGACCACTCTGTAAATAAATGAAACTTCTTGCGAGATACCAGGTCTGTCTTAATCCTTGTGGCGTTGAAATAAAAAAACGTTTTTTTGTGCAACTAAGAGCATGGGGCACTTTCACCAATTTTGCATTGTTTTATTTGCCACTCTGTAGAAACTTTATCTAAAGGACTAATTTTTTGCAAAAATACGCACTAACCGAAAAAGAATTGCACTAAATAAGGCTACAAACAGAAAAAGAATCGCGCGCAGCAATCAGAATTTATCCAGTTCCAAAGTTGGTCCAAATTGCTCAGTGTAATTAGAGATGGGTAACTAACGGCGCAGCGCCAGCGGAATGGCTTGGTGCGCCAACCCAACGCACCGGCGCAGTAACTCAGCGGCGCAGTTTATGTTGCAGTAAACTCATTTATATATTACGCCGGACGCCAGAACAATATGATTTTTCGCGGTTGCCCCATCTGGATTGAGAGTAACTGCACCACCACTCATGAAGAAAAATAATTCTTTTCTCAAGTCCACTGTGAAGTTCTTGCTTCAACATAAACCCTAGATTTTCAAAATAGGTTCAAAAGAAAAAAATCATCACCGCAATACCAAAAAGTTCATTTTTTATGACCACTCTGTAAATAAATGAAACTTCTTGCGAGATACCAGGTCTATCTTAATCCTTGTGGCGTTGAAATGAACAAAAAACGTTTTTTTGTGCAACTAAGATCATGGGGCACTTTCACCAATTTTGCATTGTTTTATTTGCCACTCTGTAGAAACTTTATCTAAAGGACTAATTTTTTGCAAAAATACGCACTAACCGAAAAAGAATTGCACTAAATAAGGCTACAAACAGAAAAAGAATCGCGCGCAGCAATCAGAATTTATCCAGTTCCAAAGTTGGTCCAAATTGCTCAGTGTAATTAGAGATGGGTAACTAACGGCGCAGCGCCAGCGGAATGGCTTGGTGCGCCAACCCAACCCACCGGCGCAGTAACACAGCGGCGCAGTTTATGTTGCAGTAAACTCATTTATATATTGCGCCGGACGCCAGAACAATATGTTTTTTTCGCGGTTGCCCCAGCTGAATTGAGAGTAACTGCACCACCACTCATGAAAAAGCCGCTGTTTCGGACGTACTTGGCTGAACATCAGCACCATCATTATCTCTATTTTTCCATGTATTTGTGTCATGATTGTCCATTTGGAGATTTGGTGTAATTGACTTGGTGCTTGAATGTCTAGTAATTTTTTTAACTGCTCTTCTCCAACCTCTTTCTTAGCCAATTTAGAACCGGCTGTTGCTCGCAGAGAATGAATCGTCAGTTTTCTTGATTCGAACTCAAGAACTATCTTTTACCAATTCGTTTTCCTCAGAAAGTGGATGGAAGCAAAACTTAACAAAAGTCCGCCTTTAATAGTAAAACAAGTTGTTTCCTTTTTAGAATAGTATCGATTTCAAACGCTAAAACGCGTTACGTGAGTATGGGAACGGCCAATCAATACAATACAGAAGACCAAAAGGATGCGACGATGTTCCGCAACGAATCAGCCGGTATTATTGAGAGGTAAGACGGAAATTCAACCATCATCAACTGATCCAAAGTACACAACTGATGTGATGACTTTCAGATACAAAAACCGGCTGGGGATCGAAGTGGGCGAAGTCAAAGTTCTGTGCCATGTTCAAGTGATGATAGGGAGAAAGTACGAACTCACCCCCAATGGCGCCCTAACGTTGAAAAAGCAATTTTCGGAATTAACCGCCAACTATCCCTTGCAAACCGTCGTATCGGGCATCGAAAGCTACGACTCGCATCGAACATTGTTCCGCAATGTTCAGGACGTGTTCCCTGAGGGTGAAATCTGCTTCACTTTGGGCAACCCTTATTATGGGGCGCAAGGAATCGTAAGTTTATAACTGCTGCATCTAGTAAATCCGGTTTCTACTCGCATTGTGCCTTCTAGGTGATAGATACGAAAGAACTGGCGAAAACTGGACGGATTAAGGTGTGCGTTGTGATCTCAGATGAGCCGGATTTTGAAAGCGTGCGCGAAATCCAGGACGAAGTGGCCCGAAGCTATAGAACGCTGTATAATGCGGCTAGTATATTGGGTAAAAACAACCTCAACCTTAAGGTTTTTCTTATGGTTTCTTAAACACGTTTTCCAGGTATGAGCCACTTCCTCTATTCCCGTGTGACGGGATCGATATTTGTTGAAACCCCCGATGGCGAAGGAGGCCTGAAGAACATCAACATCGGTCTCGACCTGAAACTCAACAAGAAAAACAAAGAAACGCCTGGATATACCCGAAAACTGGCCAGCACTTGGTTATATACCGATAAGTGCACCGATTTAGTTCGGGAGTACGCTGAGAAGTTTCCCGAAGTTTTCGCCTACTTGGTGAGCAACGCTGGCAATGAAAACATCAACGTCGAGCATCTTTTCACTGGCGATGATTGGTGAGTTCAAGGGCCAAAACTTCGAACCCATTATTAGTTGAGCGGCGGTTTTAGGGATGAAAAGCTAAAAAGCCTGCAAATATGGCTGAAAAGCCTCCCTACAGCCAGCCTGGAGAAGCAGGCCTGCGGGGCCGAAACAACCGATGCAAAGGTGGTGGAAGAAGTTGAAAAAATCATCGACAACTTCCCGAAAACAGCCACTTCCAAGAAAATCACCATGAGTGTGAAGCCCTCATTTTTGTACAAAGTGAGTAGTTTTCAAGAGCTGAAACTTCTGAGCCATCCTGTGTGTGGTTTTTAGCCGGAACTTCAGTCAGGCACTTTGGCTCCCGATCCGAAAATGCAAGTGGAAATCTTCGATCGCATAGTGAACACTAGAAAAGGCTTCAGCGTGCCGTTCGGCTTAAAAGGAACGGTGATTTCCATCACTAAATCCGCCTCTAAGAGTGAAAGAGACACTATGTATGATGTGGTGTTTGATAAGGCTTTTAAGGATGGAATGGAGCTGAATTGTTCACCTGGACGAGGCTATCGCCTGCCCAGAACAGCCTTTATCGACATTTCCCATGGCAAAAGGATGTATGAGCAGCGAATTGGTCGAAATGGTAAGAAAACTTACCCAAATACCAGGTAAAAGTACTAATAAGTATTGAAGGCGCGTTAGCAGACAAGTCGGCAACGAACCAGGGAACTCCCTGGCAAAACACCAACGGAAAGAAGTTTTTCAACCAATTCATGAACAGTTCGGCTCGACCCCAAAGTGAGAAAACTGTCCCGGAAAAGCCTGGCCAAGGATCGGCTTTCGCGCCCTTCCATCACAGCAGCAGGAATCAATTGCCCGAAGAGAAAGCGTCCAAACCATCTGATCGAGGGAACGATATCAGTACTGAGCGATTTGAACCAAAGGACCCGCACATTGTAAAAGAAGAGAAGCTGGCAGGGAAAACTGAGCGCATCAGTATTTTCCAGCGACCAAAAGACCCACATTGGCAACAATCCGACTTGATAGAAGGCAGGAAGCCTGCTCCTACCACTAAGAGCAATGCAACCCCTGAAACAACCTGCTTGAATGTGTCCTTTGAAGAACTGGCGGTAAGTAAAGGCTGGGACCCAAGGGAAAACTGGGTATGTGTTTTCACCAGAGGATGTTGGAAAAGACGTTTTTTAAGTTTCGGGGCTCATAAAGGGCGAATCCCTACTGGGGCATGGCACATTTTCAACCTAGTCCAAAAGGACGAGCATCTTGCAAAATTGCTCTCCAATCTTCAGTTAGAATTTTTCCATCTGAATTTCTTTTAGAAACACATTTCGAGCCAACCGGCAAGCATCAGACTCTTAACCTACTACCAATCGAATGGTCTAGGAGTACCCCGGTATCAATACTTCCAAGCAGGGTCGAAATTCAAGGCCCAAATCGCACTTTCTAACGGATTAGTCGTTACAAGTGAACCAATGAGTTCAAAGGAAAAAGCCACTGAACGTGTGGCTAGCGACGTTTTGCTACGGTTAATGAAAAAGGTGAGTTTATTGCCTAAAAAACTGACTGCAGTTATATCCACGCCATAAATAGAAACTGCGAACGCACAGTCTATTAGAAAGAATCTCGTCAGTCGTAATAAAACATTAGATTTTAAAAAGGAGATTTTCCTTTCGAAATCCTTAATTGGCGCAGTGGGAAGGAATGGATTGGTGCGGCGTGATCAACCACTGAGCACCGATTAATCGAATCATGGGGCGAAAATCAAGTTTTATGCTCCCTGAACGATTCAGAAAGTGGTTGATCAGGCCTCCCCTATCCACTCCTACCGACTGCGCCAATTAAGGATTTCGAAAGGAAAATCTCCTTTTTAAAAACTAATGTTTTATTACGACTAACAAGATTCTCTGTCAAGGCTTCAGCGACGCGAAATCTGGTCAGTCGTAATAAAACATTGGTTTTTAAATATGAGATTTTCCTTTCGAAATCCTTAATTGGCGCAGTCGGTAGGAGTGGATAGGGGCGGCGTGATCACCCACTTCCTGAATCGTTCAGGGAGCACAAAACTTGATTTTCGCCCCATGAATCGATTAATCGGTCCTCAGTAGTTGATCACGCCGCACCAATCCATTCCTACCGACTGCGCCAATTAAGGATTTCGAAAGAAAAATCAACTTTTTAAAAACTAATGTTTTATTACGACTAACAAGAATCTCTGTCAAGTCTTCAGCGACGCGAAATCTGGTCAGTCGTAATAAAACATTTGGTTTTTTAAATAGGAGATTTTCCTTTCGAAATCCTTAATTGGCGCAGTCGGTAGGAGTGGATAGGGGCGGCGTGATCACCCACTTTCTGAATCGTTCAGGGAGCACAAAACTTGATTTTCGCCCCATGAATCGATTAATCGGTCCTCAGTAGTTGATCACGCCGCACCAATCCATTCCTACCGACTGCGCCAATTAAGGATTTCGAAAGAAAAATCAACTTTTTAAAAACTAATGTTTTATTACGACTAACAAGAATCTCTGTCAAGTCTTCAGCGACGCGAAATCTGGTCAGTCGTAATAAAACATTGGTTTTTAAATAGGAGATTTTCCTTTCGAAATCCTTAATTGGTGCAGTCGGTAGGAGTGGATAGGGGCGGCGTGATCACCCACTTTCTGAATCGTTCAGGGAGCATAAAACTTGATTTTCGCCCCATGATTCGATTAATCGGTGCTCAATGGTTGATCACGCCGCACCAATCCATTCCTACCGACTGCGCCAATTAAGGATTTCGAAAGAAAATCTCCTTTTAAAAACTAATGTTTTATTACGACTAACAAGAATCTCTGTCAAGTCTTCAGCGACGCGAAATCTGGTCAGTCGTAATAAAACATTAGATTTTAAAAAGGAGATTTTCCTTTCGAAATCCTTAATTGGCGCAGTCGGTAGGAATGGATTGGTGCGGCGTGATCAACCACTGAGCACCGATTAATCGAATCATGGGGCGAAAATCAAGTTTTGTGCTCCCTGAACGATTCAGAAAGTGGTTGATCACGCCGCCCCTATCCACTCCTACCGACTGCGCCAATTAAGAATTTCGAAAGGAAAATCTCCTTTTTAAAAACTAATGTTTTATTACGACTAACAAGAATCTCTGTCAAGTCTTCAGCGACGCGAAATCTGGTCAGTCGTAATAAAACATTGGTTTTTAAAAAGGAGATTTTCCTTTCGAAATCCTTAATTGGCGCAGTCGGTAGCAATGGATTGGTGCGGCGTGATCAACCACTGAGCACCGATTAATCGAATCATGGGGCGAAAATCAAGTTTTGTGCTCCCTGAACGATTCAGAAAGTGGTTGATCACGCCGCCCCTATCCACTTCTACCGACTGCGCCAATTAAGGATTTCGAAAGGAAAATCTCCTATTTAAAAACCAATGTTTTGTTACGACTGACAAGATTATTTGTCAAGTCTTCAGCGACGCGAAATCTTGTCAGTCGTAATAAAACATTGGTTTTTAAAAAGGAGATTTTCCTTTCGAAATCCTTAATTGGCGCAGTCGGTAGGAATGGATTGGTGCGGCGTGATCAACCACTGAGCACCGATTAATCGAATCATGGGGCGAAAATCAAGTTTTGTGCTCCCTGAACGATTCAGAAAGTGGTTGATCACTCCGCCCCTATCCACTCCTACCGACTGCGCCAATTAAGGATTTCGAAAGGAAAATCTCCTATTTAAAAACCAATGTTTTATTACGACTGACAAGATTATTTGTCAAGTCTTCAGCGACGCGAAATCTTGTCAGTCGTTATAAAATATTGGTTTTTAAAAAGGAGATTTTCCTTTCGAAATCCTTAATTGGCGCAGTCGGTAGAAATGGATTGGTGCGGCGTGATCAACCACTGAGCACCGATTAATCGGATCCTGGGGCGAAAATGAAGTTTTGTGCTCCCTGAACGATTCAGAAAGTGGTTGATCACGCCGCCCCCATCCACTCCTACCGACTGCGCCAATTAAGGATTTCGAAAGGAAAATCTCCTTTTTAAAAACTAATGTTTCCCTTCGAAATCTGTAATTCTATTGAGTGAGATGTTGGATTGTTTTAGGGCGAAACTAGCGACGCAGTCTTGCCGATTCCCCCGAAGACGTGGGTGGAACCAACTAAGGAAAAAGACCAGGCCTTGATGGCGGCTCTGCAGAACCCGTTTGTTCCTACGCAAGTTATTAAAAGACAAACAAGCAGGCCTAGCGCTGGAAACATTGAAGAGGTTGGTTCGAAAAAAACAACATCCGCCAATTTTAACGAAAACGGTCATAAAACTGCATCTGGTCACGATGAGGCTAAACCGGTAAATGCGGAAGTATGGGCTTGAAAAGGGGAAAAAACCGTAAAACTGTTCGTTTTTAGGCCCCCAATTCCGCCCAGCAGGGAAGGGAGAAGAAATCCAGAATAGCTGCCAACTTTCTGTTGAAACGTTAACGCTTTCCAGCACGTCTTGCCGGCAATTGCCGATTTTCTTAAATTTTCATTCATTATTTTCCAATGGTTCTATATATTAAACTATTTTTCCAACATTTTTTTTTGCAATTTAAAATTTCAGACGACATCGTTTTGGCTGCATCTGTGCCCAACATTAGCAAAGACCAAAGTATGTATACAGGGTGTTTCACAAATAAGTACCATAAATTCAGGGGCAAATAGACCGTGCCCAAACATGAAAAATTTCAAATATACATGGGTCCGCAAGAGCTTCGTCTTTGAAGTACCGGGCGTCAAACTTTGCTTTAAAAAATACAAAATTATAAGTTTCTGCAGAACGGTTTTATAAATGTTAATGAAACTTTGTGGGTAGCGAAGGCTGTAAGAGGTGCTTATTTTAAATTTTTACCAGTGCCGTGCATACCGCCATGTTATTAAGTATTTATGTAGAAAACATTTCGTACGCCACTGGTTTTTTGAAGAATGAAAATACTTGTATCAAATCTTAATTGATTGTGCGATTCTGAAGAAAAAAACACTATTTTATGTCTGTCGTTCGACCAACCGTTTTCCGGTAAAAAAAAACATTTTGATGAAATTTCACATTATGAACCAATGAGGGAAACAAAGATTCCTTTCATCAGCAAAATTGTTTTTTAGAGGAAAACAGTGGCTCGTTCGACAAAAATAAAAGAGCGCTTTTTTCTTCACAATTGAAGAATCAATGAAGATGTATTTTTTATTGTTCAGCAAACCAGGGGCGTACGATTTTTGGTAATTGTTCAGAACAAGGGCTTCTTTTCGCTGTCTTCGCGCAGTCGTGGCCTACGCACTGCCGAAAAATCGAGGCTGCTCAGCCGCGCTGCCAAACTGCCACCAAAGTACAAAATCTCAATCAAACCAAGAATGTAATAAATTGAAAATTAACAACTTACCAGAAGGTCGTCCTTAGAGGAAATAGTACAGCAGTGTCAGTGAAGGAAAGCAATATCCCAAAACATGGAAGAAACTATTACATTATTACAGGAACGTATTTTCTAAAATTTATGGGTATATTTCGGATGAGCTTAACCATTTTTCCCACGTTCGATTTCTCTAGCAACATAAATTACTTCAGCGTGAAATTTGTTAACACAATGAAGAGAGAGAAGAAGAGTTAACCCAAACGAAACTTGAAACTTAAAAAATCGATTATTTCAGTTTGATTGTCTCTGGAAAACAGAACGCGTGGGTGACGACCCCGTGTTTAAGGTAGTGGTAGTGATAGTACTGGCAACTGCGCGAAAAATTTCGACTGGTATGCCGTCGCAAAGAGCGAACCATCATGGCGACCTTTGTTTTGATTTGGAAATTGGTGAATTTCAGAGGGTGAAAAGTGGTGGAAAACGGCATTTTCTCGAAAAATCTATAGGAAAAATGTTGTTTGTTATGAGATTTTCTATAAGGTGTGCATATTTTTAATCGGAAAAGCTGCAGTCTTAAAAAAAGCCCGTGTTCTGAACAATTACCCGATTTTTTTCTTCAAAAATATCCAATATCATATCAATCCATATCATATCCAATAACATAGCGGGAATGCACGCAACTGGTAAAAATTTTAAAATAAAATTATCGAAAATAAGCACCTTTTTTTCATAAGTGGGCAAGGTCTATTTACCCCTGAATTTACGGTACTACTTTCTGGGACACTTTGTATACTGGGCGTCCCCTTGAAATGCTCCGATGCGCCTTGGAAAGTCGAGTAATTGTCAAATATCGTATGTTTTCAATAGTGTAATTCTATTTGTACCCCCTTTGGGGCAAAATTGATCAAACAAGTGTCAAAATGCGCTTAATCAGTGAAACTTGTCTAAATGCAGGGACAAAACGAATTAACTTGATGTGTATCTGCCCGTGCCAATTTGGAATGTTTATAAAGGGAATAAACGCAACTATTTCTTACCATTAGAGGAAGATCTGCTTTTCCATTAACTTCCACTGGATGCATGACAAGGTAACGTACCAGTTTGACACGAGCAGTTGTCAAAGTAAGTCCAGCAGCAAGTTGAAGTGGGCGCGGTTTTTTTCATTTGTAGGCTGATTCAAAAATTTTAAATCTGTAGAGACGAAAACGGGACAATTGCATAAAATTCCAATCCCTTCAGAGGCAAAAAAAAATTAAAAAATATGGTTAAAGCCCTGCTTTGGCTGGACGCTCAAGATCAGGGTTTGCCCATCATAAATTGCATTGGGCAATGTTTTCTACAGTCTTATTCGAGCCTTTTTGGGGCAAAAATGCACGTAAAAATACGGTAACAAAACAAACGTACCTAAGCTGTATGCTTCCACACCTAAAGAGAGTGTGTATAAAGAGAAAACAAAATATTTTCTTACCATTAGAGGAAAATCTGCGGTTTTCTATTCACTTTTACTGGATGACAAGGTAACCGACTACTTTGACATTGCGAATTGTCAATATACGTTCACCAGGCTTAGAAGTGGGCGCGGTTTTTTAATTTGTATTAGCCAATTTACATTTTCCATGTCTTCAAGGACAAAAATTCTGAAACAAAGCGGGAAAATTGACGAAAATTTGCTACTTTCGCAGCAAAATCATTCCATTTTCTTGCGTTATTCAGGGGTAAAAAGCTGTCTAAAAAATCAAAAGTTCTTTAGGTAAAGCCTTGCTTCGGCTACACGCTCAAGATCAAAGTATTCTAATAAATCGTAAGGCGCACTGTTTTCAATAGTTCTATTTCAGCCCCTTTGGGGCAAAAAGGCTCAAACATGCGCTCGAGTTACGCGCAAGTTGTCTAAAAACACTAGTAAACTATCCAACATAATCTCTATATTCCTATACCTAAAGGAGGTCTATAAAAGGACAAAAGGCGTGATTTTTTCTTACCATTTGAGGAAAATCTGCGGTTTTTCCATTAATTGTCACTGCACAAATGTCAAAGAAAAGATCACTTTGACAAGGGGTCCATGACAAGTCCTACAGGCTTTGAGATGGGCGCGGTTTTCCATTGTTGAGGCTGATTCAAATTTTCCCGGTTTGGAAACTCAGGTATGCCTAAACTAAAAAGCTGGAAATTGCCTGAAAACCACTACTTTCCCATAAGATTCAAAATTTTTCATCAGGTTCATTTTTGGCAGAAAAAAAATTGAAAATAAATGAAAACTATACTAAAATCGCCCTGCTTTGGCTATACACCCTGTATCAAGTTTCTGTTTTCAACTATAATGTGTTTAAAAATAATTTTAATCCAGGACCACGCCCTAATGAGCCGAAGCTTGAAAGAAGACAAAAGCCAATTTTGACATAACGACGATGACAATTATTTGTAGGAATCGATCGAAATGCCGAAAAAGTAAATAAAACCAGTTGTAGGTGTATATACATTGTTAATATTGTAGAAAAATGGTTGTAAATAATATAAACACTCTGGCCGAAGACTTGGAGAACCAGGAACTGACGGTGAGCCATCTTGGTCACTTGTGAGGTTTTAATTCCAGCCCCATTTGTTTTACAGGCACCCAGTGGAGTTGCCAGCCCCGAAGTCTACGCCCAGCTTCTAGCTATTTACCTTTATCAGAACGACTTGTAAGTTCCTCAACTGCTAAGCTGGTGGAACCTTTAATGTCGATTCTTTAGGTGCAACGCCAAGTTTCTATGGAAGAGAATTCCGGCTAGTGTTAAGACAGCGGCGCCTGAATTGGGCCAGATATGGGCTGTGGGGCATCATTTGTGGAAGAGAGACTTCCCAGCCACCTACCAGGCACTGAACGCGGTGAAATGGTCGGAAAATGTCGCTGAGATTATGCAAAACGTTCAAGGTAAGTCCCAAAAAAAAGGCCTGCAAGCCTGAGGTGTAACCTCGGCGCGTGTCTGTTGCAGTTGTTGTAAGGTCAAGAGCAGTCGACCTCATGTCGCAGGCTTATTCCTCAATAAATCTAGAGACAGTTCAGGCAATGACTGGCCTGGAGGCCGAGACTTGCATTGCGGCCTGTAAAGAAAAAGGGTGGCCGGTCGAATCTCAAATCGTTTACCCGCGTCCAAAAGCACCTGAGCCTCTGGCCCAGTTGAGCAGTGAGGATCAATTGTTTAAGCTAACTGATTTTGTCTCTTTTCTTGAAAATTAGCTCATTGGATTTTTTTGTAATTGTAAGATTGTCTAATTAAACTATTTAAGTCACTTACCGGGCCAGTTGCTGTTGAAGTTCTAAAAACGACCCATCCACGCCACTCCTAAATCTCCAATGCCAAGAAAACCACCCTAATTCAATTAGAAGCTATTTTTAATCGAATAAATAAATTATATACACAAACTTTACCCAATTTCCCAATCAATATAATTTTCTTAATTCAACTCAAGTGGCTGATACAATCATTGGCACGCTCGCTAGAAATACTATGCAGACTTTACGCTAAAAGGCAATCAACAATATGTATAACATTAGAGGCATTGTTTTTTGGGAGTTCTAAAGGAAAGCGCTATTATAAAAATACGTAAAGTTTAAAACTTACAACAATATTCAACAGTGAATTTCATGGAACTTAAGTACAATTACTTGGAATCTATTGGTCGTCGCTCATATGATATGTACCAGGATGAAGACAAGAAGAAATAGGACAACGGTTCCTCCCTGGCCTTTTATTAACTAATTAATTAGGCAAAACTATCTAAACTCTCAATAAATGCACAGAATTTGAACAAGTAAAATCCTGAAGGCCGAGAATTGCTAAAACACAATCAGAAAATTTATATGGGCCACGATCAGTAGATACCAGAAGACAAATTGGTATGTATAAATATAACTGTCTAAAATACAGTCTGTTTCAGTCTGTAATCGAAATCTGGGCGTATCCTATTAGGGCCTTATCATCGGGAGCTTCATTATTTCCCGTTCCGGATTGCTAATAAAAACTCGCATTAAACATCGCAAAATCATCAAACTTCCACCACTTACCAGTTGAAAAGTCACCACTTTCAGTGTGTGCCTTTGCTCGATCAGTTTCTGCAGATTCTGGGTTATCGCCGTTATGTCTTTTCCATCAACCAGTCCAGCCCCCACTAGTTCACTTGCGATTCCTTCGGCCGAATCTTTCCCTACTGCAAACTCGAACCGGATGTCGTTCAGCTCTCTTTTGGCGTTCCTGCAATAAAAAGCTTCCTTAATACCTCAATTAGACTGGTGAAGGAACAAACCTCAAGGGAACGGATCTTGGAGGTGATCTGAAACAGGACATGGGAAAGAATCCGGTTATTCAGGGATCAAGGGAGGTTTATTAGCCATAGTTTTAAACTGAACACAGTTTTTCACCTCATTCTCAAAACCAGATTGACCGGCGGCGGTTCGCTTTCACTGCTCTCATGATCCGATCCGGAAGATCCTGCCGAAACCAGCGTATTCATGGGTTTTGAGTCGGTATCGCTATCGCTCGATCCATCCCCATCTTCGTCCTCACTCGACCAAACCCATTCGCCGGTTTCTTTGCGGTGCAGCCGTCCAGAAGCGCCCGGTTGCCGTTTGGATGCCTGCCAATAAACAAATTCAAGTGAAATGAGAAAAAAACCTGTTGATGCCAGTACCTTTTGCACACGCGTTTCCAGACTGGGCCCAATAGCGACTAAGGTTTGTTGCAGGTACTTTTTGTCTTTGGCCTTCTTGAACAATGGATGCTTTAAAAGTTCGGCGGCGGTTGGTCGCTTGGCGGCCTCTTTTTGTAGACAATCGGTAATCATTTTCCTGAATGTCTTGCCGTAAGCCTGAAACATTCGGGAAATTTTTAAGTCAGTCCTAGAATTGCCCTAGAAAATGGAATTTGCCCTAGAAAAGGGACTACAGTTGCCCTAGGAATGAATGAGAATGTTCGATTGCGCTTTTTACGGACTTTTAGGGATTTTTTTCTTTAGGGAACAGCTTGTTTGGGGTTTTCAAAAAGGAAGAAGTGAATTTGGGCTTTGCAAGCAGCGATTATTCGAAAATTTGATAACTTGCTTCAGGGATTTCTTCTTTTGAGTTGACGAATTTTGGGAAAAATTTCTGTTCTGTTGACGATCTCTTGGAAAATGCAGGAAAATTGTCGGAAAAGTGATTTTTCCGCGACTTCTAGTTTCAACTATTGAAGGGCAGGCTTGAGGTATTTTTTATTTGTTTTGAAGTATTTTTGAAAAATTCCTGTTTGCAACCATACAACATTCATAACAATGCGCTTGCTATGCTGGTTTAAAAAATTCCTTGATAAGCCTAGGAAAGCGTCATAAAACTGGTTTTTCCTCACCTAGAGCATTAAGTAGTTGCATTTGAGTGCCAAAAACAGACAGGGTTGAGGAGGCATTGGTTTTCTCTTGATGAGGGAAAAAATGAGCAGGAAATTTTCAAAGATTCGTCAAGGAAAAACCAAAAAACCCTCAAGCTTGCCCATAATGGCTTTCGAAAACAGATTCTTGCTGTTTTAAGCGTGAAAAAAATGAATTTTATAGGGTTTCTGGGAGTCTCCAGATTTTTCAATTAGTATGGCGATGCGATTGACCGTTGATAGACGGATTTTCAAAAATTTGTCAAGAAAAAACAAAAAATCCTTCAAGCTTGCTCATAATGCCTTTCGAAATAGATTACTTGCTGATTTAAGTGTGGAAAAAAATCACTTTTATAGGAAATTTCCAGGATTTTTCACTTAGTATGACGAACCGATTGACCGTTGTAAAACATAGATTTCTCAAAAATTCGTCAGGAAAAAACCAAAAATTCTTCAAGCCTGCTCATAACGTCCTTCGAAAGAGTTTACTTGCTGCTTTAATTGTGAAAAAAATCACGTTTATAGGAAATTTCCGGGAATTTCCAGGATTTTTCAATTATGACGAACCCATAGACCGCTGGAAAACACGGATTTAAAAAAAATCGTCAAAGGAAAGCCAAAAATCCTTCAATCTTGCTAATCATCCAATTCGAAAGACAACAATTTCTCTCTAAGCGAGGGAAAAATATTTTTTATGGCGCTTTCCAGGTGGGTAACTCAGTGAATTTTAAAGAGCCGGCGCAGTGCCGGCGAAATGGCCTGGTGCGCCAACTCAACGCACCGGTGCAATTTATGTTGCGGTCACCTACTTATGAAAAATGAGGTGGCTTTTTTTTAGGTGGTTTAGGTAATTTATCTCAGTTTCGAATCTCGTATAGCTTAGCTTTAGCTTACCGTTTAAATTTAAATGACTTAATGAGTTATAACTGATCAACCAATGAGTTATAACTCACTAACTCACAATGCAGCAACAACTCAACACAGTGTTACCCATGTCTATCGCAAAATGCCCACGTAAATAGTACCTTGTATTGGTCCCGTTCATCGGCTCCCGTATCCAGGTTTGGAGGCTCGTTTTGGAGCGTCAACATGAGCACCTTCATGGGCGGATACTTGTGATAGGGGGCTGTTCCAGTGGCCATTTCAATGGCGGTGATTCCAAAAGACCAAATGTCTGCTTTGAAGTCGTAGCCATGATCCTGGTAAACACTTTTGTGAAGAGTATGGGAAAAATTAAGGAACCCGAGCGGTTACCTGCTCCATTACTTCAGGAGCCATCCAGCAAGGGGTTCCCACGAAAGTGTGTCGGACCTTTTCCCTGGAAAGGTCGCGGCCAGTAGCTAGCCAGGCGGAAACGCCGAAATCAGCGATCTGAACGGTCCCATCTTCGCCCAATAGAATGTTGCCCGCCTTGATGTCTCTATAAATAAAGAGCTCATTCGATTGAAATTTTCCACATATTTTTTAAACTTGCCTGTGGATCTGGCCGTTGCTGTGAAAATACTCCAGCCCTTTGAGCACTTCGCGCAACACTGTAGCTATGGTGGCCTCATCAAACACTCCATGCCTGCAATTGGAAATCCGCATCTTGTGCTTGATAATATCCAGAAGACTGCCGCCTTCCAGCAGTTTTAGCACTAGCCACAGCTCCTCTCGCACCACAAAACTCGTATAGTAAGTGACGACGTTTTCATGGTTGCACGAAGACATGGCCTGGATCTCCTTAAGTAGCTCGTCCATCGAAGTGTTCCATTTTTCCAGGTTGATGCGCTTGATGGCGCATTTTTCGTTGCGCGGCTTGCACAATGCTCCATGCACTACAGCAGTGGCTCCAACACCTGAGGAAAAATAGTGTTTTAAGTGTTCGGTAGAGACGCGAAGTGAAGAAAATTAGCAAGTGAAAATCTGTACACTGTAAAGTGATAACGGTGGAGTTAGGAGTTCAAATTTGAATAGATAAATGCCTTTTTCTTTGGGCTGATTTTACATGCTTGAAATCTGTTGTTTCTCGTTTTTTTTGTGCAAAAATAAAGCTAATTGCTCGAGATTTTCCACATGCACATACAAAAAAGTGGATTTACAAAGGGTGCCATTGAAAAAAGTAAAAAAAAAAACTTTGAAGCCATCATCAAAAATCCAAAATTCATTCTTAAGAACAGTGCGCCCTTTTAAGCCTTCACCGGCCATTTGGGGCGCCTGTCATCGATTTGAGACTGAACTGAACATTCACAGTAGGTTGTCGTTGACTTAATAAGAAAATCAGGCAATAAATTCGATAAAAGTTCTCTTGTTGGTGGCCTAGAAGGGCCTAAAGTGAGCGCCCTTTGTGTGAAAACCTTCAAAATTCAGGTAGATGAGTCAATGAACCTTGAAGTAGAACGGAACGTGTACTTTGAGTGTCACTTGGCTGGAAAAGGGGGTCACTCGGGCAATTACTCATCTGGCCCCATTTCAAGTGCAAATACTGTTTTTATCAATTTAATTGCGCTGATTACGATAAAAAAAAGCCCATGGGATTAAATAGCGAACTTTCCCAATTGGGGCTCGGATTGGCTGCCCCCGCTTGTGCCCCCTGAGCAGGCGAGAGGGCGCAGCGCCCTCATTCAACTAGAATGGCGTTTTGTTGCCCACAGATAGTAAATCTGGGCAAAAACTGGTACCGGAACCGAACACTATAAAAGTACATAACCTATAAACACAAACTATTCGGCGATTTATGGGCGAACACGCGAATGATTCCGCACCTGTTATACACCAAATTGTGGGGATTTTCGTGGAGAATTTAATGGGTTCGCATACTAACCGATCACTTTTCCCAGTTCGTAATCGTCTTTGGAATTGGGCCAGGGCACTGGCGGCTGCGACGTCGACGCGGCCATTTTCTTTGAGAAAATGTTCCCTATTTTGCCGATCGACTGTTTTGCATAATCCCCTATCGTCATTGGCGAAAATTCGCTGCTTGGCGGCCTCTGCCGGAAGATGCCGGGAGTTCCGTGCGGCATCAGTTCTTCGGAGATTTTCCTTTAAAAGAAAAAAAATAAAAATTAGCACCTTTAACCACTGGTAAGTGTTCAACATGTTCAATGTTCTGCATATTCACCTTTGGTCTATGGCTGGTCCCCTTTTTTCTAGCTGAAAATGCTTGATGTATTTGATTCGAAGGTTAGAAAATGTGTCAAAATTTTTAAAAATTTCTAAATGGGTTTAAAAGCTCTAATCGGCTTGGTCTCATGTAGAACCAACGCGAGGTTCAGCGGCTACTGAAGAACTGAAAATTTGTGTGGGGCCCATTATTTTATATTCCCTATGGTGGTACCTTAGACAAGGAAAGAGAGAAAAAAAGACTCTCTTTCCTTGTCTAAGGGTGGTACCGATCGCACAACCAAAACTTTCAAAACTAACCCATGTTGCCAACAATGATTGAAAATCCCTGTAAGTTAGGTCTTTAAATACATGTTTAATTACCAAAACTTATCAAAAACATTTAAAATTTATTTTTCCTTTAATTTCATGGTATTTTTTCATTTTCTATATTAATTGAAATCTTTTCAATCGATCAGAAACCAGATGAAACGAGTAATTGGGCATGAAAATTCGCCCCAAAAACAGCAATCTCTGTCTTTCTTGCGTTTCTCCGGTAAGCCCTGCCTTTATTTAAACTTTAAATGTTAAAAAAATCTTTAACTTTTAAAGATCGGGATCAACACGCACGAGGTTCAAGGATTCTCTTGAATGTTGTTAGTTTTATAGCAATTAATACCAAAACAATATTTCCTGGTCTTCATGGAGTAAAATTCCTACATCCACGATTAATAATTAACCTGGCAGCGTTGCATACTGCTATCGTTAATCTTATTTTATCAGATTGTGTACCCATTTCAGAATATGTACCAGTTTATTGAGAACTAGAAATTCATAGAAATTATCTTTGCACTATTTTATTCAAATTAACATTAACATTGTGTAAGATGTAAGTAAATTATGGAACCAATAAACCCTAAGGTGACCCAATAGTGTAAGACGTAGAAAAAAACATGATGAATGAAACCGCTAAACTTCAACCAGAGAGATCGCAGCAGAATCCGGGACTTCCCAAAGCACCGTGATGAGAGTTTAAAAAAAACACAAATTCCATCCGTATAAATCATCAGTATCCCAAACCTTACATCCAGGGGATGAGGAGCTGCGTGTGAATTTTTGTACATGGTTCCGAAACAAATGCCAACAAGACATCCAATTCCCTTATAAAATATTGTGGACCGATGAAACTCGATTTACAAATTGTGGTATGTTTAATCGACACAATGAACATCTTTGGAATCAAACAAATCCCCCCAACGTTGAGCAAAGGAGACCACAAATTAAATTTGGGTTTAACGTTTGGAGCGGAATGGTAGGTTCAAAAATTCTTGGACCATTTATTTTTGAAGGCACGTTAAATGGGAGTCCGTATCTTCAATTCCTTCGGAACAACCTGGATTTTATGTTGGACGACTTAGATTTAGAACCATGTCGTAATGTGCAATGGTTTCAACATGATGGCGCTCCTCCGCATAATTTTTCACAAGTGCGGAATCACCTGGACGTAACATTTCCTGGGGCTTGGATTGGACGAAACGGCCTTGTTTGATGGCCACCTCGATCACCGGATCTTTCACCTTTGGATTTCTTTTTGTGGAGAGCCGCAAAAAACACAGTTTACAAAAACAAATATTCCAATTTAAATGCACTTAAAGACGCTGTTGTTAGAGCATTTGAAAATATTGATGGTCGCTCCGCAAGAAAAGCAACTTATTCAGTTTTAAAACGTTGCAATGTTTGCATTGATAATAATGTTGGACTTTTTGAAAATGTTTTACAATAAAAATTAAAGTTTCTAGAGTTAAATTTTAATTATTATTGGTATGATTTGATTTTTTATAATAAACACTTTAAATGAGCAGCAGTTAATTATAACAAAGTTATTGCCAACTTTAACGTAGTTGTCAAAATAAATACTGAAGCATTATGTTATTATTTGTTACTATGGAAACAATGATGTGTGTCTTATACTATTGTCCATGGCTAACTTCGATCAACTAAATTGAAAAAGTATAAATTGTTCGCAGACGCTTTATTTTCGAAAAAAACTAACGATGTGATACATCACAGAAATCGTAATAAAATGCTCTATTCGGTAAAGTAATAATCAAGTATGGTTGCCATTAAAAAAAACTCAAATTTGTGTCATATGTCAAAAATTACAGTTATTTTGGAGAAATGTCCTATGTCACTACACACACCATAAAGAACTTGCTAGAAAACAGACAACTATAAGTACGAATTGACAAGACACTGTCATTTCCTTTTCCCCCTGAACAAGGGCTCCCTCAAGGATCCCCGCTCTCACCGTTTCTCTAAATATATACTGCCATGACATATACAATTACAACTTATCAGACAAAAATCAAATCGACAGATCGGCATACATATTACAATACGCAGACGACACGGCACTTATTGTACATGACAAAACTACTGAGAGAGCAGCTCAAAGACTCCAAACACTAACAAACAACACAATGACATGGTTTTATAAATGGAGACTAACAACAAACGCGTCAAAAAACCAACTTCTGCTCACAAACCACAGACTCAACGCTGACTCCCCTACAATAACTGCAGACGGCCAAACGACACAACCAAAAAACGACGTAAAATACCTTGGAATCACAATTGACCACAAACTTAAATTCATTAAACACATACGAAACATCAGGGCAGAAACAATAAAGAGAACAAAACCCTTCCGATCACTAACCTACAAAGACAGAGGAATCAGCAGAAATACCGCCACCAAAATATATAAAGCTATTTGTAGACCCTTGCTAGACTATGGACATATACTCATGACCAACGGAACAGAAAGGACAAAACGTTATATACAAACAACAGAACAAATTGTACTAAGACTAATAACACGAATAAGACGCCCCCAAAATCCACTACACAACCCCTCCACCCAACTACTATACGAACGCACAAACATGACAAAGATTTCGGAAAGACTCATTCATCTACAGACAAAATGGACAAACAACCCCTACAACTGGACCATACTGAAACCCCTTTGTCTTACAAGACCAACCAGACAATCCCGCTTCCGTTTCCCTACATCAACGCTACTCGAACACTTACAAACGCAACTGACTACTGGACAATAACATAATTTTTTCTTGTCATTAGAATTGGAAAGTTTATTTAATAAGATTATTAACCTAGAACAAGAGAACTTTCATCTTTGTTTTTTATTTAGATTAAGACTACATGTATTAAACAAGGGCAGAAAGACCGATAGGTCGATAGCCTTTTTTAGAAATAAAGATGTTTACTACTACTACATTAAATAGAAAACTTGTAGGAAATTGAATTCCAAAGAAAATGACATAAGACAGTAGTAGTAGTAAACATCTTTATTTCTAAAAAAAAGGCTATCGACCTATCGGTCTTTCTGCCTTTGTTTAATACATGTAGTCTTAATCTGAATAAAAAATAAATATGAAAATTCTCTTATTCTACGTTAACAATCTTATTAAGAAACTTTCCAATTCCAATGACAAGAAAAAAATATTTTATTGTCCAGTAGTCAGTTGCGTTTGTAAGTGTTCGAGTAGCGTTGATGTAGGGAAACGGAAGCGGGATTGTCTGGTTGGTCTTGTAAGACAAAGGGGATTCAGTATGGTCCAGTTGTAGGGGTTGTTTGTCCATTTTGTCTGTAGATGTATGAGTCTTTCCGAAATCTTTGTCATGTCTTTAGAAATAAAGATGTTTACTACTACTACTAAGTTTTTCCCAAATATCTCTTGACAGCTGTCAAATTTTAGAAAAATAAAATTGGTTTCGAGTAGAGCATGCAAAACTACAATTCTTTGTCCATTTGACCTTCTCCGTAGCTGCTCTAGTTCCGAAGATCCCTGTACTGGTCATCGAAAAAAACTCACCTTGTATATAGAAATTAAGGGTCGAGGTAGGGCTTGCTTCGAGAACTGTTTTTTTTGATTTATCAAATATTCCCAACCTCTAAAGAGAAAGAAGCAAAAAGTCATAGTTTAAGCCGCCTTTGAAGTTTTATATCTCGGAAATGGTTGAAAACACCTGAAGAAGCACTTTTTCGCTAAAGCATCTGGATAACTATTTTGGGCTCAATGGTGTTCATCGTAAATGTCTAACCTCTAAAACGCTGGAGGCAAAAAAACCATAACATCCTTTTTCGGAGCAGTAGTAGTAGTAGTAAACATCTTTATTTCTAAAAAAGGCTATCGACCTATCGGTCTTTCTGCCCTTGTTTAATACATGCAGTCTTAATCTAGATAAAAAACAAATATGAAAATTCTCCTATTCTAGGTTAACAATAGTAGTAGTAAACATCTTTATTTCTAAAAAAGGCTATCGACCTATCGGTATTTCTGCCCTTGTTTAATACATGCAGTCCCAATCTAAATAGAAAACAAATATGAAAATTCTCCCATTCTAGGTTAACAATGTTATTAAATAAATAAGATTTCAGTGGCAAGAAGAAATTATTTTATTGTCCACTAGTCCGTTGCGTTTGTAAGTGTTCGAGTAGCGTTAATGTAGGGAAACGGAAGCGGGATTGTCTGGTTGGTCTTGTAAGACAAAGGGGATTCAGTATGGTCCAGTTGTAGGGGTTGTTTGTCCATTTTGTCTGTAGCTGTATGAGTCTTTCCGAGATCTTTGTCATGTTTGTGCGTTCGTATAGTAGTTGGGTGGGGGGGTTGTGTAGTGGGTTTTGGGGGTGTCTTATTCGTGTTATTAGTCTTAGTGCAATTTGCTCTGTTGTTTGTGTATAACGTTTTGTCCTTTCTGTTCCGTTGGTCATGAGTACATGTCCAAAGTCTAGCAAGGGTCTACAAATAGCTTTATATATTTTGGTGGCGGTGTTTGTGCTAATTCCTCTGTCTTTGTAGGTTAGTGATCGGAAGTGTTTTGTTCTCTTTATTGTTTCTGCCCTGATGTTTCGTATGTGTTTAGTGAATTTAAGTTTGTGGTCGATTGTGATTCCAAAGTATTTTACGTCGTTTTTTGGTTGTGCCGTTTGGCCGTCTGCTGTTATTGTAGGGGAATCAGCGTTGAGTCTGTGGTTTGTGAGCAGAAGTTGGTTTTTTGACGCGTTTGGTGTTAGTCTCCATTTATAAAACCATGTCATTGTGTTGTTTGTTAGTGTTTGGAGTCTTTGAGCTGCTCTCTCAGTAGTTTTGTCATGTACAATGAGTGCCGTGTCGTCTGCGTATTGTAATATGTATGCCGATCTGTCGATTTGATTTTTGTCTGGTAAGTTGTAATTGTATATGTCATGGCAGTATATATTGTAGAGAAACGGTGAGAGCGGGGATCCTTGAGGGAGCCCTTGTTCAGGGGAAAAGAAAATGACAGTGTTTTGTCAATTCGTACTTGTAGTTGTCTGTTTTCTAGTAAGTTCTTTATGGTGTGTAGTAGATATGTTGGTGTGTGTAGTTTGTATAGTTTGTATAGTAAGCCTCTATGCCAGACACTGTCAAAAGCCTTGTTAATGTCCATAAACAGACAAGCTGTCTTTCTGTCAGTTAGGTGGGTAGTTTGTATATTGTTGTGATGCTGTTTGAAACCAAATTGGTAGGTAGGTATATACCTTCCAATCACTTTGTCAAGCCGCTGCTTCATTATGCCTTCAAAAATCTTGCCCAGTACTGGAAGCAGTGTAATTGGTCTGTAGTTGCTCGGTTGTGTATTGTCCAGTCCATTTTTGGGTATAGGGATTATTAAGCCGTTTTTCCATGTTTCTGGGATTCTGCCATTTGTGATGCAGTTGTTCAATTCAGTTAGGATCAGTTTGTGTGTTTCTTGAGTTAGGCTTTTCAAGACTTTTGCCTTAATTTTATCTTTCCCCGGTGCAGTGTTTTTGGTGTGCGCTAGGGCTTCATCGTACTCTGTGTCTGTGATCAGTTTGTATGTATAGTTTGGTGAGCTGTTAAAATAGTTCAAGTACCAGTCGTTGATCAAGTTCCAGTTGTCATTGTCGCAGTTAGGGTTTGTCGATGTTTCGGAGCATTTATTGGGAAAAACGGATAAAAGCTTGTTTTCCCACTTAACCCAAAGCAACATTGTTTGATTTCCAGCAAACCTTTTTATGTACCTAAGCATTTTTCGGTTAAATCCATTGACTCAATTGAGTAATTTGGTCTGTGAATTTCGTACGCGATTCCAGCCCAAAGCCGTGTAACAATTGCCAGCAGTAATTAAATGAAATCAGTTAATTTGCCCGAAACCTACACTAATATTTGTTGTTTTTACTAATACTGCAGACTGATGTTAATCGTCTCGTATTACCAAAACCCGAATATCACCAATATGGATTAATACCCGCAACATACGGCGAATAATTAATTTTTCCCTGATAATTGAATAAATCTGTGTCAAAAGCAACAGATAAAATAGCCTGCAATTGCGTTTTTCTCCATAGTTTTCGCTGCTCAGATTGACTGAAATGGTCCTTACCACTAATCAGTTGACAGTAAGTAGTTTTTTTGCGTGTTTGTGCCCACTTACCTTTTCCCGATAGTCAAAGTGCTAAGAAAGCGGTGATTTTGGAAAACGATTTCTCCCTCCGGCTGCTCCATTTGGTAAACCCCAGTTTTTCTTCGCCGAAAACCGCTGAAATTTCCCGAAAAAAAAAAACAATTAGCTTAAAGTAGTGGTAACAACTAAGCGAAGGACCGCAAATTGGGTTTTTCTTACACATGTTTGTGTGATGTTTCGTATTTCGGTGTCATCAGTCACGTTTTCCTAATTTTGGGCATTTAGCAACTAGTTGAAAATTTGTCGCGTAAACGGCTAGTTAATCAAACTCAAATATTCGCTATTATCGGGTGTATTTGCCAAGAAACTTGACATGTACATCAATAGAACGGTTTTTATTGAGGCAAATTGACGAGAACAATTTGGCCATTTAAATCGCAACATCCTGTATTTGAGGGTTTAAAAAAAACGGGTTTGAAATCGGCTTAGGATTACTAATTACGCAAAAAAAACTTTGTCTGTTGCGCTTCTTGCTGCGTTATTTAAGGAGCTGCGTTCCAAAATTTTCAAAATTTTGGGGCCTTTTTTGCTTAGAACTTGCCCAGTTTTCCCAGCCACCTCGTAGCTTTAAGCCTGCCCAGGCTTAAATATGTATTTATATCCTCCGAATAAAAAAATGAATAATTGCAATAAGTAAATCGGCGATTTATTCGGTTTGACTGATAAGCACCACAATTGGCTACTTTTGCCTGATATAAATAGCCATTGGACGATAAAAACGTTCTCTAAGGTCAAATTAATTTTAGAGCTTCTGCACTATCAAGACGGTTTGGCTTCGGAGTTCGGAGGCTTTTTATAGTTCAGCGTTAATAAATCAACTGACTTGGGTGGGTTGCTTACCTTTTGATATCATCAACCACACACTTTTTGGCACTTTTCTTATCCGAAGTCAGCATTATTATCATTGTCTATTGGCACTGGTCAGTAATCCGTTTGGCACCAGTTGATACGCGCGTTTAATCGTCCTTAAGGACCGAAAAAAGCCATTGCAAACAGGCAGAAAGAACCCAGTTGAGTGAGTGATGCCACTGTTAGAACGTAGAAGTGATGAAGTCCTAAAGGGGACCGACTCTAATTTATCTATTAAACTCAATTAGTAAGTAGCACTTGCGTATGTAGGTAGACGAGGTGACAGAGTGTGAAACAATTCCAGGCAGATTCATGTAAAAATTGCTGATTTTTTATAGGTACGATGCCTGCTTTCGATGGTTGTGGTCCAGGGCGTCCAGATGGATCGCTTGTGGCCTCTGGAGCCACTGGACGGGAACCAGATGGAAGATGATGTGGATTATTCTGTTCCCGCTGATCTGGAGGATGTCGATTGGTCGCCTCCCAATGGGGAATTACCCGACGTTTCGAATATCGCCCGCAGTCCATTTGTGCCTGATGATGACTTGGAGGGTTTGGGCTTTGCGGTTGGTGCCCCTAGGTCTGAGCTGGAACCCGATTCGAATTTTCTCCGAAGAAAGGTAAGAGCTCAGAAGTGGATGTTGGTTTTAATCAAGAAAATTGAGAAATAATATTTTTGAAAGAGCAAATTTCCTGAGGTTTTTTGCTAAAATCGCCCAAAAATTGGACTGGGCTTGATCGTCTTGAGACCCTATAGATCTAGAGAGATAAAAGGATCACATTTTACTCAGAATCAGCTCATATTTTGCAAACGGGTGAAAATATCTGATATTATCGTTTTCTTCCGAAGGTTTGAAGAAAATTTCTTTGCAAAAACTTCAAATTAAGAGTTAGGAAATTTGAGGAAATCGTGCTCAGTTGCATGTATATCTTGCAACCTGTTGGAATAAGCTGAATAATTATTAAAACCGTTTCGATAATCCATCTCAAAAACTGTCTTTACCAGTTTACTTTGATCAGAAATTCCTAACCTCTAAAAAGATAGAAGGATTTAGAGCAAAAACCGCTAATATTTCAAAAACGGTTGAAAATACGCAATGAACCATAAGAAGCATTTTGATAGAGCGTTTCGAAAGTATTCGTTTCTTCTTTAGAGTTATAGCAATATTCGTAACCTCAAAAGAAATAGACCCGAAATTTCAAGAGTTTTCGTATATTTTTCTTTATAACTCGCAAACCGTTGGAATACGCAGAATAATCGTTCAAATCTTTTCGATAAACCATCTCAAAAACTGTCTTTATCAGTTTACTTTCATCAGAAATTCCTAACCTCTAAAAAGATAGAAGGATTTAGCGCCAAAACCGCTAATATTTCAATAACGGTTGAAAATTCGCAATGAACCATAGGAAGCATTTCGATAGAACCCTTCGAAAGTTGTCTTTTCTCGTTTATAGTTATAGCAATATTTGTAACCTCAAAAGAGGTAGACCCGAAATTTCAAGAATTTTTGGACATTTTTCTTTATAACTCGCAAACCGTTGGAATACGCTGAATAATCGTTCAAACCTTTTCGATAAACCATCTCAAAAACTGTCTTTACCAGTTTAATTTGATCAGAAATTCCTAACCTCTAAAAAGATAGAAGGATTTAGAGCAAAAACCGCTAATATTTCAAAAACGGTTGAAAATACGCAATGAACCATAGGAAGCAATTCGATAGAGCGTTTCGAAAGTGGTCTTTTCTTCTTTAGAGTTATAGCAATATTTGCAACCTCAAAAGAAATAGACCCGAAATTTCAAGAGTTTTCGTGCATTTTTCTTTATAACTCGCAAACGGTTGGAATACGCTGAAGATTCATTAAAACCTTTTCGATAAACCATCTCAAGAACTGTCTTTACCAGTTTACTTTGATCAGAAATTCCTAACCTCTAAAAAGATAGAAGGATTTAGAGCAAAACCGCTAATATTTCAAAAACGGTTGAAAATACGCAAGGAACCATAGGAAGCATTTCGATAGAGCGTTTCGAAAGTGTTTTTTTTTCTCCATTTATAGTTATAGTAATATTTGTAACCTCAAAAGACATAGACCCGAAATTTCAAGAATTTTCGTATATTTTTCTTTATAACTCGCAAACCGTTGGAATACGCTGAATAATCATTAAAACCTTTTCGATAAACCATCTCAAAAACTGTCTTTACCAGTTTACTTTGATCACAAATTCCTAACCTCTAAAAAGATAGAAGGATTTAGAGCAAAAACCTCTAATATTTCCAAAACGGTTGAAAATACGCAATGAACCATAGGAAGCATTTCGATAGAGCGTTTCGAAAGTTGTCTTTTCTCCTTTATAGTTATAGCAATATTTGTAACCTCAAAAGAGGTAGACCCGAAATTTCAAGAATTTTTGAACATTTTCGTTTATAACTCGCAAACTGTTGGAATAAGCTGAATAATTATTAAAACCGTTTCGATAAACCATCTCAAAAACTGTCTTTACCAGTTTACTTTGATCAGAAATTCCTAACCTCTAAAAAGATAGAAGGATTTAGAGCAAAAACCGCTAATATTTCAAAAACGGTTGAAAATACGCAATGAACCATGGGAAGCATTTCGATAGAGTGTTTCGATAGTTGTCTTTTCTCCTTTATAGTTATAGCCATATTTGTAACCTCAAAAGAGATAGACCCGAAATTTCAAGAATTTTCGAATATTTTTCTTTATAACTCGCAAACCGTTGGAATAAGCTGAATAATCGTACAAACCATCTCAAAAACTGTCTTTACCAGTTTACTTTGATAAGAAATTCCTAACCTCTAAAAAGATAGAAGGATTTAGAGGAAAAACCGCTAATATTTCAAAAACGGTTGAAAATACGCAAAGAACCATAAGAAGCATTTCGATAGAGCGTTTCGAAAGTGTTTTTTTCTCCTTTATAGTTATAGCAATATTTGTAACCTCAAAAGAGATAGACCCCAAATTTCAAGAGTTTTCGTGCATTTTTCTTTATAACTCGCAAACGGTTGGAATGGGCTGAATAATCGTTCAAACCTTTTCGATAAACCATCTCAAAAACTGTCTTTACTAGTTTACTTTCATCAGAAATTCCTAACCTCTAAAAAGATAGAAGGATTTAGAGCAAAACCGCTAATATTTCAAAAACGGTTGAAAATACGCAATGAACCCTAGGAAGCAATTCGATAGAGCGTTTCGAAAGTGGTCTTTTCTCCTTTATAATTATAGCAATATTTGTAACCTCAAAAGAGATAGACCCGAAATTTCAAGAATTTTCGTATATTTTTCTTTATAACTCGCAAACCGTTGGAATACGCTGAATAATCGTTCAAACCTTTTCGATAAACCATCTCAAAAACTGTCTTTACCAGTTTACTTTGATCAGAAATTCCTAACCTCTAAAAAGATAGAAGGATTTAGAGGAAAAACCGCTAATATTTCAAAAACGGTTGAAAATACGCAATGAACCATAAGAAGCATTTCGATAGAGCGTTTCGAAAGTTGTCTTTTCTCCTTTATAGTTATAGCAATATTTGTAACCTCAAAAGAGATAGACCCGAAATTTCAACAGTTTTCGTGTATTTTTCTTTATAACTCGCAAACGGTTGGAATGGGCTGAATATTCATTAAAATCTTTTCGATAAACCATCTCAAGAACTGTCTTTACCAGTCTACTTTGATCAGAAATTTCTAACCTCTAAAAAGATAGAAGGATTTAGAGTAAAAACTGCTAATATTTCAAAAACTGTTGAAAATACGCAATGAACCATGGGAAGCATTTCGATACATCGTTTCGAAAGTTGTCTTTTCTCCTTTATAGTTATAGCAATATTTGTAACCTCAAAAGAGATAGACCCGAAATTTCAAGAGTTTTCGTCCATTTTTTCTTTATAACGCGCAAACGGTTAGAATGGGCTGAATATTTATTAAAATCTTTTCGATAAACCATCTCAAGACCTGTCTTTACCAGTTTACTTTGATCAGAAATTCCTAACCTCTAAAAAGATAGAAGGATTTAGAGCAAAAACCGCTAATATTTCAAAAACGGTTGACAATACGCAATGAACCATGAGAACCATTTCGATAGATCGTTTCGAAAGTATTCTTTTCTTCTTTAGAGTCATAGCAATATTCGTAACCTCAAAAGAGGTAGACCAGAAATTTCAAGAATTTTTGTACATTTTCGTTTATAACTCGCAAACCGTTGGAATACGCTGAATAATCATTAAAACCTTTTCGATAAACCATCTCAAAAACTGTCTTCACCAGTTTACTTTGATCAGAAATTCCTAACCTCTAAAAAGATAGAAGGATTTAGCGCAAAAACCGCTAATATTTCAATAACGGTTGAAAATACGCAGGAGCCATACGAACCATTTCGATAGAGCATTTCGAAAGTATTCTTTTCTCCTTCAGAGTTATAGAAATATTCCCCATCTTAAAAGAGATAGACAAGAAATTTGATAATTTCTTGTACATTTTCATTCATATCCCGCAAACGGTTAGACCTAGCTACATAATCATTAGAACTTTGGTTTTATAGAAAAAAATTTACCTCTAAGGAAATAGCAAAGCAAAACCTAACAAAACTCGCCATTCGCCAAATTGACAATTTTTCTAAAGGACCTTTTTAGGCAAACTTTTAAGTAAACATTCACTTATATCACGCGAAACATTGAAAAATATTGACAGTTTTTACAGAAAAACAAACTTTGAATATATTTTTTTTACCTTTTTTTATCAACTTTTGGCTATCAGTTCGTTATTGCTTATCATTCTGTATAAGAACTGTTAAAAATTGCAAAGGATCTCAATGGCGTCACTCGGTTATCAATCGCTTTGAAATGAGCAACTCATCCACTCAGGAAAACTAGCTGGATTTTGAGCAAAAATCAGTTCAAACATGCCGCCATATTTTTGCTTATATCTAGGGAGAAATTTGAGGTAGAAAATGATTCTTTTACCACTGGGTAAAGCTTGAAAAATAAATTTAAAAGTGTGAAAGATCAGCTGGGATTTAAAACGGTACAATTTTCTGCAATAAAATGTTTTTTTTGTAGAAAAATCAAGTTCTATGCCACGTGCAAAGAGCCATCCACCACCATAAGGAGGCGGGGCATGAATTTTTCCCGAAATCCTTCACTAGCTACTCGTGCCACCCAGTGAATCCATTGGAAGCAGATGGATCGCTAACAACCAGCCATGTAAGTGTGTTTTGGAGGCTGAAATCTGTTTTTGGGACTGTGCGATTTTAGGAAACCTGCTACGTGTCCGGCAGCAATTGCATCACAATCGAAAAGGAGCAATTGTTCTTAAAAAGGCGACAAAACACGCACTGTTGGACGCATTTTATCGAAGCAGTTGGTGCCGGCTGCAAATGCCTTTCAAGAAAATATTAATTTTCCTTATATCGCATTTCGTTACACGCAGTTTTCTGCTTAGTTTTCCAGGCAAACTTCCGAAAAGCTTCGCGTGTTAACTCAGTTTTGTTCAACTTTTGTATTGAAATTAATCAAATTAATTTTCGTGCTTCATCTTTTTAAGGACCGAAGGGGCTTAATGGATTTTTCTGTTTCAGGACGTTTGTCTGGTTAAGTCGAATACATGCGCCACGTTGCACATGACAAGGTTTTTTCTTAAGCGCAACCAATCAGACGCTTGCTGGTCTGACATTGTCGCTCTGGATGTTGAATCAGGTTGCAACTGTTTGTACCATTATAAATATAGGGTTCATTTATAAGCGAGAAAATACACTATTTTAGTAAAATATATGCAATATTCACCTAAACTATGTGTTTTGTTTCACTGACGTGAAAATTATTTGTTTTATTACGTGAAGATTTTTGAATTTGGCGCCTGAATACTTCCACGATGACCTTTTCTTTCATGGTTATCCTTGTCTCTATAAAGTAGTTTTGAATGAGTAGTTCGATTTAGATTAAAAAATAGGCTGCAAATTTTCCCAAAACCCTCTGATGAATGGTTTTCGAAATAATTCAAAAAAACGAGTTTGCAAAAAAATCAAAGTTCTTCTAAAAACGAGGGAGCAATTCTGAGCACTCGATTTGATCGAAAGGATCAAAATGCATAAAAAATTTGGGTTTCACTTTTTCTCTCAAGTGCACAATGAGCTTCTGGAGGTTTTTTGATTCGAAACGTTGAAAATTTATGCGCTTTTTGACTAGTTGAATTAAGAAACAAAAGACTAAAGAACCAATAAAGTTATAATTCAGTCAAAAACGATGTAGAAAAACGCTCGCAAAAATAATGTCCATTTCATTTGTTGCTCAACTTCCCAGAATTTATTGTAGATTCCCTGAAGCAACAAATTTTACCGGATGCTTCTCATTATCGTTGACACACGTTTTTCAAAATCGGCGCAGATCGCGACCAAAACTGGCTATTTTTGAATTTGGCGCCTGAATACTTTCAATATGACCTTTTCTTTAGTGGCATTTCTTGTTCCTATAACGGAGTTTTGGAACCATTTTGGGGCCATTCGCAGGTCTAAATGGATGGCAAAACGTCAATTTTTTCCATGCAAAGATTCAGCCTTGCTTTAACCGTTCATTTTGCCGCCGATAGATGGCGGGATTACACCTCTAGCCATCAACATCAAGCGACTGTCAAATTGTTGTCAAAGTGATGTGTTGTTGCTGTTGTTTGACTTCATGCCTTTTGCGTGCCGAAATACGTACGAATAATCGGAAAATTCGCCGGTTTTCCGTCTAGGCAATTGCTGGCAGAGTGAAATTAATGTTGTTTGAACAGTTTGATATCCGTATCAAATAGTGTCATCATTTGCAAGTGAGTAATTTTCCTGGGACAGGAAAATTCTTACATCATTTCCAGTGTTAGGTTAGGTCAGGGCCAAGGAAACTTCCATTTGAATGGAAAGGGCAGCATTTGCAAGGAAAACTTTAGTTTTCCCTGCTTGTTTGCATGGAAATCTATTGAGGTTTACCGATAGCTGGCTTTGGGTATGGTGCAAACCTGCCCAAACTGATCAGGGTTTTAGACCGATAGAGACATTTTAATCGTGAATCCCATTCAAATTAATCCTTGCAAATGCAGTTAACATCATTCACCTTAACAGATGAATATTGCTTGTGTGATAAACCGTCCAGTAATCGGAGATATCTGTCTTAATGTGTTTGTTTTGGACGCGGAAAGACAAAGTAAATACACAAAATGCGTAAATCCCATTCCCATATGCCTGCATCTCTGGTTATTTACGTTAGTGGCATTGATAATGCATGAAACGAACCCACGTCAGTGCTAATTATCTTCAGCCAACCTCATTTGTTTCGGGTGTTTTATTAACATTAACATAATATGGTTAAACCTAGGCTCTGATCGCTTCCCGTGTGGATTATCTTATCTCGTCGCGTCAACCTTGGCCAAATTTCCAGAATTTATCAGTATCTGGGGCTTTACATTTAATCCCCAACGAGTCCTTTAAAATTTTGCGCCAAACGTTCTCAGGAAGCCTCAAAAAAGCTCAATTTCCATCCGAGGTTGGGGGTTGTTTTATGCCCAAGAATTGTCTATAACAATGTGATTTGTTGGTTTTTAGAAGACCATCTCAATTGACATGAAGATGGCCAATATAACATGAGCAGCAGGGGGGAAGAGCCCCACAATAGGGGCTCGTCGACTAAATCAACCATTCAGGAAAAAGTGGGCACGTTGTTCTACAGCATTGGACTGTTATGCAGCAGCTACCCCACATCAGTGTTGGCTTTCGCTATTGCCATTATCGTTGGCTGCTGGTAAGATTTGCATTAAAATCAGCATTAATTGCCATTACTTGCTAGATTCAGGCGATTATTTTATTATCATACATTTACATAATGCATTACAGGCGATTGTATCAAGGTTGCCTTTGAAAGGTGTGCCTGCAATGTTTTCAGCATCCCCTTTGTGAAAATATATGGCGAAACGTCGGCAATTAAAAAAAAAACAGGTTTTTGTGTATAAACATATGCGGAATATTCGTATAAATTTGGGCCAAAAATATAATATAAAAATAGCAACAGTATTTCTGAGCGATTGAATCAGGCGAAATTGAATAAAATGGAAAAATCTCACGCCTGAGAATTACATTTTTTGTTGTTGTATCGGCGCAGAACGTGACCAAAAGTGGCCGTTTTTGAATTTGGCGCCTATTCATTGGCAACATTGGTTTAAATTTGACGTTTTCTTCAAAGGTATCGTTTGTTTTTATAACGGGGTTTGGTCCGTTTAAGAGCAAAAGCTTGTTTTACATCGATCCAAATAGCCGTTATAGAAACAAGCACTAAAACAGACGAGTAATAAGAAGTTGCACTGAGAGAAAAACGTCTGATGTTTGCCCCCGGGCTGCTAGACTTGGTCCCTTTAAGTCCAGGATGTTTAATTAGAATATTCGAGTGTTGCCAATCGGCCACATAAAGGAGCGCGACATACCCTAGTTAGTTAGTTAGTGAACGAGCTATTGAATGTTAAAAAAATGAAGGTTAAAAGTAGTGCGATAAAAGTTGGTATAATTCGGGTTGAGTTTATTAAATTGTACTTACAAACAGAGCGAGTTTCTGGAATCTTCCAAACCCCAAAAAAGTAACAATATATTAAACTCTCCGATTTGTAATAATGTGTTGGATGTTTGCCAAACTGTTTACACAATTCGCGTTTATGTCTCATTTAGACGTGTTTATTGTCTTTGTGGTCTTGGTCAATTTGTTTTTTCATTATTTTTCGTTTTTATTCGATGGAAAGGATCAATTAACATTAATATTTCGCTTTATAATCTCTATAATCTCACTATGTTGAAAATGACTCTACTGTCAAATGTGAAGGTAGAAACAGCCTTACACACAAACTGATGATGGTGGAGAAAGACACCGAGACGTATTTGTGACATTTTGAATAATAAACAATAAAATTGACTGAAACCCAGGAATTTTTTTGGACTTAGTAAGTAACGACAACGACAACCTGCTGTCAACATTGGTTTAAATTTGACGTTTTCTTCAAAGGTATCGTTAAAATTGCCGTTATAGAAACAATCACTAAAACAAAAGAGTGCAAAAGGTTTCACTGAGAGCAAAAGCGTCTGATGTTTGCCCCCAGGCTGCTAGACCTGGTCCCTTTAACTCCGGGATGTTTAATTAGAATATTCGAGTGTTGCCAAACGGCTACGTAAAGGAGCGCGACACACCCTAGTTATTGAACGAGTCTAGAACGAGCTATTGAATCAAGGTTAAAAGTAGTGCGATAAAAGTTGGTATAATTCGGGTTGTGTTTATTAAATTGTATTTACAAACAGAGCGAGTTTCTGGAATCCTCCAAACCCCAAAAAACGTAACAATATATTAAACTCTTCGATTTGTAATAATGTGTTGGATGTTGCCAAACTGTTTAGCACAATTCGCGTTTATATCTCATTTAGACGTGTCTATTGTCTTTGTGGTCTTGGTCACTCTGTTTTTTCATTATGTTTCGTTTTTATTCGATGGAAAGAATCAATTAACATCAATTATTTATTGGGAAATTCGTATTTAAATTGTAAAATCGTATTGACCGGCAACGTTTTCCGACTGCTTTAAAAAATCAACTGACGGGCCCTTTAAATTCGCAATTTCTCCCATTTTTGTTTGAATTTGTTTGTCTTGTCTAAGTGCAGTCTTTTGTCAGTCTTTGCTAAAACATTATTTTCCTAATTTCTGAGTATTTAAAGCGCCCATCCAGTGAGAACTTTTTTGGAATGATCGTAACTTTTTCCGGAGAAACTGTGACAAAATTTGCGAACGCAGCATCAGGATTTTGTCTCATGGAAAATGGAATTTATGAATGTTTGAGTGATGCAAAATTGATTAAAAAGGCCAAATATCTCGCCTAATAGCAACATTTTTTGTTAAATATATTGCAGTTTGGACGTATCGGCGCAGAACGCGACTAAAAGTAGCCATTTTGAATTTGGCGCCTAACCTTAGTAAGTAACGACAACGACAACCTGCTGTCAACATTGATTTAAATTTGACGTTTTCTTCAAATGCAGTGTTTGTTAGTAAAACGCGATTTGGATCATTGTAGAACCAAAAGCTACTTTATTTAAATTGTCGACGTTTTGCCCTATTTATTTAGACATCCTCAGGCTAAAATTAATGGCAAACCGTCGGCAATTTTCAAAAACAGGCGTTTGCTTCTACACGATCCAAATCCCTCTATAGAAAAGAACACTAAAATATTGTTTTTGCTCATTTCTTGTCATTTAACGTGCTTATCTACTGGGAATCATGAGGATATTCTTAAAATTTGACGGAAAATCACTGTTGGAATTCGTCTTTTTGCCGATTGCATTCGAAATTGATCGAAATGTAACCAAATGAAGGTAAAATCTCTTGTCAAATAATTACATTAAAAAATATATTCTTCAGTTTAAGCATATTGGCGCAGAGTCATTTATGAATTTGGCGCCTAACCGTTTTCAAGCAACCACTTGTTCGCGTATGCTTTTAATTAAGAAATCATTATATTAAGGTACAAGAGACGAAAGTCGAAGTTCCGCCACTGCTTGAAGTTGACGTCATGCACGCAGTGGCGGTCCTTCGACTTTCGTATCGCGTACCGTATACTATTTTTCTTGATCTTCGGTGGAAACCAGCCGGGAAAAGTATAAGGTTTTGAAAATTTTGTCAAAACAGTCAGTGACAAACAGTCAAGCTGTCAGCGTGCGTGGCGAAAGTTATTACTTTCCACACGGGATGAAGAAAATTTTGTTCGTCGCGTTGGTTTCGGTGCTCGTACGGCTCTGAAAATGTTGACAAAACGTCCGAAACGATTTATCAACGAAATTCGCCGTTGCTAGTTACCGAGTCAGAAAGGTGCGTGGCGAAATCTATTGTAATGGGTAAAACTGATGCTTTCCCCAACGAAAACAGTGGCGAAGTACGTACTTTCCACCAGGGGATCAAGAAAAATATATGGTCATTTTAAAACTGTATCTTTTAAGCGAGCAGATACTTTCAAATTTTGGGTTTACCATTTTAAGTTTAACCTAAAGAGAGCAAATTACTCCTAAACTAATTTTCTGATAGCGCTAACAGTTACGGAGATACTCTATAAAAGTGTGAAAAATGGGACACCCTGTATTTAACGCGCTAATCTAGCGAAAATTACACGAAACGTTCGCAATTTTTAGCCGAAAAACTGTGCCGATTGAGTGATGCCAAATTGATAAAAATGGCAAAATTTCTCGCCTAATAGTTATATTTTTTGTTAATTATACTGCCGTTTGGGCGTATCGGCGCAGAACGCGAAAAATTGGCAACATTTGAATTTGGCGCTTAACCGTTGCCGAGCAACGACAACAACAATTTTAAATTTGACGTTTTCTTCAATGGAAATGTTTGTTATTCTTTTCAATGGGACTGCCGATGTTTTGTCCTATTTAATTGAGGCATCCGCAGGATTCAATAAAAAACGAAATGTCGGCAATAAAAAAAACAGGTTTTTGTTTCTACATCGATCCAAATCCCGATAATGAAATAAACGTCAAAATATTGTTTTTGCTAATTTCTGAGTATCGAACGTCCTGATCTAGTGAAAATTACATGGACTATTCGCAAATTTTCGAGTGATAAAATTGGTTTAAGCATAGTGGCGCAGAACACAACCAAAAGTGAACATTTTTGAATTTGGCGCCTAGTCGCTGCCAAGCAACGAAGGCGTCAGCAACTTGATGTCAACATTGGTTTCAATTTGACGTTTTCTTATAACGAAATTTGGATGGATGTTGAAACAAAAACCACTTAATACCGACGTTTCGCCACAATTATTTAGACATCCACAGGCCATCTTCAATGTTGGCGTTCACCATTACGATTACTTGCTGGATTCAGGTATTAATAATATTTGCAGCATCCCCTTGGTGAACATTCCTTTGCCATTGACGTCGCCTAAACAGGAATGGGTGTCGGATGGGAATGTTACCGCCGCCCCTTTTTGCTACATTCAGCAAGTGGTCTTAAAGGTCGCAGTTTTGCCTTGGGACGCCGATTTGAGGCTCGGAGATGGATTTCGCGCGCCCCTTTACGAGTCCTTTAAACTCCTGGATATCGTGCGAAACTACCAGGATAAAGACAGGTAAAAACCGGCTTTTCGCAAAAAAAAAACCAGATGTGCTGCCATTGGCTGTAGCTTTGCTTTCAGCTTCAAGACATTGGGGCACGTGTGTTTGCACATTGAAGCTGTTGCCAACAGCAAGGCCAGTTCCGGCTTGCTGATGCCCCAATACAGCTGCCTCGTGCTGTCGCCAGCCAACTTTTGGCAGCAGGATATCAACCAGTTCAGCCAGGACAGCGCGATTCTAAACAACATATTCAGCCATCATGTACGTTTAATTAATTAAAACCCGCCCAGATTATTTTAATTATCAACTAACTAATGAATGATGATTTGAATTTCCAGCGATACCACAAGGGCAAAGTGTCGACGGCCGAGGTTTTATTCGGCATGCCATTGAGGGACACCGGAATCAAACGGTACCCTCTTCGGCACCGGCAGAGGATCATCCAGTTTGCCGTTACGCTCTTTTTTAAGGATTTCGATCGAGGGTAAGTAAAGAGCCTGGAGTGAAAATGAGGGGACCCTTATTTTGTGTGATAATTTGGAGGGCCTACAACACTCAATAAAAAATCAGTACAACAGGAATAGAATTAGGACTCAACATAAACGTGAAAAAAACAAAGTTTCCCCGAGTAAAACTAATCGCGCGCTAAATATCTGTGTTTCTTCATTGATTTTTTTGTACTTTTTGTACTTTTTTCCTGTCGTTTTCCACCCCCAAAACTGACATTTCTGTTTAATATACAGAAACTGCTTGCAATTTGCAGGTTTATACAGGGGCTTCAAGAAAAGCTGATTTCAGTTTACCCGCTTCATCAGAATGGAAGCAAGCTGACGGCCGCGCTAAACGACACCTTAATCATCCACTACCCCGAAGAGATTGATTACTTCGAACTAGCCCCTATTGTGGCAGCTTTCCTGCTCCTGTTCCTCTACTACTATTTCTATGTGCGAAAAATCGACGAAATCAAGTCGAAAGCTGGCATGTCTTTTGCGGCAACCATCACCGTGCTGTGCAGCCTGCTGATGACTATGGGCGTTTGCTTCATCTTCGGCCTGGCGGTCAACAACCAAAGAGGAAAGTGGATATTTCCCTATCTGGCCATACTGTTCGGGCTGGAGAACGTCCTGGTTTTGACGAAAAGTGTGCTGATGACTCCGCTGCACTTGGACGCGAAAATCCGACTGGCGCAAGGCCTGAGCAAAGAGGGCTGGAGCACGACGAAGAACCTCTTGATCGAAATAACGATTTTCACTTTTGGACTGTTCACGTTCGTGCCGGTGATTCAGGAGTTTTGCATCTTTGCCCTCGTCAGTCTGGTTGCCGGGTTGTTCTTGCAGATATTGTTCTTTTCCACCGTGCTCGGCATCGATCTGCACAGAGCCAGCACGACAATAGAGAAAACCAATCAGAGCTTCAGGAACGCTCTGTATCAACCACTAGCCACTGGGGAAAGCGCCAGCTTTGTTACAAAGGGAATGAGCCGCTCCAGGTCACATCCCAGGCTGAGTTTTCCTGCCAATGTGGTTGCTGCGCAAAAGCACAACAGCAACCAGGACAAGAAAATCCCCAAACGGTTAAGGATGGTGAATATTTGGGCGCGCACGCGACTCTTTCAACGTTCCTTTATGGTGCTGATGGTCGTGTGGATCTGCATGATTGTTTACAACAGCGACATCATCAACAACTACTTCTTGAGCACGAGTGAAGATCGCCACAATCAGAGTGGGGTGCAGTTCCAGAAAAACTACCTCAACCTGAACTTTTTCCCCGATATCAACACGACGAGGACGGTGAATTTCGTCACCTACAGCCCGATAGAGATGGATGCGGCCGCCAGGCACAACCAATCATTCGAGGTGGACAGGCTGAAGCCGTCCGGGTATTCGCCGTGGCTGAAACTGTCCTCCACCCATTGGTCGGGCATTTTAAGCAACTACAACCTGTCGCTGAGCGGACAGAGCGTGGTGATTTTGCCCAGCATCAAGTTGGCACATGTGATCAGCCCCCAACAAGCTGTTTTGCTGAGGAATCCAGACGAAAAGTACGGCAACAAAATCCAATGGCAGGCGCTTGCCATGGCTTTGGATCCCATCGATTTTAATGGCGGTAAGTTCAAGTGATGGGAATAATCGATTGCGTTTTACTGCACACCAATTGCACCTGAATTACTGCACACCGAAGACCCTCCTCTTGATATGTTGTGTGGGAGTATGTAGGGCGCACAGGAAAAATAGTAAAAGACAATAATTCGCACGGGAAACAGAAATATTCACAAAAACCTTAATCAGAAACTTGACAACAGCGTATTTTGAAGCACCTCCAAATGACATCTTCTCGATATCTTCATTAAAATTTCCTAAATATCTGTTCTTTGTTAGTAAGCCGACAAAGCAAACAGGGGAAATGAAAAAAAAAAAAGGATTCATGTACTGAACTGGAATTCTAAGCAGCTTGAGGTTAAAAAAAAGTTTATAGATGTAGTCTTTCTTCAAAGTATTACTTGATATAGGGTTTCTTCCAAAATTTCAGATCAAGGAAAATGTGCGACAGAATTTTAATTGGCTTTTCTTTACTGCGTTAGTGCTTGTTTCCATTAAACTCAACACAGTTTCAGTCGTTGCTTCTGAGTCTTGTCTTTAGTAAAATGAATATCAATGTCGAAAATGCATGAATGAGTTTTTAGGGGCTTTTCGTGAAAAATAATTTCTTCCGCACGTTTTGCAAACAAGAGTGGCTTGCATCTTCAGAGTTGGAATGCTTGGAAACATTCTTACGACATTTGTCATCATCTTTACAAGTGACAGTGAAATTAGCGACGCATTTACTATTGATAGTAGGAAAAAACACTGTTGCCAACCATGGAGTGGGATTTGCGGTAGTTTTGTGCGGTTTACTCATCAATTCAGTGAAAGCTTTCGAGCTAAAATGATGAAGATGCAAGCCAGGCGTGTGGGTGAAACGTCTGGATCAAATTCCGGTTGTTTATAACTGGGTTTAACTGGAGTTAGTGTATCAATTATAGGCATGGAAAGAAACAAAACTGGTAAGATTTTCGGTCTTTTGGACCCTGACGTTTCGGATCCTGGATTCCTGACGTTCGTGTATGACATGCGGCTTTAACACCTCTGAAGATGCCAGCCACTCGTGCTTGCGAAACGTAATAAAAAAGTCTTTTTCCACCAATTTCAAGCAATGACCGCGAAAGCCCCAAAATGTATTTTGATATATGCTGAAGATAATGCTTGATATAGCGAAATATGGTGAAACGTAAGCAAAATTTCTGTTGGAAAAATTGACGATTCTATAAAAAATATATAATCACAACGACAACTATGCATCCAGGCTCTTGCTGTTGACAAAATTGTCAAGGTTACATCGTATTGGTGGTTAGTTTTTTAATTGTAGTCTTCAAAGCTTCAAATGTATAACAATGTCGACATGCATAAAGTTTACCTTCCTTGCCTGCAAATTGAAGTGACAGCTGTAACACTAAACATTACAACTGTACTTCTGAAGGTGAGAAAGGGCTTCGAGAAACACATTGATCTTCCGAGAAACATTTTTTAACATCAAGCTGCGATATAAGAGGCAATCATTTTAATAAAGAGTCAAAACTGATGTTGTGAAGTGAGGTTATGAAGCGAATTTGAGCCGTTCTATGATAAATTATGCAGTTCTGTGATAAAATTCATGTACTGTAAGTAAGCTTTGCAATGCATAATACAACGGATGAGAGTAATGTATATGTTTTTAATGTTTATTAACATTTAATCGTCTTATTACCTAAAAGGTTTTTTTAGGCAAAATCATACTTTTGCATGCACATTTTTTTTGAGTTCTATGCTTAGCTTTGGAGATAAGGAGCTCCTCAATTTTTTTTTTAGATTTGTCTTATAATTTCACTTGCAAGCTTCGAACCCTGTAACCTTGGAAAACGTCATTTGGAGGTATGATCAACAACACTGTTGCCGAATTTCTGATTTCGTTTTTGACGATTATCTTAGTTGTTGGTGAGAGTTATAGTGTTTGATTAATTTTCCTGTATTCCCCAAATACCCCCAGGGTCTACTTCCCGAAAAATGTATCTCATTGTCAATCAACCTGGTTGAAAAAAAATAGTTTAAAAATTAATAAATCAACCCTACGCGCCGAATCCGTATTTCAGGCTAGATAATCACATCTGTTGCAGATGACTTTCCAGCAATAGACCAAATAGAGCAGCCGCTCTATCCAAGATCCCCAATGGAAATCGCACTGTTGTCGATTCTGATCTTGATCAGCGTCATAGTGATGACGTACGGCTTCGTGGTGCTCTATAAGTGTATTTGCTCAAGAAATTACGCTGAATGGCGCGCCTCTTGGTACCCGGAGAAGAACGAAGATCTGGTTGATGAACAGTTTATGCTTGAAGCAGTTCCTGTGGTTCTAGATGGGCATATTCAGGAAGTACGTGACGGTTTTGATCGAAAACAATCGCAAAAACTTGCCGTTTTTTTTTCAGGTTGAATGCATAGCAACTGATGGCGTTCATCTAGCGAGCGTTTGCTTGGGAGGTCAACTGAAAATCTGGGATAACAACACGGGGGAAAGCGTGGCAGTGATCGACCGGAAAACCCATTTTGGCCTGAACAATAACGAAGCCCCAAAGTGCGGCGAGCAGCAGGATGAGCCCTCAGATTGCGAATCGAGCTGGCCGCCCATAGAGGCGGCGTTTTCTCCATACATGGGCAAGATCAACACGAATTTTTCAAGCGTCCGGCTACGGGTTTTTCGAGAAGCATCCGACTGGATGAGCGATATGTCCAAAATTCTTCATACGCCCTATAGACGCTCGACTTCAGAAGACAAATCGGGCGGCTCAAGTCGCAAAACGAGCGATTCGAGTGGAGGTAAACTGTCCTCTGTATGGGCAATGGATTATGTGGATAATTTGGTTATTATTGGATGCGCCGATGGCAGGTTGGAGCTATGGGAAGCGACTACTTGCAGACTGAAGGTGAGTGGCGATTATTTACTCTCTACTAGGAGCAGTATGTAGTAAGACGAGTTTCTGAGGAGGGGCGTAACGTGAGAAGTGTGAGGGGCCAAGCCACAAAAAGTGTGGGAAGACATGGAGAGTATGACAAAATAGTTCCAGTTTTTTGGACCACTTTCATGTCATGATGTCCCCGATGTCTGTCAAATCGTTGCCTCGGTGACGCAGTTCGGGAAATTTCGCGAGTTTGCCAAATCTACATTTTACTTGTACTTGTGTTGGTTTGTTTTGGTTAGTATTGGGTAGATGGATTCATTCTTTTTTATAATGTTATGCGGCTACCTCCGCCAGAAAAAAAAATTGCTTGAAAAACAGAAATTTGCTACTTTGATGGACATTTGGCAACATGTTATAACGAATTTATGTTTCTATTAGCACTAAAGACACGTTAGTGACATTATTAAAATTTGCCAACACTGAAATGGAACGTACACTATTTGACAGGGTCTTAAGCAAGGGTCTAATAAAACTCGTGGCTGCAAAAATAAACGTAAAACACTTCGAAAAGCCTCCCAAAATCGTTGAAAGACACATGTAAACAAAGGGATTGGAATCAAGTTTGCCTATCAGTCGCCATTTTTCAATATATTTGACAGGTCGTTAGATTGACCTGTTGACAAATCTGTCAGCGTTACATCGTATTTGTGGTTAGTTTTTAAACTGTGCTCTTCAAACCTTTAATCTTCTAGATGAGAAACGCGCGAAATCCACCGTGTTTTGTTCATTATAAACAAATTGATTTTGATTTTACTGAAGGCCGTACGGATAAGACCGTCTGGAATTTGATAGAAACAAGCTCTTTTTACCTTTCAATTTCACCTGTTGGCTTTGATTTCAGTGTGTTTTCGAAGACGGCAACGAATCAGGCATCACGAACCTAAAACTGATTGGATCCCGTGTGATAGCAGCCAGATTGTGCGGATCTTTGGACTTTTTGCAGCTGCAAACCTTCAATCAGGGCAGGCCGGTGGACTGGAACTTCACCTGCGCTTATAGACGGACGCACATCCGAACAGGCTCCATGGGTTCCATACCGGAGCGCCACGTACAAAACCAAGTAATTTTTTTCTTATTATTAGAGCGTTTCGAAAGCTGTCTGGTCTTCCTCAGAGTTGCAGGAAAAATTCTAGTCTCTAAAGAGATAGAGGCAAAAATAGTAAAAATGGCTCATATTTCGGAAACCGTTGAAAATATCTCAAGGTTCATAAGAATCATTTCGATAGAGCGTTTTGAAAGCTGCCTTTTCCCTTGTGGGCTGTAGCAAAATTGCTAACCTTAAAAGAGGTCAACCATCTGAACAATCATTCAAATCCCTTCGTAAGAGCATATCAATATCTATCTTTCCCGGTCAAGTATAGTCAGGAACTTCTAACCTCTAAAGAGATACCTCTAACCTCTAAAAACAGTAAAATCAGCTCATATCTAGAAAACGGCAATTATTCCGATCACTTCCTTAGAGCGACCCGGACGAAGAGTTGCGATGCGTCAAAGTGCTGAGCGTCAAGGCGCATCAGCAGCCAATCACCTGCTTGGACTGCGAAGGCGGGCGCATAGTGAGCGGCAGCCAAGACCACACCTTGAAAGTCTACAGAGTGGAGAATGGGGATCTCCTCTACACTCTGCATGGCCATTGCGGACCAATCACGTGCCTGTTCATTGACCGAGTGTGCCCCGCCACATCGGGAAGCGGATCCCAGGATGGAATGCTGTGCGTCTGGGATCTGTTGTCGGGTGAGTGGACTTTTCACCCTACAGCATTGAGCATGAAGTAACAGTGTGTTTCATTCGGCTCAGGCACTTGTATGTACAGCATTCAAGCCCACGATGGCTGCATCAGCTCGTTGACTTACTCGGCCAGTTACGTAATCTCATTAGGCATCGATGAGAGGCTCTGTGTGTGGGAGCGCTTTCAGGGCCATCTGTTAAACACCATCGTGATTGGCCAGGTGTTCTCCAATCACATCTTGATGCTGGCGCCCCACTTAGTGGTAACGGGGCGAAATGGGGGGCTGGTGATTTGGGATGTGCGCAATGGTGACTGTGTTCGGACTATAACACTGGGCCGAGCGCCGTTTGTGTTCATCAAACAGTTGATTCTGTTGAGGGACGCTGTTTTGTGCGACTACGGCAAACAGTTGCGCATTGTGCGATTTCCACTGATCACCCACAAGTTTGACTAGAATGGACTTTCTTACCGGAAAAATCGAACAAAATTGAGTGATACGACGTAGCTATTAATTGAACGGTTTGTGATAAAATTGACGCTATTTTCAGACAAATTTAACTTAACAATGCAAATTTTTAAACTATTTTACCTGCTTCCAAGTGTGTTTGTCTTTTTATAATTTCTTTTTTAATTTTTCAACTCAACAGGGATTGGTAGAATTAAGCCCATTAAATTATTTTTTTTTTAATGCCTTACCGATTTCCTCCACTTCACTTTGGTATATTTAGAGCTGTTTATTCCTCTTTGATATTCTAAAATTGTTGTTTGTTAATTCCTATCCAGGCATTGTGTTGAATGCTTTTGCAATGTTTGCATTTTTTTAGGAGAATTAAATTGTTATCCAAATAGTTTGTGAACGGGTTTCAAACAACTCAATTTTGGGCAGAAATCCGGCGAAGCCATCAGCGTTCCTCCAACGAAATTTGAGCTGTTCTCGTGTTCCTTCTCCTTTTTATCCGCATAGTTGTACTAAGTTTTTATGCACGCGTTTGTAGTGTTTCTCCTCCTGCAAAAAATGCGCAGTTTTTTTGGACTCAAAAAATTTGGGGCACCGATTAATGCTCCCTTCAACGGAATAATGCGAGCTGTCCTCATCTTCCCTCTCTGTTTTATGCGCAGATTTTACCTAAGTTACTTTTTCAACGCACACATTTTCTATTGTTTCCCCGCCTTTAAATATCCCCAGTTATCTGAGCTCGGATTTTTTGAAGAACAGGGTCTTCCCAATGAGTGCTAGAAGTGTAAGGTTCCTCAAATTTATAAACGACATCAGAAGCAAACTAAACTTTGAAAGAAATTTGGGGACGCAATCAATGCTCCCTCCAACGGAATAATGCGAGCTGTCCTCATACTCCTTCTCTGTTTGATGCGCAGGTTTGAACCAAGTTACCTTTTTTATGCACGCGTTTTCTAACTGTTTTCACTCCTGTAAAAATCCCCAGTTACCTGAGCCCGGTTTTTTGGAGAACAGAGTGTCCCAAATCAATTCTTGGGTACTAGAAGTGTAACGTTCCTTAAATTTATCAACGGCAACAGAAATAATCTCACTTTTGGAAATATTTGGGGAAGCGGTTAATGCTCCCTCCTCCGAAATAATTCGAGTTGTCCTCATGCTCCCTCTCTGTCTTATGCGCACTGTTTCGCTAAGCCAACTTTTTTAACCGGCGATTTTCCACTTTTGTAATTATCCACAGATCAGATCCCGGTAATTGTTCAGAACCAGGGCTTCTTTTCGGTGCCGTCGTGGCCTACGCGCTACCGAAAAATCGAGGCTGATTAGCCGCGTTGCCAAACTGCCACCAAAGTACAAAATCTCAATGAAACCAAAAATGTAATAAATTGAAAATTAACAGCTTACCAGAAGTACGTTCTTAGAGGAAATAGTAGCACAGTGTCAGTGAAGGAAAGCAATATCCCAAAACACGGAAGAAACTATTACATTATTATAGGAACGTGTTTTCTAAAATTTTTGGGTATATTTCGGTTGAGCTTAACCATTTTTCCACGTTCGATTTCTCTAGCAACATAAATTACTTCAGCGTGAAATTTGTTAACACAATGAAGAGAGAGAAGAAGAGTTAACCCAAACGAAACTTGAAAATTAAAAAATCGATTATTTCAGTTCGATTGTCTCTGGAAAACAGAACGCGTGGGTGACGACCCCGTGTTTAAGGTAGTGGTAGTGATAGTACTGGCAACTGCGCGCAAAATTTCGACTGGTACGCCGTTGCAAAGATCGAACCATCATGGCGACATTTGTTTTGGAAATTGGTGAATTTCAGAGGGTGGAAAGTGGTGGAAAACGGCATTTTCCACCATAAATCTATAGGAAAAATGTTGTTTGTTATGAAATTTTCTATAAGGTGAGTATATTTTTAATCAGCAAAGCTGCAGTCTTAAAAGAAGCCCTGGTTCTGAACAATTACCCAGATCCCATCTTCCTTACCAGTGTACTGTACAGCGTGTCCCAAAATGTTACTTTACTTGCTTCTAGAACACATACTGAATGTTTCCCGACTATTTACGCACAAATCCGATATTCTAGGCGGCTTGGCAATGACGCCTTCCAAACTAAACCCCACTTTTTGACCTATCCTAACCAAAAAAGGATACCATGGCTTTGCTGTACCAAAACAGCCCCCTAAAGTGGCTAAACAAATATAAAACGGCTTTAAAAGGGGTTCGCCGGTATTCCAAGCGACGAAGCGTAATTCTAGGAATAGAATCGTCTTGCGACGATACTGGCTGCGGAATTATCGACACTGAAGGGAACATTTTAGGTGAATCCTTGCATTCTCAACAACTAGTGCACTTAAAGTGAGTCTAAACCGTCTCCAAGGAGTGATAAATCATGCTGGAATTCTCGTAGCAATGGAGGAATCATCCCTCCAGTGGCAGGGGCTTTGCACAGGAAGAACATCGAACAAGTGGTAGAGTCCGCGCTGAAATCGGCCAATTTAACAATGAAGGATATTGACGCTGTCGCGGCCACAGTCAAGCCAGGTGGGGGAGTTGAACCAACCCTTTAAACACTTCCTAATTCGAATAAATTGCTGTCCAGGCCTTCCAATGTCGTTGGAAGTGGGGACAAAGTTCGGCAAGTTGTTGTGCAGGAAACACCAGAAGCCATTCATCCCCATCCACCACATGGAGGCCCATGCTTTGACTGCCAGGATGCAGAATCCTTCCCTAGAATTCCCCTTTTTGGTCCTGCTAATCAGTGGCGGCCACTGTCTTTTGGCTGTAGCTCACAGTGTGGATAAATTCTCGCTGTTAGGAGAAAGCATTGATGATGCCCCTGGGGAGGCTTTCGACAAGGTCCTCAGTGATATTCACTAATGAACAAGCACTAACTGAAGCAATTCCAGATGGCCAGAAGAATGAAGCTGAGGAATCTGCCAGAATATTATGAGCTGTCTGGAGGGCAGGCCATTGAACGAGCAGCCTCTAAGGCAGACGACCCCTTGCAATTCCCTTTCACTCCTCCTCTGTTGCAGTATAAGGACTGCAAGTTTAGCTTTGCAGGGGTTAAAAATGTATGCAAGTACCATATAGAAAAGGAGGAACTCTCCAAAGGTACCCGCTAGGCTTTGCAATGCTTTTCCAAGGTTTTAATGGCGCTTTTAAGGTCTGGCTCCAGACGAGGTGATTCCTGACGTGGCCAACCTTAGCGCAGCCTTTTTATTCGTAGTCACTAAACATCTGTGCCAAAGGCTGCAAAGAGCCATAGAATACGTGGCCCGCAAAAGCCTGATTCCCATCGAAAGACAAACGCTGGTAAGGCTGCCTTCCGATGCAAATCCGAACATTGTGCTTGATTTAGCCTTAAGGTTGTCTCAGGTGGGGTGGCGTGCAACAACTTCATCGCCCAGGGCTTGGAAATCGTTTGCAACGAATATAACTATAAGCTAGTAAGGCCTCCAGCCAAACTGTGCACGGATAATGGGATTATGGTCGCTTGGAATGCCGTTGAAAGGTATTGGCTCGGCTACGAATGGACTCTTTTTGCTTCAAACCAACACAAGCAATAAAAATGGTTTTTAGTCAAAAATATTGCGCTGATTTAACCGAGTGTTTTAGATGGAAGGCCAATATTGGCGTCTACAAGGACTTTGAGGGCATAGAAGTGGAAAAAACCAGCCCATTGGGCGCTAGTCTCATGGAGGATGTGTCTAGAGAGAATATCAGTTGCAAATGGGTGAAGCTTGCCAAACTATTGGACAAAGACAACCAGAAACAAATCAGACACAACCAATAATATTGTCGGGTTTATACTAAAACTGGTCCCTGTTCCACAAAGGGCTTCTTCAGGTCACTGTAAACATCCTCGCTGTCGTTGCTTTCATTCAGTTCACTCACTAAGTCTAGTAGGTTTCTTAGCCGGGTTTTTACCTTTAGAACATCGCTCTGGTTCTCTTTGGCTGATATTGCCAGAATGTCTGTGAAATTCATCGGTTTGCTGGGCTTCAAGTCTTCCTTGTAGGTTGATACGAACCCTAAGAAAGCCCTGAAGTCAATATGGGGTAATGCACTAAAATAGACGATGTGTCTGACCTTTGAAGTTTTTCATCACCTGCCTGACCTCCTGGTATTTCTCCTCTGATCCTTCGCTGTCCATTTTATTAATCAGCAGCATGGCGGGCTTGTTAAGCAGGTCTTCGTTATACAGCTCTAGTTCCTAAAATTTGGACGGTTTGCTGAAACCCTTCACTATAAAGCCCGGTAACTTCGCGTTCACCTTATTCAGAAGCATGATAGTTTCTAGACAGCTTCTATGGGGATATTGGGGGCTCAGCTGAAATCCGTTAATATCAACAATCATGAGCAGCAACTTAGTCCGCTCTATGTGCTTTAGAAACTCATGTCCCATCCCACGATTAGCGTATGCGCCTTCGATTAAACCCGGCAAATCCGCTATGGACACCTGCCTGTGGTCTTCGTATGAGATTATTCCCAAGATGGGCTTAACTGTGGTAACTGCAACGGTTCAAGTGGTAGAAACATACACGGAATGTTAATTGGTAGGACACCTACAAGGATAACTAGCAATTCTAGGCCTGGCTTCTGAAATGGCCTTCAATAGGGTGCTTTTGCCCGCATTAGGGAACCCTACCAAGCCCACATCGGCGATCAGCTTCAGGTCCATTTTCACAGGGTAGGCCTGTCCTCTGGTGCCCAAAAAGCCGTTTTTTGCATGGCCCCCAGTGCCCCCTTTGGCTATCACAAGCTTTTCCCCATTTTCATTGAGCTCGCCTGAAGAAAAACAACTACACTCATGGACCAAAAAAAAACCGGACACCAGATGAGAAAAAGTTTTCGGTTTTTTTGGTCCAGGATTGTATTTTAGTCCGCAATAGTGCTTTTTTGCCGTAAACTTTCCACGCCAATGAACAATCAGTGCTCTTTCCTCTTTAAATTTCGAAGGAGAATTTTTTGTTTGCCGAAACTGCACTTTTGACAATTTATAGATGCAAGTGTTTTGTGTAGAGTCTGAAAGTTTCAAGGTTTTAACCGCTTTGAGTCGGGAGTTGTGATTTTTTCAAGCATAGAGGACACTTGGTTCAAAATGCCCATTTTTAGACTAACAGTTCACATGTTCACAAGTCCGCAAAAATAAACAAGTGGGGCGATTTAAACGAATTTTTCAGCATTAATAGATAAAAGTGTTTTCTGTAGGCTCTGAAAGTTTCAAGGTCTTAACGGCTTTGAGTCGGGAGTTGTGATTTTTTCAAACATAGAGGACACTTGGTTCAAAATGCCCATTTTTAGACTAACAGTTCACATGTTCACAAGTCCGCAAAAATAAGCAATTGGGGCGATTTAAACGAATTTTTCAGCATTTATAGATGCAAGTGTTTTCTGTAGACTCTGAAAGTTTCAAGGTCTTAACGGCTTTGAGTCGGGAGTTGTGATTTTTTCAAGCATAGAGGACACTTGGATGAAAATGCCCATTTTTAGACTAACAGTTCACATGTTCACAAGTCCGCAAAAATAATCAATTGGGGCGATTTAAACAAATTTTTCAGCATTTATAGATGCAAGTGTTTTGTATAGACTCTGAAAGTTTCAAGGTCTTAAAGGCTTTGAGTCGGGAGTTGTGATTTTTTCAAGCATAGAGGACACTTGGTTGAAAATGCCCATTTTTAGACTAACAGTTCACATGTTCACAAGTCCGCAAAAATAATCAATTGGGGCGATTTAAACAAATTTTTCAGCATTTATAGATGCAAGTGTTTTGTATAGACTCTGAAAGTTTCAAGGTCTTAAAGGCTTTGAGTCGGGAGTTGTGATTTTTTCAAACATAGAGGACACTTGGTTGAAAATGCTCATTTTTAGACTAACAGTTCACATGTTCACAAGTCGGCAAAAATAAGCAATTAGGGCGATTTAAACGAAATTTTCCGCATTTATAGATGCAAGTGTTTTCTGTAGACTCTGAAAGTTTCAAGGTCTTAACGGCTTTGAGTCGGGAGTTGTGATGTTTTCAAGCATAGAGGACACTTGGTTGAAAATGTCCATTTTTAGACTAACAGTTCACAAGTCCGCAAAAATAAGCAATTGGGGCGATTTAAACGAATTTTTCAGCATTTATAGATGCAAGTGTTTTCTGTAGACTCTGAAAGTTTCAAGGTCTTAACGGCTTTGAGTCGGGAGTTGTGATTTTTTCAAGCATAGAGGACACTTGGTTGAAAATGCCCATTTTTAGACTAACAGTTCACATGTTCACAGATCAGCGAAAAATAAGCAATTAGGGCGATTTAAACGAAATTTTCAGCATTTATAGATGCAAGTGTTTTCTGTAGACTCTGAAAGTTTCAAGGTCTTAACGGCTTTGAGTCGGGAGTTGTGATTTTTTCAAACATAGAGGACACTTGGTTGTAAATGCTCATTTTTAGACTAACAGTTCACATGTTCACAGATCAGCGAAAAATAAGCAATTAGGGCGATTTAAACGAAATTTTCAGCATTTATGCTGTGTTTTCAGCAGTGTTTTCTGAAGACTCTGAAAGTTTCAAGGTCTTAACGGATTTGAGTCGGGAGTTGTGATGTTTTCAAGCATAGAGGACACTTGGTTGAAAATGTCCATTTTTAGACTAACAGTTCACAAGTCCGCAAAAATAAGCAATTGGGGCGATTTAAACGAATTTTTCAGCATTTATAGATGCAAGTGTTTTCTGTAGACTCTGAAAGTTTCAAGGTCTTAACGGCTTTGAGTCGGGAGTTGTGATTTTTTCAAACATAGAGGACACTTGGTTGAAAATGCCCATTTTTAGACTAACAGTTCACATGTTCACAGATCAGCGAAAAATAAGCAATTAGGGCGATTTAAACGAAATTTTCAGCATTTATAGATGCAAGTGTTTTCTGTAGACTCTGAAAGTTTCAAGGTCTTAACGGCTTTGAGTCGGGAGTTGTGATTTTTTCAAACATAGAGGACACTTGGTTGTAAATGCTCATTTTTAGACTAACAGTTCACATGTTCACAGATCAGCGAAAAATAAGCAATTAGGGCGATTTAAACGAAATTTTCAGCATTTATGCTGTGTTTTCAGCAGTGTTTTCTGAAGACTCTGAAAGTTTCAAGGTTTTAACCGCTTTGAGTCGGGAGTTGTGATTTTTTCAAACATAGAGGACACTTGGTTGAAAATGCTCATTTTTAGACTAACAGTTCACATGTTCACAAGTCGGCAAAAATAAGCAAGTGCGGCGATTTAAACGAAATTTTCAGCATTTATAGATGCAAGTGTTTTCTGTAGAGTCTGAAACTTTCAAGGTCTTAACGGCTTTGAGTCGGGAGTTGTGATTTTTTCAAGCATAGAGGACACTTGGTTGAAAATGCTCATTTTTAGACTAACAGTTCACATGTACACAAGTCGGCAAAAATAAGCAAGTGCGGCGATTTAAACGAATTTTTCCGCATTTATAGATGCAAGTGTTTTCTGTAGACTCTGAAAGTTTCAAGGTCTTAACGGCTTTGAGTCGGGAGTTGTGATTTTTTCAAACATAGAGGACACTTGATTGAAAATGCTCATTTTTAGACTAACAGTTCACATGTTCACAAATCAGCGAAAAATAAGCAATTAGGGCGATTTAAACGAATTTTTCAGCATTTATAGATGCACGTGTTTTCTGTAGGCTCTGAAAGATTCAAGGTTTTAACCGCTTTGAGTCGGGAGTTGTGATTTTTTCAAACATAGAGGACACTTGGTTCAAAATGCCCATTTTTAGACTAACAGTTCACATGTTCACAAGTCCGCAAAAATAAGAAAGTGGGCCGATTTAAACGAATTTTACAGCATTTATAGATGCAAGTGTTTTCTGTAGACTCTGAAAGTTTCAAGGTCTTAACCGCTTTGAGTCGGGACTTGTGATTTTTTCAAGCATAGAGGACACTTGGTTGAAAATGCCCATTTTTAGACTAACAGTTCACATGTTCACAAATCAGCGAAAAATAAGCAATTAGGGCGATTTAAACGAAATTTTCAGCATTTATAGATGCAAGTGTTTTCTGTAGACTCTGAAAGTTTCAAGGTCTTAACGGCATTGAGTCGGGAGTTGTGATTTTTTCAAACATAGAGGACACTTGGTTGTAAATGCTCATTTTTAGACTAACAGTTCACATGTTCACAGATCAGCGAAAAATAAGCAATTAGGGCGATTTAAACGAAATTTTCAGCATTTATGCTGTGTTTTCAGCAGTGTTTTCTGAAGACTCTGAAAGTTTCAAGGTCTTAACGGATTTGAGTCGGGAGTTGTGATGTTTTCAAGCATAGAGGACACTTGGTTGAAAATGCTCATTTTTAGACTAACAGTTCACATGTTCACAAGTCCGCAAAAATAAGCAATTGGGGCGATTTAAACGAATTTTTCAGCATTTATAGATGCAAGTGTTTTCTGTAGACTCTGAAAGTTTCAAGGTCTTAACGGCTTTGAGTCGGGAGTTGTGATTTTTTCAAACATAGAGGACACTTGGTTGAAAATGCCCATTTTTAGACTAACAGTTCACATGTTCACAGATCAGCGAAAAATAAGCAATTAGGGCGATTTAAACGAAATTTTCAGCATTTATAGATGCAAGTGTTTTCTGTAGACTCTGAAAGTTTCAAGGTCTTAACGGCTTTGAGTCGGGAGTTGTGATTTTTTCAAACATAGAGGACACTTGGTTGTAAATGCTCATTTTTAGACTAACAGTTCACATGTTCACAGATCAGCGAAAAATAAGCAATTAGGGCGATTTAAACGAAATTTTCAGCATTTATGCTGTGTTTTCAGCAGTGTTTTCTGAAGACTCTGAAAGTTTCAAGGTTTTAACCGCTTTGAGTCGGGAGTTGTGATTTTTTCAAACATAGAGGCCACTTGGTTGAAAATGCTCATTTTTAGACTAACAGTTCACATGTTCACAAGTCGGCAAAAATAAGCAAGTGCGGCGATTTAAACGAAATTTTCAGCATTTATAGATGCAAGTGTTTTCTGTAGAGTCTGAAACTTTCAAGGTCTTAACGGCTTTGAGTCGGGAGTTGTGATTTTTTCAAGCATAGAGGACACTTGGTTGAAAATGCTCATTTTTAGACTAACAGTTCACATGTACACAAGTCGGCAAAAATAAGCAAGTGCGGCGATTTAAACGAATTTTTCCGCATTTATAGATGCAAGTGTTTTCTGTAGACTCTGAAAGTTTCAAGGTCTTAACGGCTTTGAGTCGGGAGTTGTGATTTTTTCAAACATAGAGGACACTTGATTGAAAATGCTCATTTTTAGACTAACAGTTCACATGTTCACAAATCAGCGAAAAATAAGCAATTAGGGCGATTTAAACGAATTTTTCAGCATTTATAGATGCACGTGTTTTCTGTAGGCTCTGAAAGTTTCAAGGTTTTAACCGCTTTGAGTCGGGAGTTGTGATTTTTTCAAACATAGAGGACACTTGGTTCAAAATGCCCATTTTTAGACTAACAGTTCACATGTTCACAAGTCCGCAAAAATAAGCAATTAGGGCCATTTAAACGAATTTTTCAGCATTTATAGATGCAAGTGTTTTGTGTAGACTCTGAAAGTTTCAAGGTCTTAACCGCTTTGAGTCGGGAGTTGTGATTTTTTCAAGCATAGAGGACACTTGGTTGAAAATGCCCATTTTTAGACTAAAATAAGCAATTAGGGCGATTTAAACGAAATTTTCAGCATTTATAGATGCAAGTGTTTTCTGTAGAGTCTGAAACTTTCAAGGTCTTAACGGCTTTGAGTCGGGTGTTGTGATTTTTTCAAGCATAGAGGACACTTGGTTGAAAATGCTCATTTTTAGACTAACAGTTCACATGTACACAAGTCGGCAAAAATAAGCAAGTGCGGCGATTTAAACGAATTTTTCCGCATTTATAGATGCAAGTGTTTTCTGTAGACTCTGAAAGTTTCAAGGTCTTAACGGCTTTGAGTCGGGAGTTGTGATTTTTTCAAACATAGAGGACACTTGATTGAAAATGCTCATTTTTAGACTAACAGTTCACATGTTCACAAATCAGCGAAAAATAAGCAATTAGGGCGATTTAAACGAATTTTTCAGCATTTATAGATGCAAGTGTTTTCTGTAGACTCTGAAAGTTTCAAGGTTTTAACCGCTTTGAGTCGGGAGTTGTGATTTTTTCAAACATAGAGGACACTTGGTTGAAATGCTCATTTTTAGACTAACAGTTCACATGTTCACAAGTCGGCAAAAATAAGCAAGTGCGGCGATTTAAACGAATTTTTCAGCATTTATAGATGCAAGTGTTTTCTGTAGACTCTGAAAGTTTCAAGGTCTTAACGGCTTTGAGTCGGAAGTTGTGATTTTTTCAAGCATAGAGGACACTTGGTTGAAAATGCCCATTTTTAGACTAACAGTTCACATGTTCACAAATCAGCGAAAAATAAGCAATTAGGGCGATTTAAACGAAATTTTCAGCATTTATAGATGCAAGTGTTTTCTGTAGGCTCTGGAAGTTTCAAGGTCTTAACGGCTTTGAGTCGGGAGTTGTGATTTTTTCAAACATAGAGGACACTTGGTTGAAAATGCTCATTTTTAGACTAACAGTTCACATGTTCACAAGTCGGCAAAAATAAGCAAGTGCGGCGATTTAAACGAATTTTTCAGCATTTATAGATGCAAGTGTTTTCTGTAGACTCTGAAAGTTTCAAGGTCTTAACGGCATTGAGTCGGGAGTTGTGATTTTTTCAAGCATAGAGGACACTTGGTTGAAAATGCCCATTTTTAGACTAACAGTTCACATGTTCACAAATCAGCGAAAAATAAGCAATTAGGGCGATTTAAACAAATTTTTCAGCATTTATAGATGCAAGTGTTTTGTGTAGACTCTGAAAGTTTCAAGGTCTTAACGGCTTTGAGTCGGGAGTTGTGATTTTTTCAAACATAGAGGACACTTGGTTGAAAATGCCCATTTTTAGACTAACAGTTCACATGTTCACAAGTCGGCAAAAATAAGCAAGTGCGGCGATTTAAACGAATTTTTCAGCATTTATAGATGCAAGTGTTTTCTGTAGACTCTGAAAGTTTCAAGGTCTTAACGGCTTTGAGTCGGGAGTTGTGATTTTTTCAAGCATAGAGGACACTTGGTTGAAAATGCCCATTTTTAGACTAACAGTTCACAAGTCCGCAAAAATAAGCAATTGGGGCGATTTAAACGAATTTTTGAGCATTTATAGATGCAAGTGTTTTCTGTAGACTCTGAAAGTTTCAAGGTCTTAACGGCTTTGAGTCGGGAGTTGTGATTTTTTCAAGCATAGAGGACACTTGGTTGAAAATGCCCATTTTTAGACTAACAGTTCACAAGTCCGCAAAAATAAGCAATTGGGGCGATTTAAACGAATTTTTCCGCATTTATAGATGCAAGTGTTTTCTGTAGACTCTGAAAGTTTCAAGGTCTTAACGGCTTTGAGTCGGGAGTTTGTGGATTTCGACTGAGAATCTTATTTCTTCAAAACTGCACTTTCGAGAAATTATAATTTTCCTCAGTTACCTAACCGTCAATGCCAGTAAAGACTCAGTACATGCACTAATTTGAGTAAAACTCGGGCTTTTTATAACTGAAAGATTGCAAACATCCTACCTAGTTTTTTCCCCAACTCAGTTACCAATCTCACGCCAACAGGCACGGTAAAAACCACATCTTCTCCAGGCGGCCCCAGAATAAAGTTGTGCGAAGCACTTTTACCTCTCTGAGCCACATATCGCTTGCTAATATTCGCCCTGTAAACAGTCTCTAACGATATGCCTTCTTTCGCTTCCACTATCACATCGCCTCCTTTGCCTCCAACACCTCCATATCTATGCAGAAGACAATGAGAAACCCTCTTTAATCGGGGGCTTTTCTAATAAAAATGCACGCAAATCTTACTTGGGCAGGCCGTTTCCACCGGGGCCCCCTGACACAAAAACCCGCAGTGAATCCCTAAAACCCTCCTTAAGGTACTTCCTTAGGGGCTTTCGAATTTTGTCAAAACACTGTCTACTTAAATACACCATTTTATTCTTAATATTCGCATTTTTCGCAAAACTTTTAACTAAACATAAACAGGAAAAACGAGGTTATAGCGCATACTTGTCAAGTGGGTGTCAATAATGCGGTCGTTGGTTCAGCAAACTTCCACTCGCTAGCGCGGCAGCACCATCGTCATGGATGAGATTTGCCATCAATATTTATAACATGAGGGATTAAATCCTCAATTAATCATTACATTAAAATTAGTTTGAATATTTGTAAATGCAGCAAATTTTTTTCATTGTTTTTTTAAAAATTTGCCGTGTTTCATCACAAGCTGCTTACGAGTCTCTGGACGGTTTTAAGCATTTAAATCCTCTAAAGTCCTAAAAGAATAAATATAGAAAAAAAAATTTAAAGTGTCTATCAATCACTATCAAAATAACTTTACTGCTAGGTTTCATTGCATAAAAGTATCTGTAAAATTGAACTTTCCAGAGTGATCAGAGAGGGCGCGGATAAACTGTGTCCTAAAATTTTTGTCTAGTCTCCCGCACGTGGATGTCGCATAGACGCGCATGCTGTGAAGGAAGGCGGGGCGTTTAACGACGCCCGCCCTGTCCCGCCAATGGGACGTCCTTATCCGATCTCGGCCGCCATTGGTGCCCCCTTCAACAATTGATTATACCCTGATAATGCCCCGACCCGATGCTCAACTGTCTGCCTGCGGCCAGCCAATCAAGTTGACCATCACAATGAGGCCGGCAAAAGGTTGGAAAAGGTAAAAAATTGCGAATTACATGGTTGGTCGTTGCACATTTCCTATGCAGAAAAGCGGTTGACAGGTGACAGTCAGTCTGTCACTCAGAATCGCAAGCGTCTTGGATGAGCGTAAACCAAACGAGAAATTGCGAGAGCGAGTGAGAGGCAAGTAAGTAACCCTGTAACGAAAGCGCGCTGCATTAGGGATTTGCTTACTTTTTTTTTACATTAATTAATAGTTGATGAACAAGAGCTGATTGTCAACGCACTAGATGTCACAATTGACATTTGCAATCCGAATAACATTCAGGTTGACACGAGTTACTAATGTCGTCGGCCTGCTTGATGGCCATAAATTGCCTTTAAACGCCAGAAAACTGTCAGTTAAAGTGACTTTTATTTTGTTTTTTTAATGTGTTTTGAAACGTCAGGAAGAACTTCGATCCCAATACGACCTAAAAGCCCGAAATTCCTAATCAATTACCTTGAAAAACCTTAAAATGTGCATCAGTTTGACAGCTAACGCCATGTTGACGTAACTTTGACAAATGGTTGTCAAATTTGACGTCGTTAGGCTCATTGGCTTTGGACTGCTGTCAAATACTTGTACCAGTTTGATACTTTGTGTCTTGATTGTACAGGGTGGCCGCTTAAAAACCGTGCAAAGCCTCTGGGCAATACCAAACTTTTTTTAAATTGCTGAGTAATTTATTGAGGTTGCATGTTTTGCGCGGATTGAAAAATGGGCGGTGCCTCAGGCTGGAGAGGGGGAGGTGCTTGTTTCGCCCATTGATGCGCAGCGGCGCCCTTCCCTCCGCCAAACTCACGTGAGCTGCAGCTCATTTGCATACGATTAGAGTCAACCGCTACTTTACTGCGCTGACATCTGGCATCGAGCCGAAACCGCTGGTACGCCGTCGCGAAGCTTTTTTGAGAAAATCGAGAAAACCCATAGAAAAAAATTGGAAATGACGCTGTGTTTAGACTTGCCTAGACCGAGTATGTAAACACGTTGACAGATTACCGCCATAAACATCGGCTTTTATTGTATAAATATCGTTCGATTGAGGAGGCGCATTAAGCGCGCACGTCGGATTGTTTGTTGTTGGTTTGAACGCGAACCCGACGGCAAACCGTAAATAAACAATAACAGTGCGGGCTTTGTAGTTTTTGTGCGAATTGTGTCGAATTTTTCCAATATGAACGAAGTGCCGTTGAGTGAAGCGCTCAATTTTACCGGCAGGCCCGAGAATAACAACTTACATCCGCATATATTAACTGCAGTAAGTTTTTTTCAAATTTTGATATTTAAAATTAATTAATAAAACATTTCTAAACTCAACTTCCTTAAACTCAAAGTCTGTTGAAAATCGGTCCTTCAGAATTTCAAACCTCAGTTGAAATAGCACAATTACATAGAGTGCGCTGGAAGCTGGAAGTCATTTGACGCTAGTTTGAAGTTGTCAAACAGGCGTAAATACCGCGGAAATGTCAAAAAGTGACAAACAACTGTTTAAATTAACGGCTGATTTCACTTTTTGTCAGATTTTGTTCTTAATCTTAGACTTAAATGATCAATTAAAAAGCTTTTGATGCTCTCAGTGCTCAAAATCGATACTCACTGTTTTCTCTATATTTTCTAGACACCTGCGGCTATGGCTAGCAATTAATTTTTGTCTTAATAACCGTTGATTTGGCTTTAGTTTTTGTCTCTTGAGAATTTTCGATTGGGCGCATTGTTTCAGAGATACTAAGCAAATGGCGCTTAAACTTCGCAAATCCCTACACTATTCTCAACATAAATTTCCAATTTTTCAAAAAATCCCCAAAATATCTGCGAACAAAATCAGAAATTCAATAATTTTTCTTTTTCTCAGCGATCATTTTTCGATTTCCACTTTTTTTTCGATTGGGCGCATTGTTTTACAGCTACAAAGACAATGGTACCTGAAAAATTCGCCAAATCCCTTGACAATTTTCAACATAAATTTCCTATTTTTAAAAAATCAACAAGATCAGACTTTTCTTAATATTTTTATTTATTGTACTAATTGTTTTGAAAAAAAAGTTTTCCTTAGAAATCGATTGGGCGCCGGGCTTTATTTCCTTCTCTAGCTTCTAGACAAGTGCGCCCATAGGCGCCCAACATACTTTTTCCCAATAATCTTTAATTTTCTTCTACTTTGCGTCTCCTGAGAATGTTGATTGGGCGTATTGTTTTAGAGAAATAAAGCAAATGGCGCTTGAAACTTTCCGAAATTCCTACGCTATTTTCAACATAAATTTCAGATTTTTCAAAAAGTCCCCAAAAACCCGATCAACAAGTTCAAAAATCCATACATTTTTCTTTGTTTTTATATTCACTAAATTCCTTGTTTTGAAATAAAAAAAGTTTTTTTGCAAATCGATTGGTCGCAGTGCTTTATTTCCTACTATAGTTTCTAGGCAAGTGTGCCTATGGATCCGAAAAGGTCATTTTCTCAATAATGACTTATAATAACACAATATCTTATATATCAATCACTTATAATAATACAATAATTTGTCTCTTGAGAATTGTCGATTGGGCGCACTGTTTTAGAGATGTAAAGTGAATATCGCGTCCAACTTTTCAACATTCCTACACAATTTTCAACTTTAATTTCCGATTTTTCAAAAATCTCCAAAAACCCGATCAACAAGAACTTTTCTTTATTTTTTTATTTATTGTACTAATTGTTTTGAAATAAAAGAGTTTTTGTTAGAAATCGATTGGGCGCAGTGCTTTATTTCCTTCTCTAGCTTCTAGACAAGTGCGCCCATAGGCGCCCAACATACTTTTTCTCAATAATCTTTCATTTTCTTCTACTTTTCGTCTCCTGAGAATTTTGATTGGGCGCATTGTTTTAGAGAAATAAAGCAAAGGGCGCTTGAAACTTTCCGAAACTCCTACGCTATTTTCAACATAAATTTCAGATTTTTCAAAAAATCCCCAAAAACCCGATCAACAAGATCAAAAATCCATACATTTTTCTTTGTTTTTATATTCACTAAATTCCTTGTTTTGAAATAAAAAAAGTTTTTTTGCAAATCGATTGGGCGCAGTGTTTTATATTTCCTACTCTAGTTTCTAGGCAAGTGTGCCTATGGATCCGAAAAGTTCCTTTTCTCAATAATCATTCAATTTTTTCGACTTTTTGTCTCTTGAGAACTGTCGATTGGGCGCACTGTTTTAGAGATGTAAAGTGAATATCGCGTCAAACTTTTCGACATTCCTACACAATTTTCAACTTTAATTTCCGATTTTTCAAAAATCTCCAAAAACCCGATCAACAAGATCAGGCTTTTCTTTATTTTTTTATTTATTGTACTAATGTTTTTGAAATAAAAGAGTTTTTGTTAGAAATCGATTGGGCGCAGAACTTTATTTCTTTCTCTAGCTTCTAGACAAGTGCTCCCATAGGCGCCCAACATATTTTTTCTCAATAATCTTTAATTTTCTTCTACTTTTCGTCTCCTGAGAATTTTGATTGGGCGCATTGTTTCAGAGATATAAAGCAAATGGCGCTTGAAACTTTCCGAAATTCCTACGCTATTTTTAACATAAATTTCAGATTTTTCAAAAATCCCCAAAAACCCGATCAACAAGATCAAAATTTCATACATTTTTCTTTGTTATTATATTCACTAAATTCCTTGTTTTGAAATAAAAAAGTTTTTTGCAAATCGATTGGGCGCAGTGCTTTCTTATCTACTCTAGTTTCTAGGCAAGTGTGCCTATGGATCCGAAAAATTCCTTTTCTCAATAATCATTAATTTTTCTCGAATTTTTGTCTCTTGAGAACTGTCGATTGGGCGCACTGTTTTAGAGATGTAAAGTGAATATCGCGACAAACTTTTCTACATTCCTACACAATTTTCAACTTTAATTTCCGATTTTTCAAAAATCTCCAAAAACCCGATCAACAAGATCAGGCTTTTCTTTATTTTTTTATTGTACTAATTTTTTTGAAATAAAAGAGTTTTTGTTAGAAATCGATTGGGCGCAGTGCTTTATTTGCTTCTCTAGCTTCCAGACAAGTGCGCCCATAGGCGCCCAACATACTTTTTCTCAATAATCTTTAATTTTCTTCTACTTTTCGTCTCCTGAGAATTTTGATTGGGCGCATTGTTTCAGAGATATAAAGCAAATGGCGCTTGAAACTTTCCGAAATTCCTACGCTATTTTTAACATAAATTTCAGATTTTTCAAAAAATCCCCAAAAACCCGATCAACAAGATCAAAAATCCATACATTTTTCTTTGTTTTTATATTTACTAAATTCTTTGTTTTGAAATAAAAAAGTTTTTTTGCAAATCGATTGGGCGCAGTGCTTTATTTCCTACTCTAGTTTCTAGGCAAGTGTGCCTATGGATCCGAAAAATTCCTTTTCTCAATAATCATTCAATTTTTTCGACTTTTTGTCTCTTGAGAACTGTCGATTGGCCGCACTGTTTTAGAGATGTAAAGTGAATAGCGCTTCAAACTTTCCGACATTCCTACACAATTTTCAACTTTAATTTCCGATTTTTCAAAAATCTCCAAAAACCCGATCAACAAGATCATGCTTTTCTTTATTTTTTTATTTATTGTAACTAATTTTTTTCAAATAAAAGAGTTTTTGTTAGAAATCTATTGGGCGCAGTGCTTTATTTCCTTCTCTAGCTGCTAGACAAGTGCGCCCATAGGCGCCCAACATAATTTTTCTCAATAATCTTCAATTTTCTTCTACTTTTCGTCTCCTGAGAATTTTGATTGGGCGCATTGTTTCAGAGATATAAAGCAAATGGCGCTTGAAACTTTCCGAAATTCCTACGCTATTTTCAACATAAATTTCAGATTTTTCAAAAAATCTCCAAAAACCCGATCAACAAGATCAAAAATCCATACATTTTTCTTTGTTTTTATATTCACTAAATTCCTTGTTTTGAAATAATTTTTTTGCAAATCGATTGGGCGCAGTGCTTTATTTCCTACTTTAGTTTCTAGGCAAGTGTCCCTACGGATCCGAAAAATTCCTTTTCTCAATAATCATTCAATTTTTTCGACTTTTTGTCTCTTGAGAACTGTCGATTGGCCGCACTGTTTTAGAGATGTACAGTGAATAGCGCTTCAAACTTTCCGAAATTCCTACACAATTTTCAACTTTAATTTCCGATTTTTCAAAAATCTCCAAAAACCCGATCAACAAGATCAGGCTTTTCTTTATTTTTTTATTTATTGTACTAATTTTTTTGAAATAAAAGAGTTTTTGTTAGAAATCGATTGGGCGCAGTGCTTTATTTCCTTCTCTAGCTTCTAGACAAGTGCGCCCATAGGCGCCCAACATACTTTTTCTAAATAATATTTAATTTCCTTCTACTTTTCGTCTCCTGAGAATTTTGATTGGGCGCATTGTTTCAGAGATATAAAGCAAATGGCGCTTGATACTTTTCGAAATTCCTACACTATTTTCAACATAAATTTCAGATTTTTCAAAAAGTCCCCAAAAACTCGATCAACAAGTTCAAAAATCCATACATTTTTCTTTGTTTTTATCTTCACTAAATTCCTTGTTTTGAAATAAATTTTTTTTGCAAATCGATTGGGCGCAGTGCTTTATTTCCTACTCTAGTTTCTAGGCAAGTGTTCCTACGGATCCGAAAAATTCCTTTTCTCAATAATCATTCAATTTTTTCGAATTTTTGTCTCTTGAGAACTGTCGATTGGCCGCACTGTTTTAGAGATGTAAAGTAAATAGCGCGTCAAACTTTCCGACATTCCTACACAATTTTAAACTTTAATTTCCGATTTTTCAAAAATCTCCAAAAACCCTATCAACAAGATCATGCTTTTCTTTATTTTTTTATTTGTTGTACTAATTTTTTTGAAATAAAAGAGTTTTTCTTAGAAATCGATTGGGCGCAGTGCTTTATTTCCTTCTCTAGCTTCTAGACAAGTGCGCCCATAGGCGCCCAACATACTTTTTCTCAATAATCTTTAATTTTCTTCTACTTTTCGTCTCCTGAGAATTTTGATTGGGCGCATTGTTTCAGAGATATAAAGCAAATGGCGCTTGAAACTTTCCGAAGTTGCTACGCTTTTTTCAACATAAATTTCAGATTTTTCAAAAAATCCCCAAAAACTCGATCAACAAGATAAAAATCCATATATTTTTCTTTGTTTTTATATTCATTAAATTCCTTGTTTTGAAATAAAAAAGTTTTTTTGCAAATCGATTGGTCGCAGTGCTTTATTTCCTACTCTAGTTTCTAGGCAAGTGTGCCTATGGATCCGAAAAATTCCTTTTCTCAATAATCATTCAATTTTTTCGACTTTTTGTCTCTTGGGAATTGTCGATTGGGCGCACTGTTTTAGAGATGTAAAGTGAAAAACTTTCTTCGCTTCAAACTTTCCGAAATTCTTACACAATTTTCAAATTTAATTTCCGATTTTTCAAAAATCTCAAAAACCCGATCAACAAGATCAGGCTTTTCTTTATTTTTTTATTTATTGTACTAATTGTTTTGAAATAAAAGAGTTTTTGTTAGAAATCGATTGGGCGCAGTGCTTTATTTCCTTCTCTAGCTTCTAGACAAGTGCGCCCATAGGCGCCCAACATACTTTTTCTCAATAATCTTTCATTTTCTTCTACTTTTCGTCTCCTGAGAATTTTGATTGGGCGCATTGTTTTAGAGAAATAAAGCAAAGGGCGCTTGAAACTCTCCGAAACTCCTACGCTATTTTCAACATAAATTTCAGATTTTTCAAAAAATCTCCAAAAACCCGATCAACAAGATCAAAAATCCATACATTTTTCTTTGTTTTTATATTTACTAAATTATTTGTATTGAAATTAATTTTTTTTTTGCAAATCGACTGGGCGCAGGGCTTTATTTCTTACTCTAGTTTCTGGGCAAGTGTCCCTACGGATCCGAAAAATTCCTTTTCTCAATAATCATTCATTTTTTTCGAATTTTTGTCTCTTGAGAATTGCCGATTGGCCGCACTGTTTTAGAGATGTAAAGTGAATATCGCGTCAAACTTTCCGACATTCCTACACAATTTTCAACTTTAATTTCCGATTTTTCAAAAAATTCTCAAAAACTCGATCAACAAGATCAGAAATTAATTATTGTTTCTCAATTTTTATATTCCTTATCTCAATTGTTTTGAAATAGAAGAGTTTTAGGGCAAGTCGACTGGGCGCAGTGCCTTCTTTTCCCCTAGATTCTATGCAAATGCGCCTTTGGTTTGAAAAAATGCTTTCTCTCAATAATTATCCACTCTTTCTCCCTTTCGTCTCTTGAGAATTTTCGTTTTAGTGTATCTCAATTGGTGTGTCAACTGGTGTTTTTCGGCTATTTTTCGTTGCACTTTTGCAATCTACATGCATGTTGCAGTTGTTGCCGATTCCTGCAATCGTATAAACACAACAGCAGGAACGCTGATGCGACAGTACGTGACGCTCTTACACATGTTCGAATTAAATTGGGGCATAGAAAAGTGCAACTTGGCTAGAAAAAAATAACGCAACATTTAAAAGTCACGATTCGCCTTGCAGGTTGTCCTTAATTTAGCACAAAGAAGTTTTTTTTTATTCTTAGATTTCTGGTTCGTGTTAACTGACCTTCTGTTGCTTGGTTTTGTATTATTTTCTGTTGTTTGTTTGTTTGTTTAATTTGTTTTCGGTTGGTTTTTCCATTTCCACTGTGGTTTTGTGTACTGTCTTTCTATACAGGGTGTTTCATATTTAACTCTTGAGGATAATTTACGAAAATATCGCAATTATCTTCATAATATTTGTGAAAGAGTTTTTTATGGGCTGCGTTTTGGGACAAAAAGAATTAACATCGTTTTAGGGCTTTGTTATATTTAGAAATATAAACAAAAATGGCAAACTTTTGGGGCCCTCAACTGTTAAAACACCCTGTATCTCAAAAACCTTTGAAAATATCCACTAAATCGGAATGACCTTTTCGATAGTAGGTCTCACGATCTGCAAGGATTTCATTCGAAATTCCTAACCTCTAAAAAAAGCGAAAATGTCCACACTTTGAGGTTCTGGAAGTTCAAAACCCCCTGTGGTCAAAAAACATGTGAAAATATCTAATTAGGTGTTAGGCATCTTTTCGATAGTGCGTCTCGAGAAATATTTTCTACCACTTGAAGTGGTAGGAAATGCATAACCTCTAAACAGGTAGAAGGAAAAATAGAAATCTTTTGGTCCTCAACTTTGTCGCTGTGTCTCAAAAACGGTTAGAAATATCTACTAAATCGTAAGGATCTTTTTGATAGTTCGTTTCGAGATGTACCTTTAGCCCTAGCGTCCCATTGGAAATTCCTAACCTCTAAAGAGTTAAAGAAGAAAATAAGACGACCGACCGAAAACCGTTGAAACTACTCGAATTCGAATACATTTTTGCACCAAAAAACCTTTTACCTTTAAAACTGATCAGGGAGGTTAAAACCAGTTTTGATATTTTAGAAAAACCCGTGGCATATATTTTTTTAAAGCAAAACCTTTGCCTTCTCCTCTGTCTAGTAGTCTGTGTAGTGTCAGATTCTCTACGAATGATAACAAACTCGATCTAGAGCCGTTTTAGCCACTATTTTGAATAGTTTTAAGGTTCACAACAAAGTGACATAAGAACTTCATAACCTCTAAAGAGAAAGAAGCAAAGATGTCAAACCTTGAATCTGGAAAGTTTAAACACCTCGTATCTTAGAAACGGGTTGAAATATCGCAGTCATCGTAAGGGACTTTTGGAAAGAGCAGTTTTCGACCTGCAATTGCGTCATCAAATTTTTTAAAATTGCATTAAGCTTTGCCTATTTTCAGGCGTCTGAGAGTTAAAAAACGCCATATCCCCAAAACGGTTGGAAATATTCAACAATTTGAATGATCTTTTCTATCGAGTGTCTTGTAAACTGTCTTTCACTACTTAGGTTTTATCAGGAATTCTTAACCTTAAAAATTTTTAATGAAAAATGTCAACATTTTTTGGTTTTTGGGTTTGGAAGTTTGTGACCGTGTAGCTAAGTAGCGGGTAGAAACAGCTAATTAGTGCTTAGAACATTTTCGATAGGGCGTCTCGAGAACTATCTTTTCCACTTAAAGTGGTCGGAAATTCCTAACCTCTAAAGCGCTACAAGGAAAAATATCAACATTTTGGTTATCATCGAAGTTTAAACAATCTGTATATGAAAAACTTTGAAAATATCCCCTAAGTGGTAATGACCTTTTCGCTAGTCTGCCTCAAGATCTACCCTTACCACTAAGGAATCACGATAAATTCCTAACCTCTAGGAAGATAAAAGCAAAAATGTCAACACTTTGAGGTTCTAGGAGTTTGGTAACCGTGTAGCTAAAAAGCGGGTAGAAATAGCTAATTAGTGATTAGAACATTTTCGATGGGGCGTGCCGAGAACTATCTGTTGCCATGCAGAACGGTTTGAAATTCCTAACCTCTAAAGAGTTAGAATGAAAAATATCAACATTTTGGTCGTCATCGAAGTTTAAACACTTTGTATATGAAAAAATTTGAAAATATCCCCCAAGTGGTAATGACCTTTTCGATAGTCTGTCTCAAGATCTACCTTTACCACTAAGGAGTCACTAGAAATTCCTAACCTCTAAGAAGATAACAGCAAAAATATCAACACTTTGAGGTTCTAGAAGTTTGTAACCGTGTAGCTAACAAGCGGGTAGAAATAGCTAATTAGTGATTACAACATTTTCGATGGGGCGTCTCGATAACTATCTTTTGCCGTGCAGAACGGTTTGAAGTTCCTAACATCTAAAGCGCTAGAAGGAAAAATATCAACATTTTGGCCATCATCGAAGTTTAAACACTCTGTATATGAAAAACTTTGAAAACATCCCTTTAGTGGTAATGACCTTTTCGCTAGTCTGCCTCAAGATCTACCTTCACTACTAAGGAATCACTAGAAATTCCTAACCTCTAAGAAGATAAAAGCAATTATGTCAACACTTTGAGGTTCTAGAAGTTTGTAACCGTGTAGCTATAAAGCGGGTGGAAATAGCTAATTAGTGACTAGAACATTTTCGATGGGGCGTCCCGAGAACTATATTTTGCCACGCAGAACGGTTTGAAATTCCTAACCTTTAAAGAGCTATAATGAAAAATATCAACATTTTGGTCGTCATCGAAGTTTAAACACTCTGTATATGAAAAACTTTGAAAATATCCCCTGAGTGGTAAAGTCCTTTTCGATAGTCCGTCCCGCAATCTACTGTTACCCCTAAGGTGGCGTTAAAAATTCCTAACCTCTATGAAGATAAAAGCAATTATGTCAACACTTTGAGGTTCTAGAAGTTTGTAACCGTGTAGCTAAAAAGCGGGTAGAAATAGCTAATTAGTGATTACAACATTTTCGATGGGGCCTCCCGAGAACTATCTTTTGCCACTCAGAACGGTTTGAAATTCCTAACCTCTAAAGAGCAAGAAGGAAAAATATCAACATGTTGGTCGTCATCGAAGTTTAAACAGTCTGTATATGAAAAAAATTGAAAATATCCCCTAAGTGGTAATGACCTTTTCAATAGTCTCCCTCAAGATCTACCTTCACTACTAAGGAATCACTAGAAATTCCTAACCTCTAAGAAGATAAAAGCAATTATGTCAACACATTGATGTTCTAGAAGTTTGTAACCGTGTAGCTAAAAAGCGGGTAGAAATAGCTAATTAGTGATTACAACATTTTCGATGGGGCGTCCCGAGAACTATCTTTTGCCACGCAGAACGGTTTGAAATTCCTAACCTCTAAAGAGCTAGAAGGAAAAATATCAACATGTTGGTCGTCATCGAAGTTTAAACACTCTGTATATGAAAAAAATTGAAAATATCCCCTAAGTGGTAATGACCTTTTCAATAGTCTCCCTCAAGATCTACCTTCACTACTAAGGAATCACTAGAAATTCCTAACCTCTAAGAAGATAAAAGCAATTATGTCAACACTTTGATGTTCTAGAAGTTTGTAACCGTGTAGCTAAAAAGCGGGTAGAAATAGCTAATTAGTGATTACAACATTTTCGATGGGGCGTCCCGATAACTATCTTTTGCCGTGCAGAACGGTTTGAAATTCCTAACATCTAAAGCGCTAGAAGGAAAAATATCAACATTTTGGTCGTCATCGAAGTTTAAACACTCTGTATATGAAAAACTTTGAAAACATCCCTTTAGTGGTAATGACCTTTTCGCTAGTCTGCCTCAAGATCTACCTTCACTACTAAGGAATCACTAGAAATTCCTAACCTCTAAGAAGATAAAAGCAATTATGTCAACACTTTGAGGTTCTAGAAGTTTGTAACCGTGTAGCTATAAAGCGGGTGGAAATAGCTAATTAGTGACTAGAACATTTTCGATGGGGCGTCCCGAGAACTATATTTTGCCACGCAGAACGGTTTGAAATTCCTAACCTCTAAAGAGCTAGAAGGAAAAATATCAACATTTTGGTCGTCATCGAAGTTTAAACACTCTGTATATGAAACCCGTTGAAAATATCCCCTAAGTGGTAATGACGTTTTCAATAGTCTGTTCCGAGATCTACCTTTACCACTAAGGCCGTATAAAAAATTCCTAACCTCTAAGAAGATAAAAGCAAAAATGTTAACACTTTGAGGTTCTGGAAGTTTGTAACGGTTTAGCTCAAAAGCGGGTAGAAATAGCTAATTAGTGATTAGAACATTTTCGATGGGGCGTCCCGATAACTATCTTTTGCCGTGCAGAACGGTTTGAAATTCCTAACATCTAAAGAGCTAGAAGGAAAAATATCAACATTTTGGTCGTCATCGAAGTTTAAACACCCTGTATATGAAACCCGTTGAAAATATCCCCTAAGTGGTAATGACCTTTTGAATAGTCTGTTCCGAGATCTACCTTTACCACTAAGGCCGTATAAAAAATTCCTAACCTCTAAGAAGATAAAAGCAAAAATGTTAACAATTTGAGGTTCTGGAAGTTTGTAACGGTTTAGCTCAAAAGCGGGTAGAAATAGCTAATTAGTGATTAGAACATTTTCGATGTGGCGTCCCGAGAACTATCTTTTGCCACTCAGAACGGTTTGAAATTCCTAACCTCTAAAGAGCTAGAAGGAAAAATATCAACATTTTGGTCGTCATCGAAGTTAAACACTCTGTATATGAAAAACGTTGAAAATATCCCCTAAGTGGTAATGACCTTTTCGATAGTCTGTCTCAAGATCTACCTTTACCACTAAGGAGTCACTAGAAATTCCTAACCTCTAAGAAGATAAAAGCAAAAATATCAACACTTTGAGGTTCTAGAAGTTTGTAACCGTGTAGCTAACAAGCGGGTAGAAATAGCTAATTAGTGATTAGAACATTTTCGATGGGGCGTGCCGAGAACTATCTGTTGCCACGCAGAACGGTTTGAAATTCCTAACCTCTAAAGAGCTAGAAGGAAAAATATCAACATTTTGGTCGTCATCGAAGTTTAAACACTCTGTATATGAAATCCGTTGAAAATATCCCCTAAGTGGTAATGACGTTTTCAATAGTCTGTTCCGAGATCTACCTTTACCACTAAGGCCGTATAAGAAATTCCTAACCACTGAGAAGATAAAAGCAAAAATGTTAACACTTTGAGGTTCTGGAAGTTTGTAACGGTTTAGCTCAAAAGCGGGTAGAAATAGCTAATTAGTGATTAGAACATTTTCGATGGGGCGTCCCGATAACTATCTTTTACCGTGCAGAACGGTTTGAAATTCCTAACCTCTAAAGAGCTAGAAGGAAAAATATCAACATTTTGGTCGTCATCGAAGTTTAAACACCCTGTATATGAAACCCGTTGAAAATATCCCCTAAGTGGTAATGACCTTTTCAATAGTCTGTTCCGAGATCTACCTTTACCACTAAGGCCGTATAAGAAATTCCTAACCACTGAGAAGATAAAAGCAAAAATGTTAACACTTTGAGGTTCTGGAAGTTTGTAACGGTTTAGCTCAAAAGCGGGTAGAAATAGCTAATTAGTGATTAGAACATTTTCGATGGGGCGTCCCGATAACTATCTTATACCGTGCAGAACGGTTTGAAATTCCTAAAATCTAAAGAGCTGGAAGGAAAAATATCAACATTTTGGTCGTCATCGAAGTTTAAACACCCTGTATATGAAACCCGTTGAAAATATCCGCTAAGTGGTAATGACCTTTTGAATAGTCTGTTCCGAGATCTACCTTTACCACTAAGGCCGTATAAAAAATTCCTAACCTCTAAGAAGATAAAATCAAAAATATCAACACTTTGAGGTTCTAGAAGTTTGTAACCGTGTAGCTAAAAAGCGGGTAGAAATAGCTAATTAGTGATTAGAACATTTTCGATAGGGCGTCCCGAGAACTATCTTTTTTGACTCAGAACGATTTGAAATTCCTAGCCTCTAAAGAGCTAGAAGGAAAAATATCAACATTTTGGTCGTCATCGAAGTTTAAACACTTTGTATATGAAACCCGTTGAAAATATCCCCTAAGTGGTAATGACCTTTTCAATAGTCTGTTCCGAGATCTACCTTTACCACTAAGGCCGTATAAAAAATTCCTAACCTCTAAGAAGATAAAAGCAAAAATGTTAACACTTTGAGGTTCTGGAAGTTTGTAACGGTTTAGCTCAAAAGCGGGTAGAAATAGCTAATTAGTGATTAGAACATTTTCGATGTGGCGTCCCGAGAACTATCTTTTGCCACTCAGAACGGTTTGAAATTCCTAACCTCTAAAGAGCTAGAAGGAAAAATATCAACATTTTGGTCGTCATCGAAGTTAAACACTCTGTATATGAAAAACGTTGAAAATATCCCCTAAGTGGTAATGACCTTTTCGATAGTCTGTCTCCAGATCTACCTTTACCACTAAGGAGTCACTAGAAATTCCTAACCTCTAAGAAGATAAAATCAAAAATATCAACACTTTGAGGTTCTAGAAGTTTGTAACCGTGTAGCTAAAAAGCGGGTAGAAATAGCTAATTAGTGATTAGAACATTTTCGATAGGGCGTCCCGAGAACTATCTTTTGCCACTCAGAACGGTTTGAAATTCCTAACCTCTAAAGAGCTAGAAGGAAAAATATCAACATTTTGGTCGTCATCGAAGAATAAACTGTATATGAAAAACATTGAAAATTTCCTCTGAGTGGTAATAACCTTTTCAATAGTCTGTCCCGAGATCTACCTTTACCACTAAGGTGGCGTTAAAAATTCCTAACCTCTAAAAATATCAAAGACAAATATGAACACTTTGAGGTTTTGGAAGATTGTAACCGGGTATCTAAAAAGCGGGTTAAAATAGCTAATTAGTGATTAAAAATTTTTTGATAGGGCGCCTTGAGAACTATTTTTAACCACTTGAGTGGTCGGAAATTCCTAACCTCTAAAGCCATAAAAGTAAAAATAACAAGACAGATAAATTTTACGAAAACCGTCGAAACTACTCGAATTCGAGTTTATATTTTCACCGGTAAACAGTGCGTCCAATCAAAAAAAGCCAAAAGTCCTTTTACCTTCCAAACTGAACAGGGATGTGGAAATCAGTTTTTATTTTCAGAAAAATCAGTGGCGTATATTTTTTTTAACCAACATTGAAAATTTTTAAAACATTCGCAAATACTGTTGGAATCCATACAAATGAAAACGAGCCGGATTTAGAGCGATTTCATCCAATTTTCTGATCGGTTTTAAGGTGATTTTACGCAAGTTTCAAGTCAGTGACCACAATGGGCGATTTCCAAGAATGGTCTCAAGTTACCTGCAGCATCTAGTATTGCAAAACAGCTCAAACCAACTAAAGAGCGTCCTGGTTAACGACCCGAACATGAATTATAAGCATTTTCACAAATCATGTAAAGTAAGTAAAATGCGTTGACCTGATATAACCTCGGGTTAAGCGTGTCTTTCGATATGATGCAGATTTCTTTGGTGGTCAGTTAATTGTTAATTGGCTTGATTTGAGGATGGTTTTTCGGTCCGAGCCAACATTGTAACGAGCGTGCTCTAATTAACGGAAAAAGAAAAATCTGGACTCGTGACATTCACTATCAGGATCAGGACCGACACTTGCTTATAACGCCGATATGGGGGTCTCAATTTCTTATTGTATTATTTTAAACGAACAAGGTCACAACACACGGTTATCGTGCCCACTCGATGTTTAGCATTTTTTATAATTTAATATTGTAAATATTTAGGGCTTTGAGTAAAAACAAATAAACTACTCGATCTCGGCACACCAGTCGCTTTATTGGAAATTAATTATTGAGTTTATAAAATACGTTGCCTGCTTTTCAAAGTGTTTAATTCGATTGGTAAACAAACATTCATTCGTAAATGATGATAAACAAACTCCAGTCGTCAATTAATATATTGTTTCATTTTTCTCATTAATCCTTTGCCCCCATCTCGCATATTGTTATCAATTCTCCACGGTTTTCACCAACCAGCCTGCGTCCAAGTTGAATGGTTTAGTTAATGCGAATGCCTAAAAGCCAATTAGCTTTTTTCGCTACTTGTTCCTCCAGCTACATTGTTGCTCTTAACTAAAATTAGATGGCAAGTAGGAAGGCGCAGTCCATAAAATCCGCATCAAACTACCGAGTTTTGCAGATAAAATGCACAATTTTATTCAATTTGCACGTGCAGCTGCCGAAAATAGGCACAACGTTTCGGTTTCAATTTTAATACAGGGTGACTTGTGCGTTGAAATGCGTCCATAATTGTTAAGGAATTTTCACACTTTGCATGTTCGTAACATTCTTTTCAGGCAACACAAAAAGCTCTAAAATATCATGAAACACTCTGTATACAGAAATGAAAATGTCCGGCTTTTACTTTTTTTCCTTTCTAGTTGATAGCTCTGTTTCAAAAAATTTCCACTTCCACACTAAGGCAAACAGACACTTGAAATTTGCATGGTCGATTCAAAATTTGCAACTTCCACACTAAAGCTCTGCCTCAAAAGTTCGCTGCTTCCACACTAAGGCAAGTAGCGTCTTGAAATTAATGATTTCTCTAGTCAACACTCAAAGCTTGATCAAAATCGCATTAAAGTCAAAATTTTGCTAGCAACTTGAACTTTTTACGCTCAATAATCAACACTCGAAGCTTGAAATGCTTGAAATGTCTCGATAAAGTCGCAGCAAAGCCGTATTTTTGTGCACTTTGTAAGCGCAAGTTTCAAAATGAAAGTAAGTGTCCATTCGGACGTTCGTTCTGTTCAAGAAATGTTGTGCAACTTCCACACTAAGGCAAGCAGAAACTTGCAACTATCAGAGTGAGTTTATAGCCAATACCTAAAGCTCGTCATCCTGAAAGTTTCGGTTAAATCTGTATTTTTGCGCACCTTGTAAATGCAAGCAGAAAGTTTCCAGCTAAAGGTTCGATCTGCTTCAAAAAATAGCCACTTCCACACTAAGGCAAGTAGCAACTTTAAATTTATATGGTCAATTAAAAATTCTCTGGATGCTTGAAATGCTGAAATTTGCTGATGAAATCGCATTAAATCCAAATTTTTGAGGACTTTGTAAACGTAAGTCTGAAAAGCAAAGTTTCCACCCAAAAAATTTGCAACTTCCACACTAAGGCAAGTAGAAACTTCACATTTTTATGGTCAATAGTCAGCATTCAAGTTTTGAAAAATCGTGCTAAAGTCAAAAAGAAATGTTGTACAGTTTCTAAATGCAAGTCTGTGAATCAAACCTCCACCCAGAAGTTCGCAATGTTTCAAAAATTTACCCCTTCCGCACCAAGTCAAATAGCAACTTCAGATTTTTACGATTAGTAGCCAACACTCGAAGCTTGAAATGCTTGGAATGTCTCGATAAAGTCGCAGCAAAGCCGTATTTTTGTGCACTTTGTAAACGCAAGTTTCAAAATGAAAGTAAGTGTCCATTCGGACGTTCGTTCTGTTCAAGAAATGTTGTGCAACTTCCACACTAAGGCAATCAGAAACTTGCAACTATCAGAGTGAGTTTATAGCCAATACCCAAAGCTCGTCATCCTGGAAGTTTCGATGAAAGCGGGTTAAATCTGCATTTTTGCGCAACTTGTAAATGCAAGCCTGAAAATGCAAGCAGAAAGTTTCCAGCTAAAGGTTCGATCTGCTTCAAAAAATAGCCACTTCCACACTAAGGCAAGTAGCAACTTTAAATTTATATGGTCAATTAAAAATTCTCTGGATGCTTGAAATGCTGAAATTTGCTGATGAAATCGCATTAAAGCCAAATTTTTGAGGACTTTTTAACGTAAGTCTGAAAAGCAAAGTATCCACCCAAAAAATTTGCAACTTCCACACTAAGGCAAGTAGAAACTTCACATTTTTATGGTCAATAGTCAGCATTCAAGTTTTGAAAAATCGTGCTAAAGTCAAAAAGAAATGTTGTACAGTTTCTAAATGCAAGTCTGTGAATCAAACCTTCACCCAGAAGTTCTCAATGTTTCAAAAATTTACCCCTTCCGCACCAAGTCAAATAGCAACTTCAGATTTTTACGATTAGTACTTTTTACACAAGTACAATTGAAGTACAATTGAACTTTTTACGCTCAATAATCAACACTCGAAGCTTGAAATGCTTGAAATGTCTCGATAAAGTCGCAGCAAAGCCGTATTTTTGTGCACTTCGTAAACGCAAGTTTCAAAATGAAAGTAAGTGTCCATTCGGACGTTCGCTCTGTTCAAGAAATGTTGTGCAACTTCCACACTAAGGCAAGCAGAAACTTGCAACTATCAGAGTGAGTTTATAGCCAGTACCTAAAGCTCGTAATCCTGAAATTTTGGACGAAATTAAATCTGGATTTTTTCGCACCTTGTAAATGCAAGTCTGAAAATGAAAGTTTCCAGCAAAGGTTCGATCTGATTTCAAAAAATTTCCACTTCCACACTAAGGCAAACAGACACTTGAAATTTGCATGGTCGATTCAAAATTTGCAACTTCCACACTAAAGCTCTGCCTCAAAAGTTCGCTGCTTCCACACTAAGGCAAGTAGCGTCTTGAAATTAATGATTTCTCTAGTCAACACTCAAAGCTTGATCAAAATCGCATTAAAGTCAAAATTTTGCTAGCAACTTGAACTTTTTACGCTCAATAATCAACACTCGAAGCTTGAAATGTCTCGATAAAGTCGCAGCAAAGCCGTATTTTTGTGCACTTCGTAAACGCAAGTTTCAAAATGAAAGTAAGTGTCCATTCGGACGTTCGTTCTGTTCAAGAAATGTTGTGCAACTTCCACACTAAGGCAAGCAGAAACTTGCAACTATCAGAGTGAGTTTATAGCCAATACCTAAAGCTCGTCATCCTGAAAGTTTCGATGAAAGCGGGTTAAATCTGCATTTTTGCGCACCTTGTAAATGCAAGCCTGAAAATGCAAGCAGAAAGTTTCCAGCTAAAGGTTCGATCTGCTTCAAAAAATTGCCACTTCCACACTAAGGCAAGTAGCAACTTTAAATTTATATGGTCAATTAAAAATTCTCTGGATGCTTGAAACGCTGAAATTTGCATATGAAATCGCATTAAAGCCAAATTTTTGAGGACTTTGTAAACGTAAGTCTGAAAAGCAAAGTTTCCACCCAAAAAATTTGCAACTTCCACACTAAGGCAAGTAGAAACTTCACATTTTTATGGTCAATAGTCAGCATTCAAGTTTTGAAAAATCGTGCTAAAGTCAAAAAGAAATGTTGTACAGTTTCTAAATGCAAGTCTGTGAATCAAACCTCCACCCAGAAGTTCGCAATGTTTCAAAAATTTACCCCTTCCGCACCAAGTCAAATAGCAACTTCAGATTTTTACGATTAGTAGCCAACACTCGAAGCTTGAAATGCTTGGAATGTCTCGATAAAGTCGCAGCAAAGCCGTATTTTTGTGCACTTTGTAAACGCAAGTTTCAAAATGAAAGTAAGTGTCCATTCGGACGTTCGCTCTGTTCAAGAAATGTTGTGCAACTTCCACACTAAGGCAAGCAGAAACTTGCAACTATCAGAGTGAGTTTATAGCCAATACCTAAAGCTCGTCATCCTGAAAGTTTCGATGAAAGCGGGTTAAATCTGCATTTTTGCGCACCTTGTAAATGCAAGCCTGAAAATGCAAGCAGAAAGTTTCCAGCTAAAGGTTCGATCTGCTTCAAAAAATTGCCACTTCCACACTAAGGCAAGTAGCAACTTTAAATTTATATGGTCAATTAAAAATTCTCTGGATGCTTGAAATGCTGAAATTTGCTGATGAAATCGCATTAAAGCCAAATTTTTGAGGACTTTGTAAACGTAAGCCTGAAAAGCAAAGTTTCCACCCAAAAAATTTGCAACTTCCACACTAAGACAAGTAGAAACTTCACATTTTTATGGTCAATAGTCAGCATTCAAGTTTTGAAAAATCGTGCTAAAGTCAAAAAGAAATGTTGTACAGTTTCTAAATGCAAGTCTGTGAATCAAACCTCCACCCAGAAGTTCGCAATGTTTCAAAAATTTACCCCTTCCGCACCAAATCAAATAGCAACTTCAGATTTTTACGATTAGTAGCCAACACTCGAAGCTTGAAATGCTTGGAATGTCTCGATAAAGTCGCAGCAAAGCCGTATTTTTGTGCACATTGTAAACGCAAGTTTCAAAATGAAAGTAAGTGTCCATTCGGACGTTCGCTCTGTTCAAGAAATGTTGTTCAACTTCCACACTAAGGCAAGTAGAAATTTGCAACTATCAGAGTGAGTTTATAGCCAATACCTAAAGCTCGTAATCCTGAAATTTTGGACGAAATTAAATCTGGATTTTTTCGCAGCTTGTAATTGCAAGTCTGAAAATGAAAGTTTCCAGCTAAAGGTTCGATCTGATTTCAAAAAATAGCCACTTCCACACTAAGGCAAGTAGCAACTTTAAATTTATATAGTCAATTAAAAATTCTCTGGATGCTTGTAATGCTGAAATTTGCTGATGAAATCGTATTAAAGCCAAATTTTTGAGGACTTTGTAAACGTAAGTCTGAAAAGCAAAGTTTCCACCCAAAAAATTTGCAACTTCCACACTAAGGCAAGTAGAAACTTCACATTTTTATGGTCAATAGTCAGCATTCAAGTTTTGAAAAATCGTGCTAAAGTCAAAAAGAAATGTTGTACAGTTTCTAAATGCAAGTCTGTGAATCAAACCTCCACCCAGAAGTTCGCAATGTTTCAAAAATTTACCCCTTCCGCACCAAGTCAAATAGCAACTTCAGATTTTTACGATTAGTAGCCAACACTCGAAGCTTGAAATGCTTGGAATGTCTCGATAAAGTCGCAGCAAAGCCGTATTTTTGTGCACTTTGTAAACGCAAGTTTCAAAATGAAAGTAAGTGTCCATTCGGACGTTCGCTCTGTTCAAGAAATGTTGTGCAACTTCCACACTAAGGCAAGCAGAAACTTGCAACTATCAGAGTGAGTTTATAGCCAATACCTAAAGCTCGTCATCCTGAAAGTTTCGATGAAAGCGGGTTAAATCTGCATTTTTGCGCACCTTGTAAATGCAAGCAGAAAGTTTCCAGCTAAAAGTTCGATCTGCTTCAAAAAATAGCCACTTCCACACTAAGGCAAGTAGCAACTTTAAATTTATATGGTCAATTAAAAATTCTCTGGATGCTTGAAATGCTGAAATTTGCTGATGAAATCGCATTAAAGCCAAATTTTTGAGGACTTTGTAAACGTAAGTCTGAAAAGCAAAGTTTCCACCCAAAAAATTTGCAACTTCCACACTAAGGCAAGTAGAAACTTCACATTTTTATGGTCAATAGTCAGCATTCAAGTTTTGAAAAATCGTGCTAAAGTCAAAAAGAAATGTTGTACAGTTTCTAAATGCAAGTCTGTGAATCAAACCTTCACCCAGAAGTTCTCAATGTTTCAAAAATTTACCCCTTCCGCACCAAGTCAAATAGCAACTTCAGATTTTTACGATTAGTAGCCAACACTCGAAGTTTCAAATGCTTGGAATGTCTCGATAAAGTCGCAGCAAAGCCGTATTTTTGTTCACTTTGTAAACGCAAGTTTCAAAATGAAAGTAAGTGTCCATTCGGACGTTCGCTCTGTTCAAGAAATGTTGTGCAACTTCCACACTAAGGCAAGCAGAAACTTGCAACTATCAGAGTGACTTTATAGCCAGTACCTAAAGCTCGTAATCCTGAAATTTCGGACGAAATTAAATCTGGATTTTTTCGCACCTTGTAAATGCAAGTCTGAAAATGAAAGTTTCCAGCTAAAGGTTCGATCTGATTTCAAAAAATAGCCACTTCCACACTAAGGCAAGTAGCAACTTTAAATTTATATGGTCAAGTCAAAATTTTCTGGACGCTTGAAATGCTGAACTTTGTTGACGAAATCGCATTGAAGCCCAACTTTTGAGGACTTTGTACACGTAAGTCTGAAAATCAATTTTTTTCCCAAATGTCTGCTCTAAAAATTTGCAACTTCCACACTAAAGCAAGTAAAACTTCACATTTTTATGGTCAATAGAACATTCAAATTTTGAAAAAAATCGTGCTAAAGTCAAAAAAAATGTTTTACAGTTTCTAAATGCAAGTCTGAGAATCAAAGCTTCCATCCAGAAGTTTGCAATGTTTCAAAAATTTACCCCTTCCACAGTAAGTCAAATAGCAACTTGATATTTTTACGATCAGTAGCCAAAACTCAAAGCTTGAAATGTTCACATCCTCGATAAGGTGGCATTAAAGCCGTATTTTTGTGCACTTTGTAAACGCAAGTTTCAAAATGAAAGTAAGTTTCCATTCGGATGTTCGCTTTGTTCAAGAAATGTTGTGCAACTTCCACACTAAGGCAAGCAGGAACTTGCAAATATCTGAGTTTATAGCTAATACCTAAAGATCGTAATCCTGAAATTTTGGACGAAATTAAATCTGGATTTTTTCGCACCTTGTAAATGCAAGTCTGAAAATGAAAGTTTCCAGCTAAAGGTTCGATCTGCTTCAAAAAATTTCCAGTTCCACACTAAGGCAAGTAGCAACTTGAAATTTATATGGTCAATTCAAAATTCTTTGGACGCTTGAAATGTTGAAATTTGCTGATAAAATCGCATTAAAGCCAAACTTTTGAGGACTTAGTACACGTAAGTCTGAAAATCAAAGTTCTCAACCAAATGTTTGCTCTAAAAAATTTGCAAGTTTCACACTAAGGCAAGTACAAACTTCAAATTTTTATTGTCTATTTTTGTACAGTTTCTAATTGCGAGTCTGAGAATCACAACTTCAAGTTCGCTATGTTTCAAAAATTTAACCTTTCCACACTAAACCAAGTCGCAACTTAAAATTTTTACGGTCAGTAGCTTGAAATCAACAATGGTCAACACCCAAAGGTTGAAATGTTGAAATTTGCGATAAAATTTCATTAAAACCGGATTTTTGACCACTTTGTAAATGCAAGTAGGTATGAAAATGAAAGTTAGTTTCCATTCTGATTTTCACTCTGTCCGAAGATTTTGCAACTTCCACACTAAGGCAAGCAGAAACTTGCAATTTTCAGACTTTATAGCCAACACCTGAATCCAAAAATTTTCAACGAAAGCAGGTTAAAGCCAAATTTTCGCGCAGTTTGTAAATGCAAGTCTGAAAACCAAAATCTCCACCCAGGTTTTTGATTTATTTAAAAAATTTGCAACTTACACACTAAACCAAGTAGAAACTTCAATTTTTTATGGTCAATGCCAACACTCAAAACTTGAAATGTTGAAATTCTCAATAAAATTGCAATAAAACCGGATTTTTGGGCACTTTGTAAATGCTGGATTAAAAATGAATTCATCTACCAACCAATTTCCACACTAAGGCAAGTGAAAACTTGCAATTTTCAGAGTCTATATTGAATACCCAAAGCTCGCGATGCTGAAGTTTTCGATGAAAGCGGGCTAAAGCTGGAATTTAGCGCACTTTCTAAAATTAATGCCATTTTTTCGCACTTTGAAAATTAAAGTTAGTTTCCATTCTCTATTCTAAAAATTTGCAACTTCCACACTAAAGCAAGTAGAAACTTCAAATTTTCCTGGTCTGAAGCCAACATTTAAATTAATCCCGCTAAAGTCGATTTTTTGTACAGTTTCTAATTGCAAGTCCGAGAATCAAAACTTCAAGTTCCAACCCAAACACCCAACGCTTGAAATGTTAAAATTCCACACTAAGGCAAGCAGAAACTTGCAATTTTCAGAGTTTATAGCCAACACCTGAAGCATGAATCCTAAAATTTTCTACGAAAGCAGGTTTTTGCGCAGTTTGTAAATGCAAGTCTGTAAACCAAAGCCTCGACTCAAATGTTTGCTCGATTTAAAAAATTTGCAACTTCCACACTAAACCAAGTAGAAACTTCAAATTTTTATGGTCAATAGCCAACATTCAAATTTTGAAAAAAACGTCGTCTTAGATCGAATTTTTGTCCAATTTATAAATGCAAGACTGAGAATCAAAGCTTCCACCCACAAGTTCGCTGTTTTAAAAATTTACCTCTTCCACACTAAGACTAGGAGCAACTTGAAATGTTTACTGTCAGTAACCCACACTCAATGAATCCATCCATGATTTCCATTCGGATGTTCGCTCTGTTCGAAAACATTGCATCTTCCACACTAAGGCAAGTAGTAACTTGCAATTTTCGGCGGGCTAAAAGCGGGCTAAAGCTGGATTTTTGCCGACTTTCTAAAATGAATGCCATTTTGCGCACTTTGAAAATTAAAGCTAGTTTCCATTCTCTATTTGAAAAATTTGCAACTTCCACACTAAGGCAAACAAAAACCTGCAATTATCAGAATTTATTGCCAATACCTAAAGCTCCTAATTCTGAAGTTTTCTGAGAAAGTGAGTTAATTCTGGATTTTTGCGCACTTTTTAAATGCAAGTCTAAAAATTAAAGTTTTCACCTAAATCTCCGCTCTTCTTGAAAAGTTCGCCACTTCCACACTAAGGCAAGTAGCGTCTTGAAATTTGTGCTTTCAAGCCAGTCAACACTTAAAGCTTGATCATAATCGCATTACAGTCAACATTTCTGCGCACTATCAACCGGATGTGCCGCTCGGTTTAAAAAATTTCCAATTTCCACTCTAAAGCAAGGAAAAACTTGAATTTTTCCGAATTTGTAGTGAATGCCCAAAGCGAGCAAAGCTGAAATTTTCAGATATAAGCGCATTGAAACCAGATTTTTCGGCACTTTGCAAATTCAAGTATGAAAACGGAAGCTACCACTCAGAATATCGCTATGCTTAAATAACCTGTATCTTTGAAATTAAGATAGTTAACCACCTGAAAATTTCCCAACTTATAGCTAACACTGGAATCCTAAATCACGACTTTCTAAATGCAAGCCTGAAAATCAAAGTTTTCCTCCAGAAGTTCGCTATTTTACAAAAGTTCATAGCTTCCACACTAAGGCAAGCAGCAACTTGAAATTTGCAGTTAGTAGTTAACACTCAAAGCTTCAAAAATTGAATTTCTCGACAACAGCATTAAAGCCGGATTTTTGCGCGATTTCTAAAACAAGTCTAAAAATAAAAGTTCATTTCTACCCGGATGTTCCCCTCTACTTTAAAAATTCACAACTTCCAAACTAGTAGCAACTTGAAATTTCCACGGTTAATAAAAAATAGCTTGAAATGGTGAAATTGTCGATGAAACCGGGTTGCATTTACATTTTTGTGCACCTTGTAAATGCAAGCCTGAAAATCAAAGTTTCCAACCAGATGTTCGATCTGCTTAAACCATTCTCAACTTCCACACTAATGCAAGTAGCAGCTGGACATTTTCACGGTTACTAGCCAACATTCAAGGCTTGAAATGATGGTTCTTTCGGTTAAATCTCAATAAAACCTGATTTTTGCTCGTTTTGTAAAGACCTGTGTGGAAAAAGTTTCCACCAGATTTTCGCTTTGTTTCAAAAGTTCGCAACTTCCAAACTGAGACCAGTAGCGGCTTGAAATTTTCACGGTCAATAGCTTGAAGTGCAAAAATCAAATATTCCTCCAGATGTTTGCTCTGTTTGAAAATCTTGCAACTTCCAAACGAATGCAAGTGGAAACTTGACCCTTTCACAATCTACAGCTAACACTTTGGACTTAACATGTTAAAACCTTAATTGAAATCGAATTTTATCGAAAATTCGCAATTTTTAAACTAGAACAAGTAGCGACTTGAAATCTTCACAGCCAATAGTTGACCCTTGAAATTCCGATTTTTTAAATGAAACCCCATTAAATAGCGATTTGTTTACCTTATTCTGTAGGCGACAGTGTCAGAATGCTCGTTTGCTCCAAACTAAGACCCACTTTTGCTACGCAATATCGTAAGGAAATGTTTAGGAACCAAAACCAATTTTAGAACGTAGTCAGCATATCGGGCCCGTCTCCCGTTACAAAAGTGCCATAATTCAGCCACCAATCACTATTTCTCTCGGTAAACTATCCAAGCAATTCAATATGACAATAAATCTGATTTTTCCTTTTACTCAGCACATTAAACGTGCGGTTGGGCCGAAGCTGCCCGGGCCTGGATATCGGATCCACAATAGTCGATAAATCTATTGTTTATCGGTACGAGTTGCCAGTTCGCTAAACTGTCGATATAAATCAGAAAACCGATCAGATTTACAGCGACTAATCGGACAATAATTGCCTGCTTTATTGTTGGCTCAACAGTGACCTTATTCAATAGATTTCAACTTATGCCGGTCAGAAGGAGATTACTGATTTTCAGTGATTTATTTCAACAATTCAACAGAAAATTTCATAAAAACATATTTACATGAGGAGATATTTTAGGGAAAATACCCTCGTCGTTCTCTCAATTAAATAAGTCAAAGATTTAGTCAGTCCCGAAGCTGTTTTTTTCAATGTTTGCTCTTTTTTTTAATATACATTTTCAAACCAGGGCAAGTAGCAACTTGAAAGTTTCACACTCTTTTGACAATAGTTTAAACTTAAAATGCTGAAATTTTTGTTGAAATCCCATTAAAGCTTGATTTTTGTGCACTTTGAAATTCTAAAAAATCAGGTTTCCAGCCAGATGTTTGCTCGGTTTTCAGATGGACAATTTGTAAACTAGAACAAGTAGGAACTTGAAGTTGTCACGACTTATAGTCAACGTACCAAGCTTGAAATGAACTTTTCATTGAAGTCGCATTAACCGCCTAATCTTAATGTTGCCTCTAAATGTTGTTAAATTTGTAAAATTTGGAAAATTAAAGTTTTACCCAATGTTGCCTGAGCTTCAAAAATTAGTGCCTTCTGCGCCTTTACGAAAATATAAACATTTTTGATGAAATCTCTTTAAAACCTTATTTATACACGCTTTTGTTAAACCGAGTTTGAAAATTGTAAGTTTCCACCCAGATGCTCGCTTTGTTTCAAATATCCGCATCTTCCGTTGTAGAAACTTGAAACTTGCAGCATCTAGAGTCAACACTCAAAGCTTGAAATTCTGATACTTTTGGTGAAATCTCAATTAAAGTTGATTTTTTATGGCTTTGTAAATGCACGTCTCGAAATCTAGAGGTTTTAATCCAGAGGTTCGCTTTGTTTTAAAAATTAGCAACTTCCGTACGAAAGCAAGTAGAAACTTGAAACTTGCAGCATCTAGAGTCAAAACTCAAGGCTTGAAATGCTGATACTTCCGGTGAAATGTCGATTAAACCTGATTTTTGCTCGTTTTGTAAAGGCAAGTTCCGAAATCTATAGCACAAGTAGAAACTTGCAATTTTCATAATCCACACCATACTTGAAACTATATATAAATCCTCAATTTTGCGAGTCGATGACGAGAAATGCACGGACCCAGCTAACTGTTGGCCATTTTTTTCATTTCCAACTTCCAAACTACGGCAAATAATGACTTTATATTTTCACAGTCTATAGTTAATAGTTGAACCCTGAAAAACTGAAAACTTCAATCAAGTCGCGACAAATTTTGATTTTTTCGCCGTTTGTAAATGCGAGCTTCAAAGCCAATTTGAAACATTCAATCTTAGAATCTAGCAATTTTCAATGAAATCACTACATAAGCTGATTTTTTCGCACTTGGTAAAGGCAAGTCTCAAAATTGAGCTTTCCACTTGTTCGCGCTTTTCTTTTTTCCCACAACTCGCTTGAGTAAGTAGCGACTTGAAATTATCACAGGCTATTGTCAACAAGTGAAGCTTAAAATGCAAAAATTTTCATGAACATTTCAAAAAACCGAGTTATTGAGCACTTCTTGTGAAAATTAAAATAAAGCAAGTAGCGACTTAATCTTTTCACAGTCTTTTGTTAACATGCCAAACTTGACCTTGTAAAATTATCATGAAAATCACGTAGTCCTGATTTTTGCGCCATTTGTAAATGCGAGTCTTGAAATGATACTTTCCACTCGAATGTTCGCTCTCTTCAAAAAATTCGTAACTTCCAAACGAGTGCAAGTAGAAACTTTAAATTTTCAAAGTTCATTGCTAACGCGTGATCCTTTAACTCATAAAATTATAATCGAAATCACATAAGGTTCTGATTTTTGATCGCATAGTAAAAGCGAATTTTGAACTGATACTTTCCACACATATGTTCGCTCTTTTCAGAGAATTCATAACTTCCAAAACTAGTGCAAGTACAAACTTGAAATGTTCACATCTATTGCCAACACGTGAGCCTCGAACTTGTAGAATTATCAGCGAAATCACATATACTGCTCATTTTTGTGTGCTTTGTAAATGCGAGTCTTGAAACGATATTTTCCACTCGAATGTTGGATTTCTTCAAAAAATTCGTAACTTCTAAACCAGTCCAAATATAAACTTGAAACTTTCACAGCCTGTTATCAACACACGAAACTTTACATTGTGAAATAACCGTCGAAATCACCCAAAGATCTGATTTTTGCACGCTTTGTAAATGCGAGTTTTAAAACCAATTTTTCCACTCGAAATTTGCTCCCTTCAAAAAATTCGAAATTTCCAAACTAGTGCAAGTAGAAACTTGAAAATTTCACACTCTATTGCCAAAGTTAGGCCTTGAACTTGTAAAATTATTATCGAAATCAAATAAACTCCAGATTTTTGCGTGCTTTGTTTATGCGAGTCTTGAAACGATTTTTCCACTCGAATGTTGGCTTTCTTCAAAAAATTCGTAACTTCTAAACCAGTCCAAATATAAACTTGAAACTTTCACAGCCTGTTATCAACACACGAAACTTTACATTGTGAAATAACCGTCGAAATCACCCAAAGATCTGATTTTTGCACGCTTTGTAAATGCGAGTTTTAAAACCAATTTTTCCACTCGAAATTTGCTCCCTTCAAAAAATTCGAAATTTCCAAACTAGTGCAAGTAGAAACTTGAAAATTTCACACTCTATTGCCAAAGTTAGGCCTTGAACTTGTAAAATTATTATCGAAATCAAATAAACTCCAGATTTTTGCGTGCTTTGTTAATGCGAGTCTTGAAATGATACTTCCCACTCGAAGTTTGCTTTCTTCATAAAATTCATAACGCCAAAACGAGTGCAAATAGAAACTTGAAATTTTCACAGTCTATTGCTAACGCGTGGGCCTTGAACTTGTAATATTATAATCGAAATCACACAGTCCCTGATTTAAACGAGCTTCTTAATGCGAGTCTTGAAAATGAAAAATTGCACTCAAAATTCGCTCTCTTCAAAAAATTCGTCACTTCCAAACGAGTGCAAGTAGAAACTTGAAATGTTCAGAGTCCATTGCTAACGCGTGAGCCTTAAACTTGTAAGATTATAACCGAAATCACATAAGGTTCTTATTTTTGCGCGCTTTGTAAATGTGAATTTCTAAATGACACTTTCCACTCGATTGTTCGCTATCTTCAAAAAATTTGTAACTTTTAAACCAGAGCAAGTAGAAACTTGAGACTGTCGCAGTCTATTACCAACACGTCAAACTTAACATTGTGAAATAACCATTAAAATCACAATAAGTCTTGATTTTTGCGCGCTTTGTAAATGCGAGTCTTGAAAATTAAACTTTCCATTCCAAATTTGCTTTCTTCACAAAATTCATAACACCCAAAAGAGTACAAATAGAAACTTGAAATTTTCACAGTCTACTGCTAAAGCGTGGGCCTTGAACTGACAAAATTATAATCGAAATCACAGAAAGTCCCTGATTTTTGCGCATTTTTTAATGCGAGTCTTGAAATGAAATTTTCACTCAAAATTCGCTCTCTTCAAACAATTGGTAACTTCCAAACGAGTGCAAGTAGAAACTTGTCATTTTTACATGGCATTTCTAACGCATAACTTATAAGATTATAATCGAAAACACATAAGGTCCTGTTTTAAGTTATGCGCGCTTTCTACATGTGTGTTTTTAGATGATTCTTTCCACTTGATTGTTCGCTCTCTTCAAAAAATTGGTAACTTCTAAACCAGAGCAAGTAGAAACTGGAAACTTTCGCAGTCTATTGTCTACACGTGAAACTTGACATTGTGAAATCAGTGTCGAAATCACCTAAAGTCCTGATTTTTGAGCGCCTTGTAAATGCGAGTCTTGAAATTAAACTTTCCACTAACCCAAACTAACTTCCAAACTGGTTCAAGTAGCAACTTGAAATGTTCACAGCCTATTGTCAAGAGGTGAACCTTAATATTGCTGAATGAATGAATATGAATGAATAATATCATTGAAATCAAATAAAGTTCTAATTTTTGCGCGCTTTGTGAAGGCAAGTCTTCAAATGACAATTTAAAACTCAGAGGTTCGCTCTCTTCACATAATTCTTAATTTTCAAACTAGTCCAATTAGGAACTGGAAATGTTCCCCATCTACAGCTAACACTTGAAGCTAAAAACACGAAATTTTTCCTTAAAATCCCATTAAATGTCGATTTTTGCCAACCATGTAAATACGGTTTTCAAAATAAAAGCCTCCAATAAATAATCTAAGTGAAATCCCGTCAGTGAGTTTATTTTTACAGTTTAAATGCAGCGAGGATGTTGGAAACTTCACCTGGCTTTAACGCTATGATTTATGCGATCAAGTGTTTTTTTTTGTGGATGAATCCAGAGTGAAATGAGCCTTAATTCATCGGGGCTTAACTTTCAGAGTGAATGTTGAATTATGTCGGCTCTATTTCGGTGTGCGATAAGCAGTGTGAAAAACAACCAAACCCACTGTTAATTACAAGTTGAAATCACTCAAGAGTGTTCTGAGCTCTGATTTTTTTTTGCTTGAAGAAAACTGACGATAAAAACCACAATTTGTTGCAGGATTTGCTCAACAGCGATCTGCACAAAATCAAGTCGGAGCCTGATGTGGGGGATTATCCATTACCGTCACTGTCCACCACCCTGTCCCTTCATCCACATGGTAAGTCGCTGCGGATTATTTACCAACTAAAGACACTTAACCTCTGCCTTCAATCGAGTGAACTTTTGTCAGCTAATTAACTCGATTTCGAGGGTGTTTAGTTACAATTGCTGATCGAAATGCACCTGAAATCCATCCGGCAAATGGCTCATTAAAACGCTACATGCCGGCTCGATTCAGCCCCGGGGGCTCAACAGCGTTACTCAATCCGCCCCATATTAATGGGGGGCATCGAGCCTACCGAGCGGGCGTGGCTAATTAGGCTAAATGGGGGCGCATATTACCCTTATTTACACCGAGCGTTCATGAGCAAAGTCGGTTTCTGTGGATTTTTTTCCTGCAATCTTCCTCTAGTCTAGTACGTAGTGTGGCGCCCGATTGACGATAAAACGGTTATCAGTCAGCACTAGAATGCTCCAGAAGGTCAATGCAAATCAATGAATTCGGCAAGAGCGAAAACTTGCCCGGATTTTTCGTACGCTCCCTGATAAAGGATATTTACGGTCAAAAAGGCCGCGCTACTGATTAAACCAATTCAGGTTTTTACCAGTGCATGTGGGAATCAAACAACTTGCATTAGTTCACTGACGTGACGCCCATGTAAAACCACTTGCAATTTTTTCGCTTGAATGACGATTTGGATAACGCGCTCGTGATAGCTTCCGACCTTAGAAGAGAAGATAAGTCCAGATTGGTTGATTAAACCAGAGCTGGAGCGCGCAATTGCTCCAAAAAATCGCTTGTTTAATGTTTTCGACCAATTGTTTTGTCAACTAGTGCGAATATTAGCAAAACATCTAGTAATTGCTGTGTTTGGTCTTGGGGCTTTCGAACATCTATTTTCGAACCATCATCAAAGTTAAGGTTAATTTCACTTAGTCATTGTTGTTGATTATCAGACGGTTTGCGATCCATGAAAATTTCAAGTTCTTTCGATTTATCACAATCCTTTAACGGAGAGGGTTTTCTAATAACGCCCTGTATTTTTTATACAGTTTTACATTGAAATTTCAATTTATGAAATGCTACTGGGTTGAAGATGGAGATTTCGATTCGAAATGTTTCTGCTTATGCAAGGCGAACCGAATTCATTCACAACACCCAGTATTTTCAAGCATTTACAATTTTCAAAATTGTTGTGAAAAACTGCACTTTTAAATGCGGCCTTTGCCTCGAGGCACTAAAAATGTTCGAGATTTTTGAGAATTTTTCAAAAGCTGCGCTCCCCTTGCACAAGTTTCACTTTGCAACAGATAGAAAGCAGGCATGAAACATTTAAGTTCACTCTCTTTTAAAATTCCACAACTTTCCAATTAAGGCAAGTAGCAACTTGAAACTTCTGCAGTCAATTGCCCACAGTTCAGGCTTAAAATGCCAAAATTTTTGTTGGAAAAGTCCCGCATCAACTGCTTTCAATCCCGATGGGCGCCCTCTTTAAAAATTCGCAACTTGCGAAATAGGACAAGCCTCAACTTGAAAATTTCACAGTCTATGGCGAATAATCGAAGTTTAAACTGCGATGATTTTAGTTAAATCCGCAGTAAAACCTGCGATTTTTTTCGAAACCTCTAAATCTGAGGTTAAATTTGCATGTTTCGACCCTTTTTCTAAATTTAGTAACTTGCAAAATACCGACATTCCGACTTTTTAATACTTAAAACTTCCAATAAAATCACACCAAATTTGAATTTTTCGCGATTTGTAAATGTAAGCCTCAAATAAATGTGCGATCTTTTTCAAAAAATCGTAGCTTCCAAACTAGGGCAAGTAGGAACTTGAAAGTTTCGCGCTCCAAAGCAAAAACTGGGAGTTTCAAACCGTAAAATGAAATCGCAATAAATCGTGCGAGTCTCAAATTAAAGGTCTTTAAACAGCTGCTCGCTCTTTTTTTGAAACTTGCAACTTTCAAAGTTTGGCAAGTTGTGACTTGAAATGTTCCCATTCTATAGCCAGCAAGTAAGACTTTAATATCGGCAATTTTCATAAGCATTAGACACAATCCTGATTTTTGCATCCTTTGTAAATGCGACTTTTAGAAGGGATGCCCAAACCTAGATGTGCGCTTAGTTCAAAAATTCTTAACTTCCAAAGTATCTCAAGTTGCGACTTGAAATTTTCACAGTCAATTGCCAAAAATTGTATCCTAAGTAGCTGCAATTTTCATCAGTTTCGTATAAAATCCTGATTTTTTACGTAATTCGTAAACGCGGGCTCCAAAAGGGATGCTTCCACTCACATACCAGCTCTCTTTTAAAAATTCGTAACTTTCGCACTAGAGCCAAGTAGCAACTTAAAAAGTTCACACTCTAATGCCAACACGTGCGGTATCAAATCGTAGGACTTTCAATAGCTTTGCAATAAATATTAATTTTTGCGTCCTTTGTAAATGCGACTTTTAGAAGGGATGCCCAAACCTAGATGTGCGCTTCGTTCAAAAATTCTTAACTTCCAAAGTATCTCAAGTTGCGACTTGAAATTTTCACAGTCAATTGCCAAAAATTGTATCCTAAGTAGCTGCAATTTTTATCAATTTCGTATAAAATCCTGATTTTTTACGTCCTTTGTAAACGCGGGCTCCAAAAGAGATGCTTCCACTCACATACCAGCTCTCTTTTAAAAATTCGTAACTTTCGAATTAGGGCCAAGTAGCAACTTAAAAAGTTCACACTCTAATGCCAACACGTGCGGTATCAAATCGTAAGACTTTCAATAGCTTTGCAATAAATCTTAACTTTTGCGTCCTTTGTAAATGCGACTTTTAGAAGGAATGCCCAAACCTAGATGTGCGCTTCGTTCAAAAATTCTTAACTTCCAAAGTATCTCAAGTTGCGACTTGAAATTTTCACAGTCAATTGCCAAAAATTGTATCCTAAGTAGCTGCAATTTTCATCAGTTTCGTATAAAATCCTGATTTTTTACGTTCTTTGTAAACGCGGGCTCCAAAAGGATGCTTCCACTCAGATATGAGCTCTCTTCTAAAAATTCGTAACTTTCCAACTGGAGCAAGTAGCAACTTAAAAAGTTCACACTCTAATGCCAACACGTGCGGTATCAAATCGTAAGACTTTCAATAGCTTTGCAATAAATCTTAATTTTTGCGTCCTTTGTAAATGCGACTTTTAGAAGGAATGCGTGTGTGCTTCGATCAAAAACTCGTGTCTTTCAAAGTTGAACAAGCAACATTTTGAAAGTTTCACATTCTACAACAAAGACTTGCCGCTTAAACTGGCGAAATTTCCATCAAAATTTCATAAAGCCTGATTTTTTTCGAACTCTATAAATGCGAGTGTCAAATTAAATGTTTCTATCCAGATGCAATTTTTTTTAAATTTAGTAACTCCAAAGTCTCCAAACTATTGTTTTGACCCAGATGTGCACTCTCCTTAAAAAATCAAAATTTCCAAACTCAGGCAAGTAGCAACTTGAAAATATCACGCTCTATAGCAAAAAGTTGAAGTTTCAAACTTGAAGTAATTGCATTTATGTCTAATTTTTGTGTCTTTTGTAAAAGCGACTTTCGAAATGAAGATTTCCATTCAGATGTTCGCTCTTTTTTTAAAATTCGCAACTTCCAAAGTATAACAAGTGGTGACTTGAAATTTTCACACTCGATAGCCAATAATTGAGGCCTAAGTAATTGCAATTTTCGTAAAACACAACTTGAAATACTGATTTTTGCGTCCTTTGTAAATGCCAGTCTTGGAATGAATGCTCGAACACACATGTGCGCTCTTTTTCAAAAAACTCGTAACTTCCACAATAGAACAAGCAGTAACTTGAAAGTTTCACAGTCGCTAGGAAATACTTGAAGCTTAAACTTTTCTATTAAAATCGCAATAAACCCTGATTTTTTCTCTGAATTCTCAAATTTTGTTCTAAACATAGTGTCAATACTTCTCAATGCTTCTCAATACTTCTCAATTCTCAAACTTTCAACGATATCGCATGAGATTCTGATTTTTCGCCCTGTGTAAATGTCAATCTCAAAATGAAAGAATCGACCCAGATGTGCTCGCTTTTTATAAAAATCGAAACAAGCAGGGACTTGAAAGTTTCACGATCTATCGTAAAAAGTTGGAGATTCAAACTGTTAAATTTTCAATGAATTTGCATTCATTCCTGATTATTTCGTTTTTTGTAAAAGTGAGTCTCAAAATTAATGTTTCAACCCAGTTTTGGACTTTCTATTCTTTAAAAAACCGAAATTTTGAAAATGAGGCAAGTAGCGACCTGAAATTTTCTCCGTCAATTGCGAGCACTTTGATATTTGCAATAAAATCGCGTTATATCCAGATTTTTCGCCTTTTGTAAATGTTAAGGCTGGAAATGAATATATTTTTTAAATTACGAGTTTCAAAGTATGGCAAGTCGTGACTTGAAATTTTCATTTCATACCCGATAACTAATATTTATATAACTAAATTCATTCTTATCAACTATTCTAATTCAAAATGAATGTTTCAACCCGGATGTTCGTTCTCGTTTTAAAATTTCTTTAAACTTCCCAACAAGTACAAGCAGCAACTTGAAAGCTTTGCAGTGTATAACAAACACTTAAAGCTTACATTTCGAAAATTTTCATTAAAATCGCGATAAATACTGATTTTTGAACTCTACTGTAAATACGATTATCAGATACTGTTTCTACCCAGAGATGCGCTCTCCTTTAAACTTTACCAATTTTTAAAATAGGACACCTTGAACCTTGAATGTTCTCCTAATCCATAGTAAACTTTAAATTCTCAAACTCTCAATGAAGTCGTATGAAACTCTCATTTTTCACTGTCTATAAATGCGAGGCGTAAAATGAGTGTTGCACTCAAACTGTCGGCTCTTTCTTTAAATCGTAACTTCCAAACTGGGTCAAGTAGCAACTTGAGAGTTTCATGATATGTAGCAAGAACTTGGAGCTTCAAACTATAAAATTTTCAATATAATCGCATACAAAACTGATTTTTGCGTCCCTTGCAAATGCGAGCTTCACAAATCATGTTTCTTTGCATATGTTCGCTCTCGTTCAAAAATTCGTAACTTTGCAACTAGCATAAGCAGCAACTTGAAATTCTCAGAGACTAACGCCAATAGATGAGGCCTTCAATTCGAAGACTTTTAACATTAAATCTTAATTTTTTCGTAAATTTATAAATGCGAGATTCAAAGTTTGAAACGACCCAACTTGCAAGTTGCAAGCAAACAACCAAGTTGCAACTTCAAACTTTCACAGTCTATTCTCAACAGTTAAGCTGTAGAAGCCAGAAAGTTTTAATAAGATCGCATAAAAACCTGATTCTTTTGCGTCTTTTGTAAATGCAAGTTTCAAAAGGAATGTTTTAAACCAGAGCTTCAATCGCTCTTTGAAAAACTTTCAAATCGGGCAAGTCGTGACTTGAAATGTTCATTTCATACTAAACAATTAATACTCAAAAAACTAGATATTTTTAAACATTGCACACAATTTTGCGTTCTTTATAAATGCGGGCAATAGGACACATGAAACCCTGAATTTTCTCCTAATCCCATAGTAAACTTTAAGTTTTCAAACTTTCAATGAAGTCGTATCAAACTCTCATTTTTTCACTGTCTATAAATGCGAGTCTTTTCAATATAATCGCATACAAAACTGATTTTTGCGTCCCTTGCTAATGCGGGTTTCACAAATCATGTTTCTTTACAAGTGTTTGCTCTCTTTCAAAAAAACTTTACAACGAGCATAAGCAGCAACTTGAAATTCTCAGTGGCTAACGGCAATAGATGAGGCCTTCAATTCGAAGACTTTTAACATTAAATGTTAATTTTTTCGTAAATTTATAAATGCTAGTCTCAAAATTAATGTTTTAATAAATGGGCGCTCTCTCTTAAAAATTTGAAACGTCCCAACTTGCACAAGTTGCAACTTCAAACTTTCACAGTCTATTGTTGTCTAATGAACCAGAGCTTCGTTCTCTCTTTGAAAAACTTGTAACTTTCAAAATCGGGCAAGCAGCACTGATTTTTTCAGATATTTTCAGTTCAATAGGCAACATTTAAAGCGTAAACTCCCTAAAACTTGCAATAAAAGGGCATAAAATGGCAGGTCTGAAAATCAAAGTTTCTATCCAGATGTTGACAGTTGACCTTTTTACAGTCAACCGGCAACATTTGAAGCCGAACATGCTAAATCATTGGTTGAAAGCGGATTTAACCCCGTAGTTTGCGCTTTTTGGAAATGCATGCCTCAAATTTTAGACATCCATCCAGATCCTCGATTTTTTTAGATTCGGAACTTCCAAAGGATAGCAAGTCGTGACTTGAAATTTTCACAGACAATAGGCAACAATCGGCGCTTCCTTTAAAAATCCAGAACTCTTCAACTAGAACAAGTAGGAACTTGAAATTTTCACCGCAGATAGCCAACAGTTGATGCTTCGAACCCAGATTAAAATCAAATCGCTGAGACAGTGGCAAACTTGAGAAAATTTCCGATATTTTGCTTGCTGGCACCCAACAGTCCATTCGAGATTTTGAACAATTCCGATTAATTAACTTTATCCGAACCGCTGGAAGAAAAATGACGTTCCATTTACGTCACACACGCTTCGTTTTGTTTGTCCCGGTGACCTCCGACCTCAAAGATAAACCTCATTATAACGGCGACCTCCGTTTCGGAGGCGAATCGACTGAAGGCAACATACCGTGCCGGAAAAGCATTTCATCGTCAATTCTTCCAGAAGAAAATCAATCCAGACAATACAAAGTGACAACAAAATCAAAAAACATTTGATTGGTTTAGTAGTAAAAGAAAACAATTGATTGTATGCTGTTGAGGATTGTTGGGTAATCGCAGATGGCGGCGGGATGCACCTGGGAGGTGCATAAGGTGTTGGCGCAGTCAGCAGGATATTGTCCACGCTGATTTGATTCGAGCAAAATAAACTCTTCAACTGATTTGATGCAAAGTTGTTTGTTTATTTACTTGTGGAAATAATAAGCTTGACGCAAATTATGACTCATTATCGGTTAATGCGAAATGGTTTTTAAAGAAATTGGTTGTTTTTTCGCAGCGAACAAAGTAAACAAGAAATACGTAAATTATCCTAATTACGCTTAATATCAATGATTGATGACCCAACCACCGAATTGACTTATCTGGGCATTGATAAATCAGCTAATAGTCGCTGTTTAAACTCGAAACATTACAAATTAATACTGTTTTGTTGTTGTTGCCCGTGCGCTTTAAAACGTCGAAAATAGAACCTCAAAGCCCGGCAAAGAAACGGTAAATTGTCTGGGTGTGTTAACACAGTTGATGCTGCAACTAATTAAGGGTGGAAGACATCGAAATAAAAACAGTAAATTTAACGCTGTGTGTTCCTATATCTTTGAGAGCCCGGCTTGTCACCCACTTAATTCACTTGCCGGGAGTTTTTCAGCTCGTTTTATGCGCTCTAATGCCCGGTTTATAAATACTTCACCACATCAAACGGTAAATGTCTCCGATATTTTGCAAATATCCTTCAAAACACCTAATAAAATACTACATATTATTCTTGTTATGTTGTTTGCTTTTTACACAACACTTTATGAGCTACAAATACGCGGTAAATTTTCATCAACTCGAGACTGATTGATTTAGTGTTTGCCAAATTGCACTCAGTGTTTTCATTTTTTGATTTTTCAATTTTCTCTGTTTTAATGGGTTTCAATGAAGTGAACACTAGTTGCTTTTTCGCCAGAAACCGATCAAAATGTTGGCACTTTTCCATTTTTTTTTGTTTTGTTTGCTCTCTTTTAAAGCGTGCAACTTCCAAACTTCGACTAGTAACAGATGGAAACTTTCGCGCAAAATCGCATCAAAACCTGATTTTTTTCGAGTTTTCTAAAAGCAAGTCCCAAAACCATCGCACGCCGAGCAGTCTCTCTTTTAAAAATGTGTAACTTATCAACTAGAGCCAGTAGCAACTCGTAATTTTCCTAGTCAATTGCCAACATGTGAATCGCAAGACAGCAAAATGTTCAATGAAATTCCAATTAAAACTTGATTTTTGCGATTTTTGCAAAAACAGGTCTCAAAATTAAAGTTTTCATATTTTTCAATTTTTCAAAATTGCCTAAAAAAATCGTCACTCCAAAACTAGGACAAGTTACAACTCGAAGATTTGACAGTCCAGAGCCAACATCTGAGGCTCAAAACTCTGGGATTTTCAATGAAAAACCTGGGATTTAGTTGCTCAGAAGCAAGTCTCAAAATGAAAGTCTCTGCTTAGATGTGCGCTCTTCTTTAAAAAATTCGCAACTTCTTTACTAGGGCAAGTATCAACTTGAAATTTTCACATTCTCTAGCCAACACTTTGAGCTCAATATGCTGATATTTGTATTGAAATCGCATTCAAACCGAATTTTTGCGATATTTGTAAATATCGATCACTGGCTCAAAACGAAAAATGTCACCCTTCGCTCTTTTAAAACTTCTGAACTTTTCAACTAAAACAAGCAGCAACTTGACAGTCTCACTATACCACCATCAAGCGAAGCTTCAAATGCTGCAATGTTCATGGCTATTTCATTAAATCCTGATTATTGCACATTTTACAGACAGTAAATGCGAGTCACAAAATGATCTTTTCCAAAAATTCGTAGCTGTCTATCCAGGGCAAGTAGCAACTTGTAATTTTCACATTCAATAGCCAACACTTGCAGCTAAACATGCTGCCATTTCTATCGAAATCTCATTGAAACCAGACTTTTGCAGCATTTGTTAAAAGAAGCCCCAAAATAAAAGTTCCAACGCAGATTGAAAGTCCCGCTCTATTTCAGAAATGTGGAATACCTCAAGAAGGTCAAGTAGCAACTTGAAAATTTAACTGTTTGGACTGTTTAGAGCCACCAGTTGAATCATAAAACTTGACCGAATTAGATGTCCGCTCCTTTCTGAAAATGAGTAACTTTCAAAACTGGGCAAGTAGCAACTTGCGATTTTCACACTCGTTTGCCAAGATTTGCAGCTAAACATTTCTAATGATTGTAATGCCAATAAAACCTGATTTTTCCAAAGTTTGTAGAAACAACCTTGAAACTAAAAGTTTTGGAAATTTTCCCAAAAAGTGATTTTTCGAAATTCGTAACTACCAAACTAGGACCAGAATCAACTTGAAAATTTCACAGTCCAAAGCCAAAATCTAAGGCTGAAAACCATGGAATTTTCAATAAAATCGCAAAAAATACTTGAATTTTGCAACCATTGTAAAATCAAGTCTCAAAATGAAACTGTCAGTGCAGATGTCCGCTTGGTTTTAAAAAATCGTAACTTTTCAACTAGGACAAATAGCAACTTGCAATTTTGACAGTCTGTAGCCATCACTCACATCTCAATATATTAACGGGGTTTTTGGGTGAAATTCCATTAAAACCTGATTTCTGCGACCTTTCTAAATCTCAATCATTGTCTCGATGTGAAAAATTCCTCGCAATGGTCCGCTCTCTTTTAAAAATGCTTAACGTCTCAACTAGAACAAGTAGCAACTTGACCTGCTCACTATCTATTGCCATTACGCGAAGCTTAAAATACTAAAATTTTCATGAATATCACATTAAATCCTGATTATTGCGCTTTTGCAAATGCGAGTCTCAAAATCATAGCTTTAAATTAAAAGTGCGCTCTCTTTAAAAATTCGTACGTCCGAAACTAGGACAAGCAGCAACTTGCAATGTTCACATTCTATAGCCAACACTTAGAGCTCAATATACTGATATTTGCATTGAAATCCCATTAAAACCGAATTTTTGCGATCTTTTTAAATGTCGATCACTGGCTCAAACCGAAAAATTTCACTCAGTTGTCCCCGCTCTTTTAAAACTTCTGAACTTTTCAACTAAAACAAGCAGCAACTTGACAGTCTCACTATACCACCATCAAGCGAAGCTTCAAATGCTGCGATGTTCATGGATATTTCATCAAATCCTGATTATTGCACAATTACCAGAGAGTAAATTCTAGTCACAAAATGATCTCTTCTAAAAATTCGTAGCTCTCTATCCAGGTCAAGTAGCAACTTGTAATTTTCACATTTAAAAGCCAACAGTTGCAGCTGAACATGCTGTCATTTCTATCGAAATCCCATTGAAACAAGACTTTTGCAGCATTTGTTAAAAGAAGTCGTAAAATGGAAGTTCCAACGCAGATTGAAAGTCCCGGTCTATTTCAGAAATATGGAATACCTCAAGAAGGTCAAGTAGCAACTTGAAAATTTAACTGTTTGGACTGTTTAGAGCCACCACTTGAAGCTTAAAACCTTGGAATTTTCACTGAAATCTCAATTGAAACTTGATTTTTGCGACCGAATTAGATGTCCGCTCTTTTCTGAAAATGAGTAACTTTCAAACCAGGGCAAGTAGCAACTTGTGATTATCACACTCGTTTGCCAAGATTTACAGCTAAACATTTCCATTGCAATGCCAATAAAAACTGATTTTTCCAAAGTTCGTAGAAACGACCTTGAAACTAAAAGTTTTGGAAATTTTCCCAAAAAGTGATTTTTCGAAATTCGTGACTACCAAACTAGGACCAGAAACAACTTGAAAATTTCACAGTCCAAAGCCAAAATCTAAGGCTGAAAACCATGGAATTTTCAATAAAATCGCAAAAAAGTCTTGAATTTTGCAACCATTGTAAAATCAAGTCTCAAAATGAAACTGTCAGTGCAGATGTCCGCTTGGTTTTAAAAAATCGTAACTTTTCAACTAGGACAAATAGCAACTTGCAATTTTGACAGTCTGTAGCCATCTCTCACATCTCAATATACTGACTGAGATTTTCGGTCAAATCCAATTAAAACCTGATTTCTGCGACCTTTCTAAATCTCAATCATTGTCTCGATGTGAAAAATTCCTCGCAATGGTCCGCTCTCTTTTGAAAATGCTTAACGTCTCAACTAGAACAAGTAGCAACTTGACCTGCTCACTATCTATTACCATTACGCGAATCTTAAAATGCTGAAATTTTCATGAATATCACATTAAATCCTGATTATTGCGCTTTTGCAAATGCGAGTCTCAAAATCATAGCTTTAAATTAAAAGTGCGCTCTATTTAAAAATTCGTACCTCCGAAACTAGGACAAGCAGCAACTTGCAATGTTCACATTCTCTAGCCAACACTTAGAGCTCAATATACTGATATTTGCATTGAAATCCCATTAAAACCGAATTTTTGCGATCTTTTTAAATGTCGATCACTGGCTCAAACCGAAAAATTTCACTCAGTTGTCCCCGCTCTTTTAAAACTTCTGAACTTTTCAACTAAAACAAGCAGCAACTTGAGAGTCTCACTATCCCACCATCAAGCGAAGCTTGAAATGCTGCAATGTTCATGGCTATTTCATTAAATCCTGATTATTGCACATTTTACAGACAGTAAATGCGAGTCACAAAATGATCTTTTCCAAAAATTCGTAGCTGTCTATCCAGGGCAAGTAGCAACTTGTAATTTTCACATTCAATAGCCAACACTTGCAGCTGAACATGCTGCCATTTCTATCGAAATCTCATTGAAACCAGACTTTTGCAGCATTTGTTAAAAGAAGCCCCAAAATAAAAGTTCCAACGCAGATTGAAAGTCCCGCTCTATTTCAGAAATGTGGAATACCTCAAGAAGGTCAAGTAGCAACTTGAAAATTTAACTGTTTGGACTGTTTAGAGCTACCACTTGAAGCATAAAACTTGGAATTTTCAATGAAATCTCAATTGAAACTTGATTTTGCAAATGCGTGTCTCAAAATCATAGCTTTAAATTAAAAGTGCGCTCTCTTTAAAAATTCGTAGCTCCGAAACTAGGACAAGTAGCAACTTGCAATGTTCACATTCTCTAGCCAACACTTAGAGCTCAATATACTGATATTTGCATTGAAATCCCATTAAAACCGAATTTTTGCGATCTTTTTAAATGTCGATTACTGGCCCAAAACGAAAAATTTCACTCAGTTGTCCCCGCTCTTTTAAAACTTCTGAACTTTTCAACTAAAACAAGCAGCAACTTGACAGTCTCACTATACCACCATCAAGCGAAGCTTCAAATGCTGCAATGTTCATGGCTATTTCATCAAATCCTGATTATTGCACAATTACCAGAGAGTAAATTCTAGTCACAAAATGATCTCTTCTAAAAATTCGTAGCTCTCTATCCAGGTCAAGTAGCAACTTGTAATTTTCACATTTAAAAGCCAACAGTTGCAGCTGAACATGCTGTCATTTCTATCGAAATCCCATTAAAACCAGACTTTTGCAGCATTTGTTAAAAGAAGCCGTAAAATGAAAGTTCGAACGGAGATTGAAAGTCCGCTCTATTTCAGAAATGTGGAATACCTCAACAAGGCCAAGTAGCAACTTGAAAATTTAACTGTTTGGACTGTTTAAAGCTACCACTTGAAGCATAAAACTTGGAATTTTCAATGAAATCTCAATTGAAACTTGATTTTTGCGACCGAATTAGATGTCCGCTCCTTTATGACAATGAGTAACTTTCAAACCAGGGCAAGTAGCAACTTGCGATTATCACACTCGTTTGCCAAGATTTGCAGCTAAACATTTCTAATGAAATGCCAATAAAACCTGATTTTTCCAAAGTTTGTACAAACGAACTTCAAACTAAAAGTTTTGGAAATTTTCCCAAAAAGTGATTTTTCGAAATTCGTAACTGCCAAACTAGGACCAGAAGCAACTTGAAAATTTCACAGTCCAAAGCCAACATCTAAGGCTGAAAACCATGGAATTTTCAATAAAATCGCAAAAAATACTTGAATTTTGCAACCATTGTAAAATCAAGTCTCAAAATGAAACTGTCAGTGCAGATGTCCGCTTGGTTTTAAAAAATCGTAACTTTTCAACTAGGACATGTAGCAACTTGCATTTTTGACAGTCTGTAGCCAACACTCGCAACTCAATATACTGACTGAGATTTTCGGTCAAATTCAATTAAAACCTGATTTCTGCGACCTTTCTAAATCTCAATCATTGTCTCGAAGTGAAAAATTCCTCGCAATGGTCCGCTCCCTTTTGAAAATGCTTAACGTCTCAATTAGAACAAGTAGCAACTTGACCTGCTCACTATCTATTGCCGTTACGAGAAGCTTAAAATGCTGAAATTTTCATGAATATCACATTAAATCCTGATTATTGCGCTTTTGCAAATGCGAGTCTCAAAATCATAGCTTTAAATTAGAAGTGCGCTCTCTTTAAAAATTCGTACCTCCCAAACTAGGACAAGTAACAACTTGCAATGTTCACGTTCGATAGCAACCACTTGCAGCTAAACATGCTGACATATCCGTTGAAATTCAATTAAAACCCAATGTTTGCCTCCTTTGTAAGTCTCAAAATGAAAGTTTTCACACAGACGTCGGTTCATTCTTAAAAATTCATAACATCCCAATTAGGGCAAGTAGCAACTTGCAATTATCACAGTCTATTGAAAATTAAAAAGCTAAATTTTTCTTGGTTATCACATTAAATTCCTTAAATTCTCATTAGAAATTCTTATAAAAATCAATCTTCATTGGACAATTTACACCCAAAAGTGGTTGTTCGAAGTTTGCTCTAAAATTTCGCAACTTTCAAACGAGGACAAGTAACAACTTGAAAATTTGATAGTATAGAGCCAAGATCTGAAGCTCACAACCCTGGAATTTTGATTAAAACCTTAATTAAAACTTAATTTTTGCGACTTTTGAAAAAGCATGTTTCAAAATGAAAATATCAACGCAGATGGTAAAAACCAGAGCAAGTAGCTACTTGAAATTTGCACAGGCCCCCAACATGTGAAACTTAAAATGCTAAAATTATGATGAAAACCAAAATAAATCTTGATTTTTGCAAGCTTTGTAAATGCGAGTCTGAAAATAATGGTTTCAACCCAGAAGTGCTCGTTGCTCCAAAAATTCGTAACTGCTCAACTTGGGCAAGTAGCGACCCGAAATTTTCACAGTCTATTACCAACACGTAAAACCTAAAATATTTAGATTGACACATAAATCAAAGTGAAAAAAACAAAAGAAGTGCGGTTTCTTTTCAAAGTTCGTAACTTTTCAATTTATAATACGAGATGTTTCAAATGCTAAAAAAAATTGCCACGGAAAATAAAATAAAATACTTGCGATTTTTCTAAATGAGTTTCCAAGTAGTTTTTAATGGAAACCTGAAATCTGCAAACTATGATTTTCAGACTCTCATTTGCATGGATTTTTCTACGCTTTGTACATGAGACTGAATATTATAGTTCCTCCTCACAAGTGCGCTCTCTTTTAAACTACCCACTTGAAAAAAGCAGCTACTTGAAATTTTCAAAGTCCATTGCCACCACGTAAAACTCGAAAAATGAATCCTAATTTTTGCTCGCTTTGTAAATGTGATTCCCGAACTTTCAGCTAGAGCAAACAGAGACTTGAAATTTTCACATTCTATTCACAACACGTGAAACTTAAAATGCTAAATATGAGTATCGAAATTACCATTTTAACTGAGAAGTTTGCTCTCTTTTAAAATTTTGTATCTTTGCCACAACAGTAAGTAGCTACTTGAACCTTTCAAAGTAAAATAATCAAGTGAAATGCTTGGATTGTCATAAGAATAACATTAAATCCGGATTTTTTCTCCCATTGTACACGCGAGTCTCAAAATTATAGTTTTAAATCAAAATAAATTTTGAAACTTCTTAACTAAGGGAAAACACATGAAGCTTCCAAAAATTATAAAATTATCATCAAAATCCGATTTTTGGGCGCTTTGTCAATGAGAGTCTCAAAATGATCATTCCAGAAGTGCGCGTTGCTTTAAAAATTCATAACTTTTCAAGTACGGCAAGTAGGAACTTGCAATTTTCATAATCTATAGACGTTTCATAGAAACTTGATTTTTGAGACTAAACTTCAAAATTTCAGTTACAATTCAAAAACTGTTTAAAAATTTGTCACTTCTCAACAATGCCAAGTAAGAACTTGGAATTTTCACATTGTTTCGCAGTCTACTGCTAGCATTAAAATCTTATTAACTTCTGATTTTAATACACCCTGGAAATGCGAGTCTCAAAATAAATGTTTCCACCTAGATGCTTGCAAAATTCTCAACATCCCCATGAAAGCTAGAAGCGACTTGAAATTTTCACAGTCGTTAGCTTAAAATTATGCGATTTTCAATAAAATCGCGTTAAGGCCAGATTTTTGCGCACTTTGTAACTGTAGGTCTGAAAACCAAAGTTCCCATCCAGATGTTTCCGCAATTTAAAAAGTTTCTAACTTTGAATCTCATGCAAGTGGAAACTTGAACTTTTCACAGTCAACAGCCAATACTTAGAGCTTCACATTCGAAGTGATTCACTAAAATCGACTTGCATACAGATTTTTGCGCCCTTCGTAAACGCGAGTCTCTCTAAAAGAATGTTCTAGTCCAGATGATGTTCACTCTCTTTTGAAACTTTGCAACTTTCAAACTGGAACAGGTAGAAGCTTGAAGTTTTCAGAGTCTATCGCTAATACTTGAAGCTTAAAATGCAAAAATGTTCAGTGAAATCGCTGAAACTTTGTAGAAGAAAACCGAATCAATTAGCCCAAAATTATGAAAACTACCTTGTCGTCTCAAACAACTCGGCAACAGGCCTCGAAAGCTTCTTCCATAGGCGTGCGTACTTGACTTTCCACTTTAAACTTCGACAATTAGTCAACAAAAACTGTGATACTTTAATTAATCAAGATGCGAAAGCTGCTTGAATTTTAAGGGGATTTTTACCCTAAAATCGACCTAAAACCAGTCGTCCTTTGAGCGACTGATGTGAAACGTGCCCATTAAGGCCACGTGCAGACTGCGACGCCCATTTCCCCATTGCAAATGGGCCAGCCGGGTCAGTTTACATCCAGGGCAAGGATCCGTTTTTCCGCTAAATTGCCACGTTTAACTACGTTGTTGTTGGGCGCAAACAATGTGTTCTTTATGGGTTCCAATTTTAGTCGCACCATTTCCAATGAAATTCGGACAGGCCCAGCTGATTTACAGCCGAAGGAAACGCGCAAAAGGCGTCAGTTCATTCTTTTCCACTCAACCAGCGTGCATTGGTAGCATTTAGCATTTTTGTTTAGTATTTATTCACTTATATACACAGTTTGCAAAGTTTTTCCGCATAACAACTCAGTGTCGTGCCCGAAGGGTTCGGCGCAACATCGACATACATTAAAGTTTATTGCATTTGTTGTGCCGAGCCCTTCGAGCACGACACTGATTTTCTATTCGAAAAACGTTGCAAACTGTCCGATTTGTCAGTGGTTGTTTTCCTAGCAGCACAACATCGACATACAATACAGTTTAATGCGTTTGTTGTGCCGTGCCCCTCGGGCACGACACTCATTTCTTATGCTAAAAAACGTTGCAAACTGTCCGATTTGTAAGTCGTTGTTTTCCTACCAGTGTCGTGCCCGAAGGGCTCGTCACAACAAACACATTAGACTTTAACGGGTGTCAAAGTTGTGCCGAACTCTCAAACTAGAAATAAGACAGTTTAGAAGGCTTTTTTGTCGTAAAATCAGTGTTATTCCCGAAGTGTTCGGCACAACATCGACATAGATTAAAGTTTAATGCTTTTGTTGTGCCGAGCCCTTCGGGAACGACACTGAGTTCTTATGCGAAAAAACGATGCAAACTGTCCGATTTGTCAGTCGTTGTTTTCCTACCAGTGTCGTGCCCGAAGGTCTCGGCACAACAAGCAAATTAGACGTTACCGGGTGTCAAAGTTGTGCCGAACTCTCAAACTTGAAATAAGACAGTTTAGAAGGCTTTTTTCTCGTAAAATCAGTGTTATTCCCGAAGTGTTCGGCACAACATCGACATATATTAAAGTTTAATGCTTTTGTTGTGCCGAGCCCTTCGGGAACGACACTGAGTTCTTATGCGAAAAAACGTTGCAAACTGTCCGATTTGTCAGTCGTTGTTTTCCTACCAGTGTCGTACCCGAAGAGCTCGGCACAACAAACACATTTGACTTTATCGGGTGTCAAAGTTGTGCCGAACTCTCAAAGTAGAAATAAGACAGTTTAGAAGGCTTTTTTGTCGTAAAATCAGTGTTATTCCCGAAGTGTTCGGCACAACATCGACATAAATTAAAGTCTAATGCGTTTGTTGTGCCGAGCCCTTCGGGCACGACACTGAGTTCTTATGCGAAAAAACGTTGTAAACTGTCCCATTTGTCAGTCGTTGTTTTACTACCAGTGTCGTGCCCGAAGGTCTCGGCACAACAAGCAAATTAGACGTTACCGGGTGTCAAAGTTGTGCCGAACTCTCAAAGTAGAAATAAGACAGTTTAGAAGGCTTTTTTTGTCGTAAAATCAGTGTTATTCCCGAAGGGTTCGGCACAACATCGACATACATTAAAGTTTAATGTGTTTGTTGTGGCGAGCCTTTCGGGCACGACACTGATTTCCAATGCGAAAAACGTTGCAAACTGTCCGATTTGTCAGTCGTTGTTTTCCTACCAATGCTTTTCTGCCGAGCCCTTCGACAGTTTAGAAGGCTTTTTTGTCGTAAAATCAGTCCCATTCCCGAATGGTTCGGCACAACATCGACATACATTAAGGTTTAGTGTGTTTGTTGTGCCGAGCCCTTCGGACACGACACTGAGTTCTTGCGAAAAAACGTAGTAAACTGTCCGATTGGTCAGTCGTGGTTTTCCTACCAGTGTCGTGCCCGAAGTACTCGGCACAACAAACACATTAAAGTTTATCGGGTGTCAAAGTTGTGCCGAACTCTCAAACTTGAAATAAGACAGTTTAGAAGGACTTTTTGTCGTGAAATCAGTGTCATTTCTGAAGGGTTCGGCACAACATCGACATACTTTAAAGTTTAATGCGTTTGTTGTGCGCGACTTTGGATTGTTCCAAAAATTTGGCTACTTTTATAATCGAGCCTGATCTAACGATTTTTAATATTTTCAGCAATGCAGCGTTGCCGCTTATAGCAAAAAGTATCATCAACTTTGCTATTTCAAACCAGACTTCCCGTATATAATAATGGTTTCTGATTCGCAATTACTGTCCTAAAGTTTTTCTGCAAAAGTTTCCTATAGCCATCTCTAACGGATTTCGAGTAATTAATTATTTTCCAATTTTTTCGTTCAAAACTTATACCGGGTGGGGTAAAATTAGTGGTTTTTCAGCTGGATTTCAGTCGACTTTTTAAATAGGACACCCTATATATTATCGAATAATCTGAAGGTTGAGGTTTAATGTCGAAGTTCTGCCGGGTAATTCGCGTACGGCACTGGTTAGGGACGTATGGTCGAAAATCTACGACGTCAAGAGGGTTTTTTGCTCAAAATCCAGTGGAGAACACACAAAACTGTTGCGGTTTTTATTTTGAAAACTTAAACAAGGTGAAACCGTTTTTGTTGTGAAAGAAGAGAAAAAGGACCTCAAATCGCCTACTTAAACAGTGTCAGGTTCCACATTAAACCGTGTCGTGCCCGTAGTGCTTGGCACAACTTTTCAACCAACAGTTTAACATTGCAATTTGTCTTCACACAGAGAGAATGTATTTGTTGTGCCGAGCCCTTCGGGCACGGCACTGATTTTATAAAAAAAAAACTCTAATCTGTCAGGAAACAGTTTTTTTATGCTCAAATCAGTGTTGTGCCCATAGGGCTCGGCACAACTTTTCAACCAACACTTTAACGTTGCAATTTTGGCTTGCAACTAGAGTTTCATGTATTTGTTGCGCCGATGAAATATCAAGAACAAACATGATTTGACATGAAAAATTTGACAATTTGGCCACGGTTGAAATTACAAACTGGTAAATGTGGCAACGTTGTTTCGACATAAAACCTATACGGGAATTTGGGGAGTCGTGGTTTTAATACCAACGGGCTTTAATTAGAGTGTTTTGTTCCAGCTCTCCCACCCTCGCCCAACTACAACCTGAGCAGCGCTCAGGCCAGCGCTCTGAGCAACCACAGCAACGCCTCACATTCCTCGCCAGCCACTCCTGAGGAGGTGGCAAGAGCGCCGAGTGCCAGTTCCAGCCACTCGCCGCAGCCGCAGCCCTCTTCGTCCACCACGCCGACCAATAGTAAGCCGCCCTACTCGTATGTAGCGCTGATCGCTATGGCGATCCAATCCTCGCACATGAACAGAGCGACGCTCTCAGAAATCTACTCGTACATTATCTCCAAGTTTCCGTACTTTGAGCGGAACCGCAAGGGGTGGCAGAACTCGATCAGGCACAATCTCAGCCTGAACGAGTGCTTTGTGAAGGTGCCTCGGGAGGGTGGCGGCGAGCGCAAAGGCAACTACTGGACGTTGGATCCGCAATATAAGGACATGTTCGAGCACGGGAACTTCAGAAGGAGGAAGAGGATGAAGAGGCACTACAGATCTGCGCCGCCTTATCCGAAGGCGTTCTTTGGGGATGCGTTGGGACAGCACACTCTCACGCCGCTTACAAGGAACATTTTCTCGTCGCCCTCTGCATATCCGCCGCCTTATTCCCGGTACGAACCCACCTGGATGGGGCCCAGTCAGCTCAGTTCTTACACTACGTGCCAGACTGGCGGTTATCCGCAACAAGGGTAGGTTGAAACTATATTATAAAATTAAGGGTTTTTAGGGTAATTGCGGTAATTTGGCAACGTTGCTAGTAGTTTTATCACAAAACACTTGATAACACTGAACTCTGAGACCTTGATGAATTTTAAAAGTTTCTTCAGTTTTGGGTATAGGTTTTTAGAGGTTAGGAATTTCTGATCAAGCCCCGTTTATAAAATTTAGGTTAGAAATTTTGCTAAAATCCTAAAAAGCAAAAGATGGATTTCGAAACGCTCTATCGAAATGTTCTGACCACTTTTTAATTATTTTCAACCGTTTGCCTGATTTGAGCGCTTTTGACTATTTTTGCTTCCATCTCTTTAGAGGTTAGAAATTTCTAGTCAAAATAATTTGGAACTTTTCGGGTTGATTTTTTTCAACACTTGTTACTACTTATGAGCGTTGAGGAGATTTTCCTTGTTCCAGCAGCGTAGTTTTGGTGTAAAAGGAGTTTCTTCGCCCTCTGTTTCTACGCCACTGGGTAAAGTAGCAATTTGGCAACACAGCAAACTCAGTGCGCTTAGTCAAAAACATTTTGAGGTAAAAATGTTGCATGTGTTTAAAAGAAACCGTTCGCAACTCCACTTTTTTGAATCTAAATAGGGAAAATCTGGAACAATATTCGGTCCGGGTCCTTACTTCTATCTTTTTAGAGGTTAGAAATTCGATAAAATCTTAATGAGCGCAAGACCGTTCTAGACACGGACGTATAACGACTGATGGGGGAATTGAGAGGGGCCTTTTCTGAGAACGCAATAAAAATAAGAACATTTTCAGGTACCCAGCACCGACGGCGTTCAACCCTTGCAGCGTGCGCCAAGAGGCAGGGCCGCGCTACCCCCCGTACTGGCCGCCCACAGATCCCGAATACTCAGCTGCAGCCCACAGTAGCCCCCCCACGGACCCCCAGCTGCTTCTGCAGTGGTGACTGCACTGAACCTTGGATCAGATCGAGTTTGTGTGATAAAAGACCGTATGTGGTACTACTGAAGTTTCATTACTGTGTCTCATTTTGGTATTTTTCTGACCGTCCACAACTTACTTTAGTACCTACTATTGCCCCGTTTAGTTTCATGTTTTTCAGATTGTGTTCCTCCTCAGCTTTTATGTACCAAAGATCGGATGAATATGGAACTAAAGTAGATGATGAACTGTGTAGTTTCGTTGATGTAAAAATAGCATTCATAGAACTTAGATGGTAGTTTAGAGCGCGGTGGAAAGTTTTTTATGAAGCTCAGTGGGTTCTGTCACTGTTCGAGCTTAAACGCGGGTGATTTTCCAAAATTTCCCACCCACGAAACCAGACTTTACACGATAGTTTACTTAACATTTTGTTGTTTATATTCCGTCCTCCCTGTTGGCAAAGTACGTAGGACTTTTGTTTTTATTTTATGTATTTATATTGTAAATTAGATATTGAAAATAAATTGAAAATTACACAAATTTTAAGTGTTTTTTAAAGTTCCTCAAGGGATAAAAATGATGTTTTCAACTCCAGCATTCCAAATTCATAAGCAAACTGGAAAATGTAAAATATGAATTTCAGTCTCAAATGATATGATGAATGAAATCGGAAAATTCGGTGAAACAACCGGACTTCTGGGTTGCAAGAATGAAAAACTTGACGAACTTCCTGCGTAACACGTTGCCGATGTTTGTTTTAAATCCGAAAAAGTTCACACAATAATACATCGACTGGTTGAAGCAAGTCGTGTGTTGTCTGATGTTTGAACCTACATATTTCTAAAACCAAAACTGCTGCAAAAATCATGAGCACGCGATTGGAAAGAATAAGCAAAAATGCGTAAAAAAGGTGCTATTCACTTTTTATCTAAAGCTACTAATAAACCATCAAAAAATTTAGAAAAATTATTTAGAATTTGTTTCGATTTTCGTTTGTAGCAAACAATGCTTTCTATCGAAAAAATTTCCTCTTGTTCAAATATGACTTAGTGATAATTTTTTCTGTGCTTTTCTCTTATCATCCACTGGATCCACTCGGTATTGAATATTTTGTTTGCAAAAACCTAATAAAAAAATTCGCGCCTTTTTGGGATTTTTGCACAAAGTTTTCTTTTTTACCGCCTAGCCTATTGGAAAAAATTTCTGAAATAAACCTACCCACTTTTCTCCATATGGAGCGCCGACTGTAAGGAAATTGGAAAAAGACAAATTTTTTATCGAAAAATAAATCGGGTAAATCTTTGCGCTAAAATTATATTTTTCTCGAAAATCACGCTTGCTATCGAAAAAACTTAGTATTTATAAAATATCTGGTCGAAAAACTGCTCAACAGGAAGTCGCATTATGAAAGATTTTCCAAAAAATTTCAAAATCGCGTTTTTCAAAAAAGCCTAAATATCTTCAACAGAAAAAATGCTGAATGAATTCTGGACACGCCACTGAAACAAGGGGACCAACACCCATAGAAAATGTAGTATTAACTTTTTTCCTAAAACCAAAGCTAAGCGAGCCATTGGGGATTTTTGACTTTTGAAATTTGGCAACATTCAGCATTAGGCAAAATTACAAGAAAATTTTGACTTAAAATCTCTAAAAATCTCTAAAAACCCTAAAAATCTCAAATATATTGCCACAAATAAATCATCCAGTGTCGTGCCCGAAGGGCATTGCCATATTGCAACTTCGACAATAAACAATGTCGGTTTTAAGTTGCACAAACAAAGCCAGCAACACTGCTTTTCCAGCAATACCAGTGCCGTCCCTATTTCAATAAATTAGGAAATGTTTACTCCCAGCCCCTGCTTACATTAAACCAATTTCTGCGCAACTAACTGATTCGCATTTAGCCCACATTAGCTGCGTCTTTGTTTCTCTCTTTACCCTTCTTACAATCATTTAAATACACTTTAAAGCCCGATTAGTACCCGAATGCATGCAGCCATTAGTGACTGCACTGTAATGGCAACCACATTTATCCTTGTACTTTAATTTTTCAATGAAAATGATGCTCATTTCGTACCGACGTGGCGAAAGCCAAACTGCCCTTTTAAGCGTTAAACTTAAAAAACTTTAAACAATTTGTTGAAAGATTAGAGTAAATCGACCCTGACAGGATTAATAGAGTAAATTTTCCTCTAATGAAAGAGAGAAAAACCCATTTTGAGTGAGGAATTGATAAACCTGTAGCAAACGAAAGTCAAACTGCATTTTCAGGCCCTGAAACTTAAAAATATGTAGAAAATAGAAGAAAAGTGAGACTAAAGCGAGACTTGCAGCATAAATAGAGTAAAGTTTCTTCTATGCAATCGGCCGGAAAACGAACCAGTCAGCTGATTCTCGTTTTGTGTAAAGATTTTTTAAATGTCTTTTACAAACATGTCGGCAGCTAAACTCCATTTTCAACATTAAACTTTAAAAAATCAAAAAAACTGAGGAACAGTGAGACTAAAGCAATATTTGGAGAAGAAGTTTTTCTCTATTTCTTCTATTGAGGACCGTTGGGTGTTCAAATAATGACTCTGCCTAATGCCAATTTTGAATAAGAATTTTTGAAAAATCGCTTTCAAACGTAACTACACTTTAAAATTCTATCTCAAAAACCTACGGAATCCTGAAAAAATCAGGTGCAAATTCACAGTTTCAAGATTATTAGGGTAAAGTTTTTTCGTATGAATGATGGTAAGAGTAGCCTTCTGGTTGATGTCCATTTTGAGTCGAGAATTTTTGAAAAATCTGTTGCAAATCTGGTGGAAGCAAAACTACACTTTGAAGCTTCTATCTTAAAAAACTCCCAGAAATTTAAGAAAATATGTAGGAAATCAACAGTTTCCTGCTTCAAGCAAAGTTAAATCATTTTAAAAACTGCCTACCTTGAAAGCTTGTCGTTTTAAATGACGGTTTTTTGAAAAATTTGCCCCAAACCTGGTGGAAGCCACACTGCATTTTCCAGGTTGAAGCTTAAAAAACTGCTAAAAATTGAGGAAAATTGACACTAAATCCAAACTAGCGTGACGAATAGGGTAAAGTTGCCTCTATTGACTGAGATCCAAAACAGCCCCCCCAGCTGATCACCGTGTTGAATGAGGAATTTTTGAAAAAACTCTATCAAACCTGCTGGAATCTAAACTGCATTTTCCGTCATTAAAATAGGTTCAAACCTCTAAGTTAAAAAAACTTGCAAGAAAACTGAAAGCAGGGAAACTCGCAATTTCGGTGGCCAAACTGAAAACAGAAAAATTCAGAAAAAGTGAGACTAAATTGAAACTAGCGCGACAAATGGAGCAAACTTTCTTCTATGATTTTGATTAAGAAATTTCTGAAAAATCTCTTGCAATCTCGCTGCTCCCAAACCAAATTGCAATATAACGAAAGCGTCACCAACTTAAAAAAATTCCAAAAATTCAGAAAAAAGTGAAACTAAATCGATACAAGCGTATCAAATGGGGCAAAATTTTCCCTATTTCGTGATGGCCAAAGCGGCCCATTCACTGATCACAATTTTGTGTGACAAATTTTTGAAAAATTTCTTGCAAACCCGGTGAAAACCAAACTGCACTTTGAATCTTGGAAATTTTAGAACTCGCAAAATTTTACAAAAAAACTGATAATTAATTGAAACTAACAGGACTCATAAGAGCAAAGCTTCTTCTCTTGAGTGATGAACAAAGCGGCTCTCTTGCTGATCCCAATTTTGAGTGAAAATTTTTTGAAAGATCGTTTGCAAACCCGTAAAATCCAAATTGCACTTTGAAGCTTAAAACTTAAAAAACTCCCAAAAAATTCAGGAAAAGTGAAACTAAATTGAAACTAGCGCGACAAGGGGAGCAAACTTTCTTCCATTGAATGATGTTCAAACCAGCCCTCCAGCAAATCATGATTTTGAGTAAGAAATTTTTGAAAATTTTCATGCAATCCGGGTAAAATGCACACCGCATTTTAAACCTTGAAACTTAAAAAAATCCCAAAAACTCGGACAAAGTGAGACTAAATAGAAACTAGCTCGACAAATGCAGCAAAGTTTCTCCTATTGAATGATATCCAAACCAGCACCTGACTAATCATGATTTTGAGTGGGAAATTTGTTAAAAATCGCTTTTAATCTCACTGCTCGCAACCCAAACTTGCACTTTGAAGCTTGAAACGTAAAACACAGCTAAAAATTCAAGAAAAGTGACACTAAATCGATACCAGCAGGATTAATAGAGCAAAGTTTCCTCTTTTAAGTGACGTACAAAGCGACCCTCATGCTCCTCTCAGTTTTCAGTGAACAAGTTTTCCCGTGAAAACCAAACGGCATTTTGAAAATTGAAAATTAAAAAGCTCTTAAAAATTGAGATAAAGTCAACCTACATTGAAACCAAGGGGGCAAGCGGAGTAAAGTTTCCTCTATTGAATGATGCCTAAACCAGCCCTCTGGCTAATCCCGACATTGAGTGACGCACCATTGAAAATGTTCTTGTAATCCCGAATAAAGCCAACCTGCCGTTTGAAGCTTGAAGCTTAAAAAACTCACAAATAACCACAACAAAGTGAAACTTCATTGAAACTAGCGGAACTAATGCAGCAAAGTTTCCCCTGGTGAGTGATGATTTTAAGTGAGAAATTTTGGAAACATGTTTTGCAATCCCGGTAAAAGCTAAACTGCTTTTGGTAGCTTCAATCTCAAAAACCTCCAACAAACTCAGGAAAAGTGAGACTTAATCGAAACTAACCTGACTAATAGAGCAAGTTTTCCTCTATTGAATGATGCCTAAAACTGCCCTCTGGATGGTCACCATTTTGAGTGGCATTTTTTTTGAAAAATGTCATGCAATGACGGTGAAACTTTAGAGCTTGAAATTTCAAAAAAAATCCAAAAATTCAGGAAAAGTGAGATTAAATCCATACAATCGCAACTAATAGAACAAAGTTTTCCCTATTTAGTGATTGATGACCAAAGCGGCCCCTCTCACTTATCACCATTTTGGGTGAGACATTTTTGAAAAAACTCGTGCAAACCCGGTGCAAACTGCACTTTGAAGATTGAAACTTAAGAAACTCGCGAAATTTCAGAAAAAAAGTGAAGCTAAATTGAAACACTAGAGCAAAGTTTCCCGTCTTGAATGATGCACAAAGCGGGCCTCCGATTTTGAAAGACAAATTTTTGAAGAAGTCTTACAAACCCGTCAACTCCAAACTGCACTTTGAAGCTGGAAACTTAAAAAATTCCCAAAAAATTCAGGAAAACTGAAACTAATTTAAAACTAGCGCGACAAGTGGAGCAAAGTTTCTTCCATTGGATGATGTCCAAACCAGCCCTCCAGCTAATCATGATTTTGAGTGAGAGATTTTTGAAACCTAAAAAAATACAAAAAACTGGGACACAGTGAGACTAAATAGAAACTAGCTCGACAAATGGAGCAAAGTTTCTCCTATTGGATGATATCCAAACCAGCATCTGTCTAATCATGATTTCGAGTGAGAAATTTAAAAAAAATTCTTTTAATCTCACTGCTCGCAACTCAAACTTGCACTTTGAAGCTTGAAACGTAAAAAGCAGCTAACAATTCAGGAAAAGTGACACTAAATCGATACCAGCAGCACTAATAGAGCAAAGTTTCCTCTTTTGAGTGATGTACAAAGCGAACCTCATGCTCTTCTCAGTTTTGAGTGAACACGTTTTCCCGTGAAAACCAAACGGCATTTTGAAAATCTCTTAAAAATTCAGAAAGGGTCAACCTACATTGAAACCAAGGGGGCAAGCGGAGTAAAGTTTCCTCTATTGAATGATGCCTAAACCAGCCCTCTGGCTAACCAAGACATTGAAGGACGCACCTTTGAAAATTTTCTTGTAATCCCGAATAAAGCCAACCTGCCGTTTGAAGCTTGAAGCTTAAAAAACTCACAAATATCCACAACAAAGTGAAACTTCATTGAAACTAGCGGAACTAATGCAGCAAAGTTTCCCCTCGTGAGTGTTGATTTTAAGTGAGAAATTTGGGAAACATGTTTTGCAATCCGGGTAAAAGCTAAACTGCTTTTGGTAGCTTCAATCTTAAAAACCTCCAACAAATTGAAGAAAAGTGGGACTAATTCGAAACCAACGTGACTAATAGAGCAAGTTTTCCTGTATTGAGTGATGCCTAAAACTGCCCTCTGGATGGTCACCATTTCGAGTGGCATTTTTTTTTTTTAAAAATGACGTGCAATGACGGTGAAACTTTAGAGCTTGAAGTTTCAAAAATGTCCCAAAAATTCATTAAAACTGAGTTTAAATCGATACAATCGCAACTAATAGACAAAGTTTTCCCTATTTAGTGATGACCAAAGCGGTCCTCTCACTTATCACCATTTTGGGTGAGATATTTTTGAAAAAACTCGTGCAAACCCGGCGGAAGCCAAACTGCACTTTGGAGACTGAAACTTAAAAAACTCGCACAATTTCAGAAAAAAAGTGAAACTAAATTGAAGCACTAGAGCAAAGTTTCCTGTCTTGAATGATGCACAAAGCGGCTCTCTCATTTTGAGTGACAAATTTTTGAAAAAGTGTTGCAAACTCGGTCAAATCCAAACTGCACTTTGAAGCTGGAAACTTAAAAAACTCCCAAAAATTCAGAAAAAGTGAAACTAAATTGAAACTAGCGCGACAAGTGCAGCAAAGTTTCTTCCATTGAATGATGTCCAAACCAGCCCTCCAGCTAATCATGATTTTGAGTGAGAGATTTTTGAAACCTAAAAAAATCCCAAAAACTCGGACACAGTGAGACTAAATAGAAACTAGCTCGACAAATGGAGCAAAGTTTCTCCTATTGGATGATATCCAAACCAGCATCTGACTAATCATGATTTCGAGTGAGAAATTTAAAAAAATCTCTTTTAATCTCACTGCTCGCAACCCAAACTTGCACTTTGAAGCTTGAAACGTAAAAAGCAGCTAACAATTCAGGAAAAGTGACCCTAAATCGATACCAGCAGCACTAATAGAGCAAAGTTTCCTCTTTTGAGTGATGTACAAAGCGACCCTCATGCTCTTCTCAGTTTTGAGTGAAGACGTTTTCCCGTGAAAACCAAACGGCATTTTGAAAATCTCTTAAAAATTCAGAAAGGTTCAACCTACATTAAAACCAAGGGGGCAAGCGGAGTAAAGTTTCCTCTATTGAATGATGCCTAAACCAGCCCTCTGGCTAACCACGACATTGAGGGACGCACCTTTGAAAATGTTCTTGTAATCCCGAATAAAGCCAACCTGCCGTCTGAAGCTTGAAGCTTAAAAAACTCACAAATAACCACAACAAAGTGAAACTTCATTGAAACTAGCGGAACTAATGCAGCAAAGTTTCCCCTCGTGAGTGATGATTTTAAGTGAGAAATTTTGGAAACATGTTTTGCAATCCCGGTAAAAGCTAAACTGCTTTTGGTAGCTTCAATCTTAAAAACCTCCAACAAATTGAAGAAAAGTGGGACTAATTCGAAACCAACGTGACTAATAGAGCAAGTTTTCCTGTATTGAGTGATGCCTAAAACTGCCCTCAGGATGGTCACCATTTTGAGTTGCATTTTTTTTTTAAAAATGACATGCAATGACGGTGAAACTTTAGAGCTTGAAGTTTCAAAAAAGTCCCAAAAATTCATTAAAACTGAGTTTAAATCGATACAATCGCAACTAATAGACAAAGTTTTCCCTATTTAGTGATGACCAAAGCGGTCCTCTCACTTATCACCATTTTGGGTGAGATATTTTTGAAAAAACTCGTGCAAACCCGGCGGAAGCGAAACTGCACTTTGGAGACTGAAACTTAAAAAACTCGCACAATTTCAGAAAAAAAGTGAAACTAAATTGAAGCACTAGAGCAAAGTTTCCTGTCTTGAATGATGCACAAAGCGGCTCTCTCATTTTGAGTGACAAATTTTTGAAAAAGTCTTGCAAACTCGTTCAAATCCAAACTGCACTTTGAAGCTGGAAACTTAAAAAACTCCCAAAAATTCAGAAAAAGTGAAACTAAATTGAAACTAGCGCGACAAGTGGAGCAAAGTTTCTTCCATTGGATGATGTCCAAACCAGCCCTCCAGCTAATCATGATTTTGAGGGAGAAACTTTAGAAAAATCTCTTGCAATCCCGGTGAAAAGCAAAGTGCATTTTAAAACTTGAAACTTAAAAAAATCCCAAAAACTCGGACAAAGTGAGACTAAATTGAAACTAGCTCGACAAATGGAACAAAGTTTCTTCTATGGAATAATATCCAAACCAGCATCTGACTAATCATGATTTTGAGTGGGAAATTTTAAAAAAATTTCTTTCAATCTCACTGCTCGCAACCCAAACTTGCACTTTGAAGCTTGAAACGTAAAAAGCAGCAAAAATCCAGGAAAAATGACACTAAATCGATACCAGCAGAACTAGTAGAGCAAAGTTTCCTCTATTGAATGATGCCCAAACCAGCCCTCTGGCTAACCACGACATGGAGGGACGCACCTTTGAAATTTTTCTTGCAATCCCAATAAAGCCAACCTGCCGTTTGAAGCTTGAAGCTTAAAAAACTCACAAATAACCACAACAAAGTGAAACTTCATTGAAACTAGCGGAACTAATGCAGCAAAGTTTCCCCTGGTGAGTGATGATTTTAAGTGAGAAATTTTGGAAACATGTTTTGCAATCCCGGTAAAAGCTAAACTGCTTTTGGTAGCTTCAATCTCAAAAACCTCCAACAAACTCAGGAAAAGTGAGACTAAATCGAAACTAACCTGACTAATGAAGCAAGTTTTCCTCTATTGAGTTATGCCTAAAACTGCGCTCTGAATGATTACCATTTTTAGTGACATTTTTTTGAAAAATGTCTTGCAATCGCGGTGAAACTCTAAAGCTTGAAATTTCAAAAAAATCTCAAAAATTCAGGAAAACTGAGATTAAATCGATACAACCGCAACTAACAGAGCAAAGTTTTCCCTATTTAGTGATGACCAAAGCGGCCCTCTCACTGATCACCATTTTGGGTGGCACATTTTTGAAAAAACTCGTGCAAACCCGGTGGAAGCCAAACTGCACTTTGGAAGTTGAAACTTAAAAAAATCGCACAATTTCAGAAAAAAGGTGAAACCAAATTGAAACACTAGAGCAAAGTTTCCTGTCTTGAATGGTGCACAAAGCGGCTCTCTGATTTTGAGTGACAAAATTTTGAAAAAGTCTTGCAAACTCGTTCAAATCCAAACTGCACTTTGAAGCTGGAAACTTAAAAAACTCCCAAAAAATTCAGAAAAAGTGAAACTAAATTGAAGCTAGAGCGACAAGTGGAGCAAAGTTTCTTCCATTGGATGATGTCTCAACCAACCCTCCAGCTAATCATGATTTTGAAGGAGAAATTTTTAAAAAATTTCTTGCAATTTCGGTAAAATGCACACTGCATTTTAAAGCTTGAAACTTAAAAAAATCCCAAAAACTCGGACACACTGAGACTAAATAGAAACTAGCTCGACAAATGGAGCAAAGTTTCTCCTATTGGATGATATCCAAACCAGCATCTGTCTAATCATGATTTCGAGTGAGAAATTTAAAAAAATCTCTTTTAATCTCACTGCTCGAAACCCAAACTTGCACTTTGAAGCTTGAAACCTAAAAAGCAGCTAATAATTCAGGAAAAGTGACACTAAATCGATATCAGCAGCACTAATAGAGCAAAGTTTCCTTTTTTGAGTGATATACAAAGCGACCCTCATGCTCTTCTCAGTTTTGAGTGAAGACGTTTTCCCGTGAAAACCAAACGGCATTTTGAAAATCTCTTAAAAATTCAGAAAGGTTCAACCTACATTGAAACCAAGGGGGCAAGCGGAGTAAATTTTCCTCTATTGAATGATGCCTAAACCAGCCCTCTGGCTAATCACGACATTGAGTGACGCACCTTTGAAAATGTTCTTGTAATCCCGAATAAAGCCAACCTGCCGTTTGAAGCTTGAAGCTAAAAAAACTCACAAATAACCACAACAAAGTGAAACTTCATTGAAACTAGCGGAACTAATGGCGCAAAGTTTCCCCTCGTGAGTGATGATTTTAAGTGAGAAATTTCGGAAACATGTTTTGCAATCCCGGTAAAAGCTAAACTGCTTTTGGTAGCTTCAATCTCAAAAACCTCCAACAAACTCAGGAAATGTGAGACTAAATCGAAACTAACCTGACTAATGAAGCAAGTTTTCCTCTATTGAGTGATGCCTAAAACTGCGCTCTGGATGATCACCATTTTGAGTGACATTTTTTTGAAAAATGTCTTGCAATCGCGGTGAAACTCTAAAGCTTGAAATTTCAAAAAAATCCCAAAAATTCAGGAAAAGTGAGATTAAATCGATACAATCGCAACTAATAGAGCAAAGTTTTCCTTATTTAGTGATGACCAAAGCGGTCCTCTCACTGATCACTATTTTGGGTGAGACATTTTTGAAAAAACTCGTGCAAACCCGGCGGAAGCCAAACTGCACTTTGGAGACTGAAACTTAAAAAACTCGCACAATTTTAGAAAAAAAGTGAAACTAAATTGAAGCACTAGAGCAAAGTTTCCTGTCTTGAATGATGCACAAAGCGGCTCTCTCATTCTGAGTGACAAATTTCAACCTTGAAACTTAAAAAACTGGTAAAATTTCAGAAAAAAAGTGAAACTAAATTGAAATAGTAAAACAACAAAAGTTCCTGTCTTGAATGACAATGAATAAAACCCGAAACATTGTACGTGACTGTTTTATCAAAACAGCGAAAAACACATAAACACCAAATCGCAAAAGCAAATTAGCCTGAAATGATGGATACTGTTTTTCCAAAGAATCAAAAACTGGAAGATAACGATGTTTTTACACCAGATTATCGATTCCTTTGCCTGCAGCCAAAAAACACAACTGTGCAGGATTGATATTTCCAAGCCTGAAAGTCACCTACTTACGGTTTAACCCGTCCAATAACTCTTTAAATTATTTTATTGTCGTCAGGTTTTCTATGGATTTCATGTATTTTTAGCGTAAATTTACCGCTCTCTGAATGATCGGAGATAAATTAAAAATGAAGCAAATTTAAGTCTGTTTTATTTAGAACGACAGATGTTTTTACAGGGGAAATAATTCGTGAATTATGGCGATGAAATTGAAACATACGACGGCCGATTAGGAATGCGCGCATCTTCCCAGCAACTTGATTCAGGCATATATCTTTCCACACCTTGGCCAATCGAAACGTTCCAGAGGAAAAACAATGCGATAAATAACATTTGAGGAAAATTCCCGGCTTAATCTCTTAAACAGTGTCGAATGACTGGCGCTGTCTATTTTTATTTTCGGGTTATTTCGGCCAATGAAACCAGCTGGTGAAGAAACGAAGATGTTTCCAGTGCTTCTTCACCACGCATTGTTCAACTAGTAGTCGAGCCATTTACTGGCGAAGAGATAAACCGAAACGATGGCACGATCTGTTACGTAATTTGGGGTCACTTATCAGGGCCTGGAAATTAAACATCGAAAAAAAATACGGTATCAGCATGTACGGAATAGTGTCAGTGGTTTTCGGAACAATAAACTAGGGCACGGTCGTTTTATTTGTTAACGATCGAGTTTTGTCTGTTTCGAAACCGCCAATCATGCAAACGAACGCTCATTTTTGGTGCATTTGAACGAAATAACATCCACCCATCGAAGTACATACGAGGGTGCTTGACGTCCGTGCAAAATGAAAACTACCAAACTTTTTCGGATAGTGTGTTGGCACTGTGTTGTGTGGAGCGTTAGTGTTGATGCCGCTCTGCGCGTCAATGCGTTATAACACATTGAGTCTTACGGCGCAACACCTTGCATAACACGTCACATTTAACCTCATTCAGGATTACTTCGGATTGCAAGCTTGTAAAGGCCGGCGCGACATATGATTCCTGACACTACTGACACACAAATTGTGCCCTGTCTCTGACGTTGCACGGACTTTTCAAACCACCCTCGTATAAACCCTATGTTTCAATCACGCTTTTATCGCTTGATATCCTTGCAGTAAATACTAGTTATACTACGACCTGCAGGAGAGATTAGGCAAAACATCATAATTTTTTTTGCTGTTAATCAAAGGCTGCCTTATTGCTTGATAATCCGAGCTGTGAAAATGTAGTCAGATTTTACGTTACGTTACGCCCCTGACTAATCCATTGATTAATGGGGAGTTGGCACATGTTTAAGGCAAATATCTTGTTTAGTAAATAGGGCGTTTAGTTGCTGATGCCTTAAGAGGGGCGGTAAAAGAGCCGCCGTGCTGCTAAGTAGGGCTGGAAGTCAGAAGATATTTGTGCATCCGGCTCTGTGATTGACTACGACACGAATGCCCATTATAAGGGAAGATTTTTTGAATAGCGTCTTCCAAATTGCGCTTTTAAGCTTCTGAGGAAATCTTCGAAAAAAAATCGTTGATGAAATCTCAATTTGTGGGTGAACTTGAACTGAAATTCGAGAGTAAAACTTACAAAATGCTCCCGAAATTTTTGAGTAAATCGACACTAGCAGGCTGATTATAGCTATTGGATGGTGTTGAAAGCAGCACTGTAGCCAATCGCCACTTTGGGTGAAGAACTTTTGAAAAATCTCCTACAAACCAGCTGAAAGCCAAATTTGAAGCATCAAACCAAAAAAGTATCGCAAAAATTCTTGAAAAATGCGAGTAACTCAAAACTTGCAGGATTAGTTCAGAACAGCAAAGGTTCCTCAATCGACTGGTTTTGAAAGCAGCTCTGCAACTCATGCGGATTTTTAGAGACAATTTTAAAAAATATATCTTGCAAACATGGAGGAAGCTAAAGTGCATTTTAAAGCTTCAAACTGGAAAAATGCTCAAAAAAATAGCGAAAAATGCGATTAAAATCAAAACTTGCTGCATTCATGCGTCAAAGTTTCCTCAATCGACTGGTTTTGAAAGTAGCTCTGCAACTCATGCGGATTTTTAGAGACAATTTTTAAAAAAATATCTTGCGAACGTGGAGGAAGCTAAAGTGGATTTTAAAAGTTCAAACTGGAAAAAATCTCAAAAAAATAGCGAAAAATGCGATTAAATCAAAACTTGAGGCATTCATATGGCAAAGCTTCCTCTATCGACTGGTTTTGAAAGCAGCTCTGGAACTCATCCAGACTTAAACATTTTTTTTAAAGATGTTGGAAACGTGATGAAATAGTGCATTTTAAAATGTCAAACTGAAAAAATTCTCAAAAAAATTATGTGAAAAAATGCGATAAAATCAATACTGGCAGAATTAATATAGCAACACCTCCCCTATTGAGTGATGCTGAGAGCAATCCTCTAGCGCATCCTCATTTGCAGTGATAATTTTTTAAAAAGCCATTTGAAGGAAGCCAAACTGCATTTTCCAGAGTAAAACTGAAAAAAAATACCAAAAAAGTCAAAAGAAAAATTGCGATGAAATCGAAACCTGCAGACTTATATAAAATATAAGATAAAGTTTCCTCTATTGATTGGCCTAAGGGTAGCTCTCTAGTTCTTCCTAGTTTTTGGTGACAATTTCTTTAAAAAATACCTCTTGCAAACGAGAGGGACGCCAAACTGCATTCTCAAGCCTCAAACGAAAAACATTCTCAAAAATCCCCAAAAAAATAAAGAAAATCAGAACTTGTACAATTAATAGAGCAAAGTTTCCTCCGCTGATTGTGTGAGAGATTCTTAAACAATCCCATTCAAACGAGGTGAATGCAAAACTGTCCAACTTTTCAACCATCAAACTTTAACAAATTCCAAAATATTTATTGAAAATGCCAGTAATTCGAAACTTGCAAGATTAATCTAGTGAAGTATTCTCCATTGTGTAAGGCTGGAAGCAAGCCTCTAACTCAAACTAATATTGCGAATCGAATTTTTGAAAAACTTTTGTCTAACGTGAAGCGAGACTTACTGAATTTTCAAGATTTAAACTAAAAAAAATTTCTTAAAATGATAAGTCGTAAAGTTAATAAAGTATGTAATAATGATGTTAAAAGCAGCCCTTTTCCCAAATCCCATCCTGGGCGAAGAATTTCCGAAAAATATCTGGTAAACCTGGTGGAGGCGTGAAGCTTTTAACTTTATAACTTCTCAAAAATTGCAACAAAGAGGGACTAATTAAATTCAAGATTAATAGCACGAAGTTTTTTCTATTGTATGATGTTGGAAGCAGACCCGTATCGAATCTCGATTTGAAATAAAAAATGTTGGAAATGGCTTTCAAACGCGGGGGCTGAATAAAATACGTAAACAGTGAAATGCAAATCCGCTCAATAAAGTTCACAAATCTGCACATGCGAGCACAATAAACGCTATAAAAGAAAAACTACAACCCTGATTGCCATATAAATCTACAAAATAAAATGCCGTCCGCACCCAGACGGCTGAAACTCCCTAAAACCCCGATTTATCTTCAAAAAACTCAACGCCATTTATCGGCTTAAATTTCGAAAAAGAGCCGCAAGTCTGGATGTAATTTTAGTCTGGACGACTTACAGACTGAAGGGCGTTGAACGGCAAAAAAATCGGGAATAGTCGGACGGATCCTGGCCGCTGAAATTCCCTATCACGAATTGTTTGACAAAAATAATTTGTTTAGTGTGTTAAATTTGGAAAAATAGCGCGAAATCTAAATGAGTGGGCCAGGACCACTTGCAGCCTCTTAAGGCGCTATCCGCTAGACCATCACAAAGTAATAAAAAAGATTCACATACCTTTAGGCACTTTGATCTGGATTCTGGGGTATTGTTAGCGTTCAACAGAGCAAGAATTGAAATTTACTGCAAAAAAACTCAGATTATTGATATCTTTACTTCGACGATAATTTAAGGTGTGTTGGCTGCAGAACACCCCTATTCTACATGGCAAAAGCCTGACCATTTAATGTCGAAAAACTGAGCAACAAAAAGCAAAATTTTATAAATATGAGCAATCCCTACTGAGAATTCAAGAACCGTTCAATTTAGAGTGTAACTCACAACAAAAAAACACCAATAATTGATGCAAAATCCCTTAGAGGTCTATCAAAAGAATAGTTCACAAAAAATCGACCCTGATTTTACATTGAGAGTGTAAAAGTTCATATAATGTATGTCATAGAAAACCCCTAGTTAATGTATAAAGTCTGAATTTAAATTAGTTTAGCAAAAATAAAATTAAAAATTTTGAAAAACCCGATCCAGAATCCAAAAACTCCCTCGTCGTTCTTCGTCGAATAAATATTAAATGCAACAATATATAAAATTCAAGTCAATAATATGGTTCTAAAAGGTCTACATCTACATGGCAACCAGGGGAAAAGAAATGCCAAACTTACCGAAAACTGCATCGTGCCACCTGGAAAGAAACAAAATAAATGTGTTTAGTACAGCAGGAAATCTGTCTGTTAATGGAAATCAGAAAAGTAAATCATGCATAAAACTTCTGTTGCTTTTCCAAAAACTAAACTCAGTTCAAGCGAAAAATGTATAGATTAGAAATCATTCTTACCAGCTTTCTGCAAGCTGGCGCCCCATCCTCCATTTTCTGCCCATAAATCCTCGAAATTTCATGCCGCACTTGAACATTCATTGAAAATTGACTCCGAAATGAAAAATTTTATCCTGCATTTAGCAGACTGGAAAAACTACCGCACTTGCCTTAAGGGCCGCAATAATTCTATATTTTTGATTTAAAAACGCGACTCACACGACACAAAAGACACGCGGCCGATTGAGAAGCTGTAAGAAAACTTTAATTGGTAAATAGACTCATTCAAAAAAAGAAACTTGGTGTACCTGAAAAAAATATAATGTTAACGAAGTAATAAATACCCTGAAATATTAATGGTCCAAAGCTATAAGAAAAGGTAATTATTATTAAATAGAAACATTTTAAAAAACTACCTGTTTTACCTGAAAAAATTGCATGTTAGCAAAATAAGTACCTAAATGATATAATAAAATATCAATAGTTTAAAGCTGCAAGAAAATATTAAAATAGATCAACATATTAACAAGAATTCCAAAAACGAGCACGCTCCTATTTTCAAAAAAGCGATAAATGAAAACCGCAAAGGCGAAATGAAAATTCAATTCGATCGATAAAATTCACAAACCTGCACATGCGAGCAGCATAAATGATATCAGAGAAAACTATAACCCCGGTTGCCATCTACTTCTACGAAATAAAATGTTGTCCGGATCCAGACCTCTAAAAGTCCCTAAAATTTCGATTTTTCTTCAAAAAACTCAACGCCATTTAGTTACTTAAATTTAGAAGAAGAGTCGCAAGTCTGGTTGCAATTTTGGTCTGGACCACTTACAGCCTGAAGGGCCGCTGGACGGCAAAAAAATCTGGAATAGTCGGACGGATCCTGGCCGCTGAAATTCCCTAGCACAAATTGTTTGGCAAAAATAATTTGTTTAGTGTGTTAAATTTGGAAAAATAGCGCGAAATCTAAATGAGTGGGCCAGGACCACTTGCAGCCTCTTAAGGCGCTATCCGCTAGACCATCACAAAGTAATAAAAAAGATTCACATACCTTTAGGCACTTTGATCTGGATTCTGGGGTATTGTTAGCGTTCAACAGAGCAAGAATTGAAATTTACTGCAAAAAAACTCAGATTATTGATATCTTTACTTCGACGATAATTTAAGGTGTGTTGGCTGCAGAACACCCCTATTCTACATGGCAAAAGCCTGACCATTTAATGTCGAAAAACTGAGCAACAAAAAGCAAAATTTTATAAATATGAGCAATCCCTACTGAGAATTCAAGAACCGTTCAATTTAGAGTGTAACTCACAACAAAAAAACACCAATAATTGATGCAAAATCCCTTAGAGGTCTATCAAAAGAATAGTTCACAAAAAATCGACCCTGATTTTACATTGAGAGTGTAAAAGTTCATATAATGTATGTCATAGAAAACCTCTAATTAATGTATAAAGTCTGAATTTAAATTATTTTAGCAAAAATAAAATTAAAAATTTTGAAAAACCCGATCCAGAATCCAAAAACTCCCTCGTCGTTCTTCGTCGAATAAATATTAAATGCAACAATATATAAAATTCAAGTCAATAATATGGTTCTAAAAGGTCTACATCTACATGGCAACCAGGGGAAAAGAAATGCCAAACTTACCGAAAACTGCATCGTGCCACCTGGAAAGAAACAAAATAAATGTGTTTAGTACAGCAGGAAATCTGTCTGTTAATGGAAATCAGAAAAGTAAAGAATGCATTAAACTTCTGTTGCTTTACCAAAAACTAAATTCAGTTCAAGCGAAAAATGTATAGATTAGAAATCATTCTTACCAGCTTTCTGCAAGCTGGCGCTCCATCCTCCATTTTCTGCCCATTAATCCTCCAAATTTCATGCCGCACTTGAACATACATTGAAAATCGACTCCGAAATAAAAAAATTTATCCTGCATTCAGCAGACTGGTAAAACTACCGCACTTCCCTTAACGGCCGCAATAATTCTATATTTTTGATTGAAAAACGCGACTCACACGACACAAAAGACACGCGGCCGATTGAGAGGCTGTAAGAAAAACTTTAATTGGTAAATAGACTCATTAAAAAAAGAAACTTGGTGTACCTGAAAAAAATATAATGTTAAGGAAGTAATAAATACCCTGAAATATTAATGGTCCAAAGCTATAAGAAAAGGCAATTATTATTAAATAGAAACATTTTAAAAAACTACCTGTTTTACCTAAAAAAATAGCATGTTAGCAAAATAAGTACCTAAATGATTTAATAAAATATCAATAGTTTAAAGCTGGAAGAAAATATTAAAATAGATCAACATATTAACAAGAATTCCAAAAACGAGCACGCTCCTATTTTCAAAAAAGCGATAAATGAAAACCGCAAAGGCGAAATGAAAATTCAATTCGATCGATAAAATTCACAAACCTGCACATGCGAGCAGCATAAATGATATCAGAGAAAACAAAACCCCGGTTGCCATCTACTTCTACGAAATAAAATGTTGTCCGGATCCAGACCTCTAAAAGTCCCTAAAATTTCGATTTTTCTTCAAAAAACTCAACGCCATTTAGTTACTTAAATTTAGAAGAAGAGTCGCAAGTCTGGTTGCAATTTTGGTCTGGACCACTTACAGCCTGAAGGGCCGCTGGACGGCAAAAAAATCTGGAATAGTCGGACGGATCCTGGCCGCTGAAATTCCCTAGCACAAATTGTTTGGCAAAAATAATTTGTTTAGTGTGTTAAATTTGGAAAAATAGCGCGAAATATAAATTAGTGGGCCAGGACCACTTGCAGCCTCTTAAGGCGCTATCCGCTAGACCATCACAAAGTAATAAAAAAGATTCACATACCTTTAGGCACTTTGGTCTGGATTCTGGGGTATTGTTAGCGTTCAACAGAGCAAGAATTGAAATTTACAGGAAAAAACACTAATTGATATCTTTACTTCGACGATAATTTAAGGTGTGTTCGCTGCAGAACACCCCTATTCTACATGGCAAAAGCCTGACCATTTAATGTCGAAAAACTAAGCAACAAAAAGCAAAATTTTATAAATATGAGCAATCCCTACTGAGAATTCAAGAACTCGCAACAAAAAAACACCAATAATTGATGCAAAATCCCTTAGGGGACTATCAAAAGTATAGTTCACAAAAAAACGACCCTGATTTTACATTGAGAGTGTAAAAGTTCATATAATGTATGCCATAGAAAACCCTTAGTTAATGTATAAAGTCTGAATTTAAATTATTTTTGCAAAAATAAAATTAAAAATTTTGAAAAACCCGATCCAGAATCCAAAAACTCCCTCGTCGTTCTTCGTCGAATAAATATTAAATGCAACAATATATAAAATTCAAGTCAATAATATGGTTCTAAAAGGTCTACATCTACATGGCAACCAGGGGAAAAGAAATGCCAAACTTACCGAAAACTGCATCGTGCCACCTGGAAAGAAACAAAAGAAATGTGTTTAGTACAGCAGGAAATCTGTCTGTTAATGGAAATCAGAAAAGTAAATCATGCATAAAACTTCTGTTGCTTTTCCAAAACCTAAACTCCGTTCAAGCGAAAAATGTATAGATTAGAAATCATTCTTACCAGCTTTCTGCAAGCTGGCGCTCCTTCCTCCATTTTCTGCCAATTAATGCTCCAAATTCCATGCCGCACTTGAACATACATTGAAAACCGACTCCGAAATGAAAATTTTTATCCTGCATTTAGTAGACTGGAAAAACTACCGCACTTGCCTTAAGGGCCGCAATTATTCTATATTTTTGATTTAAAAACGCGACTCACACGACACAAAAGACACGCGGCCGATTGAGAAGCTGTAAGAAAACTTTAATTAGTAAATAGACATATTAAAAAAAAGAAACTTGGTGTACCTGAAAAAAACATAATGTTAACGAAGTAATAAATACCCTGAAATATTAATGGTCCAAAGCTATAAGAAAAGGCAATTATTATTAAATAGAAACATTTTAAAAAACTACCTGTTTTACCTGAAAAAATTGCATGTTAGCAAAATAAGTACCTAAATGATTTAATAAAATATCAATAGTTTAAAGCTGCAAGAAAATATTAAAATAGATCAACATACTAACAAGAATTCCAAAAACGAGCACGCTCCTATTTTCAAAAAAGCGATAAATGAAAACCGCAAAGGCGAAATGAAAATTCAATTCGATCGATAAAATTCAGAAACCTGCACATGCGAGCAGCATAAATGATGTCAGAGAAAACTATAACCCTGGTTGCCATCTACTTCGACGAAATAAAATGTTGTCCGGATCCAGACCTCTAAAAGTCCCTAAAATTTCGATTTTTCTTCAAAAAACTCAACGCCATTTAGTTACTTAAATTTAGAAGAAGAGTCGCAAGTCTGGTTGCAATTTTGGTCTGGACCACTTACAGCCTGAAGGGCCGCTGGACGGCAAAAAAATCTGGAATAGTCGGACGGATCCTGGCCGCTGAAATTCCCTAGCACAAATTGTTTGGCAAAAATAATTTGTTTAGTGTGTTAAATTTGGAAAAATAGCGCGGAACATAAATGAGTAGGCCAGGACCACTTGCAGCCTCTTAAGGCGCTATCCGCTAGACCATCACAAAGTAATAAAAAAGATTCACATACCTATAGGCACTTTGGTCTGGATTCTGGGGTATTGTTAGCTTTCAAGAGAGCAAGAATTGAAATTTACTGCAAAAAAACTCAGATTATTGATATCTTTACTTCGACGATAATTTAAGGTGTGTTCGCTGCAGAACACCCTATTCAACATGGCAAAAGCCTGACCATTTAATGTCGAAAAACTGAGCAACAAAAAGCAAAATTTTATAAATATGAGCAATCCCTACTGAGAATTCATGAACCGTTTAATTTAGAGTGTAACTCACAACAAAAAAACACCAATAATTGATGCAAAATCCCTTAGGGTTTATCAAAAGTATAGTTCACAAAAAATCGACCCTGATTTTACATTGAGAGTGTAAAAGTTCATATAATGTATACCATAGAAAAACCTTAGTTAATGTATAAAGTCTGAATTTAAATTATTTTTGCAAAAATAAAATTAAAAATTTTGCAAACCCGGTCCAGAATCCAAAAACTCCCTCGTTGTTCTTCGTCGAATCAATATTAAATGCAACAATATATAAAATTCAAGTCAATAATATGGTTCTAAAAGGTCTACATCTACATGGCAACCAGGGGAAAAGAAATGCCAAACTTACCGAAAACTACATCGTGCCACCTGGAAAGAAACAAAATAAATGTGTTTAGTACAGCAGGAAATCTGTCTGTTAATGGAAATCAGAAAAGTAAAGAATGCATTAAACTTCTGTTGCTTTTCCAAAACCTAAACTCCGTTCAAGCGAAAAATGTATAGATTAGAAATCATTCTTACCAGCTTTCTGCAAGCTGGCGCCCCATCCTCCATTTTCTGCCCATTAATCCTCAAAAAGTCCATACCGCACTTGAACATACATTGAAAGTCGACTCCGAAATGAAAATTTCAATCCTGCAATTAGCAGACTGCAAAAACTACCGCACTTGCCTTAAGGGCCGCAATTATTCTATATTTTTGATTTAAAAACGCGACTCACACGACACAAAAGACACGCGGCCGATTGAGAAGCTGTAAGAAAACTTTAATTAGTAAATAGACATATTAAAAAAAAGAAACTTGGTGTACCTGAAAAAAATAGAGTGTTAACGAAGTAATAAATACCCTGAAACATAAACGGTTCAAAGCTATAAGAAAAGGCAATTATTATTAAATAGAAGCATTTTAAAAAACCACCTGTTTTACCTGAAAAAAATTGCATATTAGCAAAATAAGTATCTAAATAATTTAATAAAATATCAATAGTTTAAAGCTGCAAAAAAATATTAAAATAGATCAACATATTAACAAGAATTCCAAAAACGAGCACGCTCCTATTTTCAAAAAAGCGAAAATGAAAACCGCAAAGGCGAAATGAAAATTCAATTCGATAGATAAAATTCACAAACCTGCACATGCGAGCAGCATAAATGATATCAGAGAAAACTATAACCCCGGTTGCCATCTACTTCTACGAAATAAAATGTTGTCCGGATCCAGACCTCTAAAAGTCCCTAAAATTTCGATTTTTCTTCAAAAAACTCAACGCCATTTAGTTACTTAAATTTAGAAGAAGAGTCGCAAGTCTGGTTGCAATTTTGGTCTGGACCACTTACAGCCTGAAGGGCCGCTGGAATGCAAAAAAATCTGGAATAGTCGGACGGATCCTGCCAGCTGAAATTCCCTAGCACAAATTGTTTGGCAAAAATAATTTGTTTAGTGTGTTAAATTTGGAAAAATAGCGCGAAATATAAATTAGTGGGCCAGGACCACTTGCAGCCTCTTAAGGCGCTATCCGCTAGACCATCACAAAGTAATAAAAAAGATTCACATACCTTTAGGCACTTTGGTCTGGATTCTGGGGTATTGTTAGCGTTCAACCGAGCAAGAATTGAAATTTACAGGAAAAAACACTAATTGATATCTTTACTTCGACGATAATTTAAGGTGTGTTCGCTGCAGAACACCCTATTCAACATGGCAAAAGCCTGACCATTTAATGTCGAAAAATTGAGCAACAAAAAGCAAAATTTTATAAATATGAGCAATCCCTACTGAGAATTCAAGAACTCGCAACAAAAAAACACCAATAATTGATGCAAAATCCCTTAGGGGACTATCAAAAGTATAGTTCACAAAAAAACGACCCTGATTTTACATTGAGAGTGTAAAAGTTCATATAATGTATGCCATAGAAAACCCTTAGTTAATGTATAAAGTCTGAATTTAAATTATTTTTGCAAAAATAAAATTAAAAATTTTGCAAACCCGGTCCAGAATCCAAAAACTCCCTCGTTGTTCTTCGTCGAATCAATATTAAATGCAACAATATATAAAATTCAAGTCAATAATATGGTTCTAAAAGGTCTACATCTACATGGCAACCAGGGGAAAAGAAATGCCAAACTTACCGAAAACTGCATCGTGCCACCTGGAAAGAAACAAAATAAATGTGTTTAGTACAGCAGGAAATCTGTCTGTTAATGGAAATCAGAAAAGTAAAGAATGCATTAAACTTCTGTTGCTTTTCCAAAACCTAAACTCCGTTCAAGCGAAAAATGTATAGATTAGAAATCATTCTTACCAGCTTTCTGCAAGCTGGCGCCCCATCCTCCATTTTCTGCCCATTAATCCTCAAAAAGTCCATACCGCACTTGAACATACATTGAAAGTCGACTCCGAAATGAAAATTTCAATCCTGCAATTAGCAGACTGCAAAAACTACCGCACTTGCCTTAAGGGCCGCAATTATTCTATATTTTTGATTTAAAAACGCGACTCACACGACACAAAAGACACGCGGCCGATTGAGAAGCTGTAAAAAAACTTTAATTGGTAAATAGACTCATTAAAAAAAGAAACTTGGTGTACCTGAAAAAAATATAATGTTAACGAAGTAATAAATACCCTGAAATATTAATGGTCCAAAGCTATAAGAAAAGGCAATTATTATTAAATAGAAACATTTTAAAAAACTACCTGTTTTACCTGAAAAAATTGCATGTTAGCAAATTAAGTATCTAAATGATTTAAAAAAATATCAATAGTTTAAAGCTGCAAGAAAATATTAAAATAGATCAACATATTACCAAGCATTCCATAAACGAGCGCGCTGCAATTTTCAAAAAAGCGATAAATAAAAACCGCAAAGGCGAAATGAAAATTCAATTGGCTCGATAAAATTCACAAACCTGCACATGCGAGCAGCATAAATGATATCAGAGAAAACTATAACCCCGGTTGCCATCTACTTCTACGAAATAAAATGTTGTCCGGATCCAGACCTCTAAAAGTCCCTAAAATTTCGATTTTTCTTCAAAAAACTCAACGCCATTTAGTTACTTAAATTTAGAAGAAGAGTCGCAACTCTGGTTGCAATTTTGGTCTGGACCACTTACAGCCTGAAGGGCGCTGGACAATAAAAAAATCTGGAATAGTCGGACGAATCCAGGCAGCTGAAATTCCCTAGCACGAATCGTTTGGCAAAAATAATTTGTTTAGTGTGTTAAATTTGAAAAAATAGCGCGAAATATAAATTAGTGGGCCAGGACCACTTGCAGCCTCTCTTAAGGCGCTATCCGCTAGACCATCACAAAGTAATAAAAAAGATTCACATACCTATAGGCACTTTGGTCTGGATTCTGGGGTATTGTTAGCGTTCACAAGAGCAAGAATTAAAATTTACTGGAAAAAAACTCAGATTATTGATATCTTTACTTCGACGATAATTTAAGGTGTGTTCGCTGCAGAACACCCCTATTCTACATGGCAAAAGCCTGACCATTTAATGTCGAAAAACTGAGCAACAAAAAGCAAAATTTTATAAATATGAGCAATCCCTACTGAGAATTCATGAAACGTTTAATTTAGAGTGTAACTCACAACAAAAAAAACACCAATAATTGATGCAAAATCCCTTAGGGTCTATCAAAAGTATAGTTCACAAAAAATCGAGTGTAAAAGTTCATATAATGTATGCCATAGAAAACCCTTAGTTAATGTATAAAGTCTGAATTTAAATTATTTTTGCAAAAATAAAATTAAAAATTTTGAAAAACCCGATCCAGAATCCAAAAACTCCCTCGTCGTTCTTCGTCGAATAAATATTAAATGCAACAATATATAAAATTCAAGTCAATAATATGGTTCTAAAAGGTCTACATCTACATGGCAACCAGGGGAAAAGAAATGCCAAACTTACCGAAAACTGCATCGTGCCACCTGGAAAGAAACAAAATAAATGTGTTTAGTACAGCAGGAAATCTGTCTGTTAATGGAAATCAGAAAAGTAAAGAATGCATTAAACTTCTGTTGCTTTACCAAAAACTAAACTCAGTTCAAGCGAAAAATGTATAGATTAGAAATCATTCTTACCAGCTTTCTGCAAGCTGGCGCCCCATCCTCCATTTTCTGCCCATTAATCCTCCAAATTTCATGCCGCACTTGAACATACATTGAAAATCGACTCCGAAATGAAAACTTTTATCCTGCATTTAGCAGACTGGAAAAACTACCGCACTTGCCTTAAGGGCCGCAATAATTCTATATTTTTGATTTAAAAACGCGACTCACACGACACAAAAGACACGCGGCCGATTGAGAAGCTGTAAAAAAACTTTAATTGGTAAATAGACTCATTAAAAAAAGAAACTTGGTGTACCTGAAAAAAATATAATGTTAACGAAGTAATAAATACCCTGAAATATTAATGGTCCAAAGCTATAAGAAAAGGCAATTATTATTAAATAGAAACATTTTAAAAAACTACCTGTTTTACCTGAAAAAATTGCATGTTAGCAAAATAAGTACCTAAACGATATAATAAAATATCAATAGTTTAAAGCTGCAAGAAAATACTAAAATAGATCAACATATTAACAAGAATTCCAAAAACGAGCACGCTCCTATTTTCAAAAAGGCGATAAATGAAAACCGCAAAGGCGAAATGAAAATTCAATTCGATCGATAAAATTCACAAACCTGCACATGCGAGCAGCATAAATGATATCAGAGAAAACTATAACCCCGGTTGCCATCTACTTCTACGAAATAAAATGTTGTCCGGATCCAGACCTCTAAAAGTCCCTAAAATTTCGATTTTTCTTCAAAAAACTCAACGCCATTTAGTTACTTAAATTTAGAAGAAGAGTCGCAAGTCTGGTTGCAATTTTGGTCTGGACCACTTACAGCCTGAAGGGCCGCTGGACGGCAAAAAAATCTGGAATAGTCGGACGGATCCTGGCCGCTGAAATTCCCTAGCACAAATTGTTTGGCAAAAATAATTTGTTTAGTGTGTTAAATTTGAAAAAATAGCGCGAAATATAAATTAGTGAGCCAGGACCACTTGCAGCCTCTTAAGGCGCTATCCGCTAGACCATCACAAAGTAATAAAAAAGATTCACATACCTATAGGCACTTTGGTCTGGATTCTGGGGTATTGTTAGCGTTCACAAGAGCAAGAATTAAAATTTACTGGAAAAAAACTCAGATTATTGATATCTTTACTTTGACGATAATTTAAGGTGTGTTCGCTGCAGAACACCCCTATTCTACATGGCAAAATCCTGACCATTTAATGTCGAAAAACTAAGCAACAAAAAGCAAAATTTTATAAATATGAGCAATCCCTACTGAGAATTCATGAACCGTGTAATTTAGAGTGTAACTCACAACAAAAAAAACACCAATAATTGATGCAAAATCTCTTAGGGTCTATCAAAAGTATAGTTCACAAAAAATCGACCCTGATTTTACATTGAGAGTGTAAAAGTACATATAATGTATGCCATAGAAAACCCTTAGTTAATGTATAAAGTCTGAATTTAAATTATTTTTGCAAAAAAGCAATTAAAAATTTTGAAAAACCCGATCCAGAATCCAAAAACTCCCTCGTCGTTCTTCGTCGAATAAATATTAAATGCAACAATATATAAAATTCAAGTCAATAATATGGTTCTAAAAAGTCTACATATACATGGCAACCAGGGGAAAAGAAATGCCAAACTTACCGAAAGCTGCATCGTGCCACCTGGAAAGAAACAAAATAAATGTGTTTAGTACAGCAGGAAATCTGTCTGTTAATGGAAATCAGAGAAGTAAAGAATGCATAAAACTTCTTTTGCTTTTCCAAAAACTATACTCAGTTCAAGCAAAAAATGTATTGATTAGAAATCATTCTTACCAGCTTTCTGCAAGCTGGCGCCCCATCCTCCATTTTCTGCCCATTAATCCTCCAAATTTCATGCCGCACTTGAACATACATTGAAAATCGACTACGAAATTAAAATTTTTATCCTGCATTTAGCAGACTGGAAAAACTACCGCACTTGCCTTAAGGGCCGCAATAATTCTATATTTTTGATTTAAAAACGCGACTCACACGACACAAAAGACACGCGGCCGATTGAGAAGCTGTAAAAAAACTTTAATTGGTAAATAGACTCATTAAAAAAAGAAACTTGGTGTACCTGAAAAAAATATAATGTTAACGAAGTAATAAATACCCTGAAATATTAATGGTCCAAAGCTATAAGAAAAGGCAATTATTATTAAATAGAAACATTTTAAAAAACTACCTGTTTTACCTGAAAAAATTGCATGTTAGCAAATTAAGTATCTAAATGATTTAAAAAAATATCAATAGTTTAAAGCTGCAAGAAAATATTAAAATAGATCAACATATTACCAAGCATTCCAAAAACGAGCGCGCTGCAATTTTCAAAAAAGCGATAAATAAAAACCGCAAAGGCGAAATGAAAATTCAATTCGATCGATAAAATTCACAAACCTGCACATGCGAGCAGCATAAATGATGTCAGAGAAAACTATAACCCCGGTTGCCATCTACTTCTACGAAATAAAATGTTGTCCGGATCCAGACCTCTAAAAGTCCCTAAAATTTCGATTTTTCTTCAAAAAACTCAACGCCATTTAGTTACTTAAGTTTAGAAGAAGAGTCGCAAGTCTGGTTGCAATTTTGGTCTGGACCACTTACAGCCTGAAGGGCCGCTGGACGGCAAAAAAATCTGGAATAGTCAGACGGATCCTGGCCGCTGAAATTCCCTAGCACAAATTGTTTGGCAAAAATAGTTTGTTTAGTGTGTTAAATTTGAAAAAATAGCGCGAAATATAAATTAGTGAGCCAGGACCACTTGCAGCCTCTTAAGGCGCTATCCGCTAGACCATCACAAAGTAATAAAAAAGATTCACTTACCTTTAGGCACTTTGGTCTGGATTCTGGGGTATTGTTAGCGTTCAACAGAGCAAGAATTGAAATTTACAGGAAAAAACACTAATTGATATCTTTACTTCGACGATAATTTAAGGTGTGTTCGCTGCAGAACACCCCTATTCTACATGGCAAAAGCCTGACCATTTAATGTCGAAAAACTAAGCAACAAAAAGCAAAATTTTATAAATATGAGCAATCCCTACTGAGAATTCAAGAACTCGCAACAAAAAAACACCAATAATTGATGCAAAATCCCTTAGGGGACTATCAAAAGTATAGTTCACAAAAAAACGACCCTGATTTTACATTGAGAGTGTAAAAGTTCATATAATGTATGCCATAGAAAACTCCTAGTTAATGTAAAAAGTCTGACGATAAATAATTTTTGCAAAAATCAATTTAAAAATTTTGATAATCCCGATCCAGAATCCAAAAACTCCCTCGTTGTTCTTCGTCGAATCAATATTAAATGCAACAATATATAAAATTCAAGTCAATAATATGGTTCTAAAAGGTCTACATCTACATGGCAACCAGGGGAAAAGAAATGCCAAACTTACCGAAAGCTGCATCGTGCCACCTGGAAAAAAAGAAAAAAATGTGTTTAGTACACCAGGAAATCTACCCAAATTCAAATAATTTGAAATTAGCGAAGCAAAGAAAGAGAGAAATATAAAGAATCCATAAAAGTTCAGTCGCTTTTCGGAAAACCAAAATCAGTTCAGGCAGGGGCGGATTTAAGCTTAAGAGGCTTTAAGAGGCCGGGGACTGAAATGAACATTGGGCCCACTAAAAAGCAGTAAAATGTGAAAATTTTTTGAATATTCAGAGTTAGCGGGGCCCTGCCCTCTCAAGCTTGGGGCCTGGGGCTACAGCCCCTGCTAGCCCCTCGGTTAATCCGCCCATGAGTTCAAGCTAAAGGATTTATAGATTATTTTTACCTCATTTTCCATCCATTAATCCTCGAAAACCATACACGACGCTTGACGACACAATGAAAATGAATTTCGAATTAAAAACTTTCCTTAAGGGGCACAATGATTTTATATTTTCCCGCTAAGAACGCGGTTCACACGTCACATTGCCTGAAATAAACCGAATTTTCCGACACTTTTCCCAAAAAAAGTCGGGCGATATCGAAGTTTTGCCGCACTGAAAAGGCATCGAACTACAGAACCAACATGATGATATAATCATTTGCTTGAACGCCCTTTGGATGAGTCATTGATTTCAGTACTTCGCAGTTCGATTTCAGTTTTTTTACTATTGACTATTTTGTAGAAAATGCCTTTGCACACGGCAATTTTCACAAAGACAAGTTTGGATCATAACGTAAACAAACCCGCTTTCTCCGCCAAAGATAAACAAATCCGATGCATGAGTCTTTTTTATATTAAATTTAATGTTGGCTATCGAATCAGTCGTTTTATTCGATTTTTATGAAATTTTGAGCCATTTCATTTTGTTTTAATGCCTCATTCAGATTAAGGTATGGTCCTAGGATGTGGAAAGTAGCTGAAATCATTATGATTCATAAACCAGGGAAAGCCTCTCACGATGTTTCATCGTATAGGCCAATCTCTCTACTGCCTATGATATCGAAACTGTTCGAAAAAGTACTCCTGACAAGGCTGAAACCCATCATCGAAGAAAGGAATATAATACCAAATCATCAGTTTGGGTTCAGAGAAAACCACTCAACGATAGACCAAGTACACAGAATTTCAGATGTTATTGAAAGAGCACTGGAAAGTAAGGAAGTATGCTCAGGCATCTTCCTTGATGTATCGCAGGCCTTTGACAGAGTATGGCATAATGGGCTGAAACATAAGCTAAATATGCTACTCCCACAAAAATACTCGAAACTATTGGAATCCTACATTTCGGACAGAGCCTTCAGAGTAAAACAAGAAGCATTCACTGAAATAAAAAAAATCAGAGCAGGGGTGCCACAGGGAAGTGTCCTAGGACCTCTCCTGTTCCTGATGTACACCAGTGATTTACACTACTCAGATCTTAATACTATAGCTACCTTTGCAGACGATACCGCTATATTACCGGTAGGGAAAACCCATGAGGAAGCCGCAATTAAACTGCAAACATCAGTTTCACAAATATATGATTGGACCAAAAGATGGAGTATCAAACTAAACGAGACCAAGTCTGTACACATTAACTTCACAAATAAAACTAACCAGCAGGTACCAATTCACTTAAATAATGCTCAGATCCCTTATGCAAACTCAGCAAAGTATCTGGGCATAACATTAGATGCAAGACTGCGCTGGAAAGCCCATGTTAAGAAAAAAAAGGAAGAGCTCGATATAAGATATAGGAAAATGTACTGGCTACTGGGTAGGCACTCTAGACTATCAACCTACAACAAAGTACTTCTGTATAAACAAATCCTCAAACCAGTGTGGACTTACGGCTTACAGCTCTGGGGTTGTGCCAGCAAGAGTAACATCCTAATTATCCAGAGATTCCAGAATAAAGTACTGAGAAACATTCTTAATGCGCCTTGGTACATCAGGAATAGTGATATTCATCGAGACCTTCAGATGGATACTGTTGACCAGACTATCACGAGATTTGCAAGGAGTCACGAACAACGGCTTCATCAACACGTGAATGTCGAGGCGATTCAGCTCCTCGACAATACCAACCTGACAAGAAGACTCAAGAGGGTAAAGCCTTTTGAGCTATGTAAGTGACTATGTCAGTGCAAAAGCAGAACATTGTGCGGTTTTGTGCTACACGGTAATTAGTGTATCTATGTCACTAGACCACCAGACTCTAAGGTACACTAGTGAGTAGGACCTTAGTTTGAAGATTTGTCCATAGTTAAGTTAGGTTAGAACAGAATTACTCATTGATCAACTTTGATCCTACGGGGAGTTTAATTTAAAAAAAAATTCAGTTTGATATTATGTGTATACTGTAATACTGGCTAAAGGGCAGACTCACATTCAAACCAAGCCATAATTTTTCACTGCTTCTTTTACTTAACTTGATTTTCACAATCTTATGCTCATAGTTCACACAGTTCTTATGCTCATAGAACCAACAACTTAGCCTCGGATAGGACTGATTATTTTGATGACCACACGGCGAGAACAAGGAAACGAATAAGAAAACCCAAACCCCTTAGAGTGGCGACTTGGAATGTAACCTCCTTCAACAACAAACATCAAGAAATAATAATGGAACTGGAAAATAAAGGAATCGATATCTGTGCTATAGCAGAAACGAAAAAAAAGGCAAGGGCAGCACCAGGTATGGAAACTACATTCTCATATACAGCGGAAGAGAAAAGAATGAAAGAGCAACGTCGGGAGTAGGCATATTGATGAATGGAAAGTGGGAAAACAACATAAGCGGCATAAACTACGTCAACGACAGACTGCTGCAACTAACAGTTAAACTTCAGAAGAGCAAAACAAGTCATATAATCAGTGTTTAGGCGCCTGACATCAACAAACCCCGGGTAGAGATAGACACTTTTTACCAGAACTTGCAGAGAACCCTCGACGGTATTCCAAAGCAAGATGAAGTAATTATCCTGGGAGATCTTAATGCAAGGATTGGCAATGAAACAATAGTGGGGATCAAAAACCGATTTAATGAAGAAACAATATGCGCCCTTAACGAAATGCGAATTAACAACACATTCTTTCAACATAAACCGCAACATAAATTCACATTTGAAAACACACGAGGACAGAAGTCCATAATAGATTATATAATAACAAACAGAAACATTCACCTCTCCCAAGTGCTGGACGTAAGAGCTCTAAGTTCCGCAAATGCTGTTACTAATCACAATCTCGTAATGGCAAAAATAAGAGTCACGACATACCAAATAAAGAAAAAACAGAACGAAACAACCAGTCAACTCAATATGGAGGCATTATCAAATTATTCTACGAAACATCTATACCAACAAAGGCTGAAACAGAAGATCGCAAATAATGGAATAAAAAATTACGACGACGTGGAAATGGCATGGAATAAATTACGCACAAATCTACTAAATGCAGCCGAAGAAGCACTTGGAAGAAGAACTAAAACCAGAACCGGAAAACGAAACACTAAACCTTGGTTTAAACAAGAGGTAACGGACTTAGCAGCTGAAAAACGAAAAGCGTACCTGCAATACCGATCGAACACAATTTCGTACGAGGTATATAAAGCGGTCAGAAACCGGGTCAATGCAGAAATCCAGTCAATTAAACGACAGCATTGGGAAAAATTCTCTGCCGATATGGAACACCACCTATATGGAGGACAGAAAAGAATCTGGAATATGCTAAGAAATAGAAAAAGACCAGTTAACGAATATATCCAAATTTCAAAGATCACTACTGAAGACTGGGAAAAACACTTTGAACAACTCTACCGTAATAAAGAGGAAAACACGGAGACCAAGGAGACACCCACAAATGAAGAAACACCACCAACTTGGCAGATACCGATAGAGAAAATCAAACAAACGGCAACCGCTCTAAAAAATAGAAAATCACCTGGTATAGACGAGATAACGAACGAAATGATCAAGTATGGAGGGGATGCACTCATGGGTGAATTAAAAGATTTACTATAAGTACCTTCAGAATGGAACGACAGCATAACAATCCCAATCTTCAAAAAAAGAGAGAAAACAGACCCCAAAAACTATAGAGGAATCACCCTTTTCAGCACAGTTTCGAAGCTGTTGACAAAAATATTGGCAGAAGAAGTGACCAGCACGGGAATATGTGAGGAGCAGCAAGGTTTCAGACACAATAGATCCACTATAGATGCCATATTCATACTCCGCCAAATAGCCGAAAAAGCTATTGAATTCAGCAAACCGGCGTTCATAGATCTTACCCAAGCATTTGATAAAGTAAGACTGACATAAAACTCCTAGAAGAAAGGGAAACTCATCAGAATATTGTGTCCATCATCAGAGAGCTAAACACCGGCAATCACACACTCGTAAAAGCAGAAAATAGAACAACAAGGAGAATACCCGTCAACACAGGAATTAGACAAGGAGACCGCCTAAGCCCTATATTGTTTAACATCATCATGGATGAAATCATTACGAAAACAAAACAGATTGGAAGAGGATATCGAATGGGAAATGCAGAAATAAAAATAATGTGCTACGCTGATGATGCAGTGATAGTCTCCGAGGATGAAGACAACCTACAAAGACTCTTATATAAGTTCGAATAAACTACAAATAAAAATGGAAATATCTACCCGGAAAACACAATCACTCACTATATCCAAAGAGCCCCGAAGATGCAAACTCGCCGTTTACAATCAAAGTGTAGAACAGGTGATGACCTTTAAATATCTTGGAGCAAACATCACGAGTAACAGAAAATCTAAAGGAGGAAGTAAGGAATCAAACATCAAAAGCCGCTCTAATATCGGGGTACTTACGAGACATCATCTGGAGAAACAAGCACATGAGTATAGGGAGTAAAGTCAGAATCTACGAAACGTGCGTGAGACCAGTGATGACATACGCCGCAGAAACAAGTGCGGAAAACACAACAACCAAACGCTTGCTAAGAACAACAGAAATGCGAGTCCTAAGATCCACAACAGGACACACACTATACGATATGAAAAGGAGTGAGGAAATTAAAGATACCTGTAAGATTTCGGATGTTGTAAGATGGACCAGAGCAAGGGGAAGAGCGTGGATAGACCATGTAGGGAGAATGGCCGACGACCGAATGGCAAAAATCGCCAAAGACCAAAAACCTAACAGCTCAAGAAGACCACCGAAGCGATGGTACGAAAGCTGGACATCAGCATCCCAGGACTAGGAAGTTGAAGAAAAACACAGGACTCTGAGTCCTAACGTACGAGGAAGAAGAAGAAGAAGAAGAAGAGAACTCACTCAGTAATTAGTTAATTCATTGATTAGTAAATTAAGACATAACATGAATTCATGGTGTTATCTTCAATTGATCTTTGACTCTTTAAAGTTTAACTGACTGAAAAAAAGTGAGTCAACGAGAAATAGTAAGTGAGAAAATAAATGAGAGTGAGAACTCAATTAATTGGTTAATTAATTGATTAATAAATTAAGACAGAAAACATGAATCCATGGTGTTTTCTTAAATTGATATTTGACTCTTGAAAGTCTGTCTGACTGACAAAAAGTGAGTCAGCGAGAAATAGTAAGTGAGAAAATAAGTGAGAGTGAGAACTCAATTAATTGGTTAATTAATTGATTAGTAAATTACGGCAGAAAACATGAATCCACGGTGTTTTCTTCAATTGATCTTTGACTCTTGAAAGACTGTCTGACTGAAAAAAAGTGAGTCAGCGAGAAATAGTCAGTGAGCAAATAAGTGAGAGTGAGAACTCAATTAATTAGTTAATTAATTGATTAGTAAATTTAGACAGATTACATGAATCCATGGTGTTTTCTTCAATTGATCTTTGACTCTTGAAAGTCTGTCTGACTGAATAAAAGTGAGTCAGCGAGAAATAGTCAGTGAGCAAATAAGTGAGAGTGAGAACTCAATTAATTAGTTAATTAATTGATTAGTAAATTTAGACAGATTACATGAATCCATGGTGTTTTCTTAAATTGATATTTGACTCTTGAAAGTTTAACTGACTGAAAAAAAGTGAGTCATTTAGAAATAGTAGTTGTTGAAGAAAAACAGAAGTTGAAAAACAGAAATAGAAGTTGTAGAAAAACACAGGACTCTGAGTCCTAACGTACGAGGAAGAAGAAGAAGAAGAAGAAGAAGATTTTCACAAGACTTTTCCGATTAGTCTTTTGCTCGGTTTTCCTGAGAATTTCAACTTTTGATGCTTGAAATTTTGGGTAAAATCCGCTTAAATGGCAGGTCCAGATTCAAGCCGTGCCCTGCTTTTCTTCGCTCGCAACCTTAAACCCACTGCACAGCTACTTGCTCTTCTCTGAGTCTTTTGCTTGCTTTTTTTTATAAAACTTTGAACCGAAACGAAAACTGCGTTTAAAGGCAGCAGATAGGGCAATTTTTTCAAAAATCTCTTGCAAACTTGATCAAAGAAAAACACCGCTTTCAAGCCTCAAACTGAAAATGGTCCCAAATATCCAGGAAAAGTGGCACTAAATCGACAAGCACACGATTCATAGAGCAGAGTTGTTTCTATTGAATGATGATCTTCGTTCTAACCCCTGTTTAGAGCTGCAAATTTTCGAACAACCTCTAGAAAATCGGGAGGAAGGAAAGCGGCCCTTTCAATCCCCAAACTGAAAAAATTCCCGAACATTCAGAAAAAGTGTTACTAAATCGGGAATCGCAGGATAAAATTACCAATAATGCCTTTCTGAATGATGCTAAAAGCAGCATTCTTCCGAATCCCCGTTTACGATAACGAATTATTGAAAAATATCTTGCAAATCTGGCCAAAAACGACAAAACTGAACTTTGAAGCTTCCAAATTGAGCAAACGTTGGAAAAGGGAGAGATTAATTGATGCTAAAACCAACGTTCTGATACCCATTGAAAGCCATGAATTTTTGAAAAATCTAATGCAAACCTGGTGAAAACCGGACTGCACTCAAACTTCCCAAAAAAATTAGTAAAAGTGAGGTGCTGAATCGAAACTAGCAGACTAATAGAGCGAAGTTTCCTCTATTCTTGCAGAGCATGCTGAAACCAGTCCTCTGGTAGTTCTCATTGTGGGTTATGAATTTTTAAAAAGTTTCTTGCACCCTGGTGGAAGTCAAACTGCACTGCACACTTAAAAAACTTCCAAAAAATGGGATAAAATCAAAACTAGCATGGGTAATATAGCAAAATGTCCTCTATTAAATTATGCGAAAGGAAGCCTTTTGACTTATCCTCATTTTAAGTGACGAATTTTTCAAAAATTTCTTGCAAACCCGGTGGAAACCAAACTGTACGCTTAAATTTAGAAAATTGTCAAAAACTCAGGAAAATTTTTTCATACATTAAAACCTAACAAGAATATTAGAGAAACATTTCCTCTATTGAATGCCGCTGAAAACAGCATTTTAGAAAAACCTTCTTTAGAGTCAAACATTTTTGAAAAATCTCTTGCAAAGCTGGTGGAAGCATAACGGCTCTTTCAAGCCGCGAACTAAAAAAAATCCTCAACATTGAGAAAACTTGTGATTAAAAAAGCAGGATTAATAGCGAAAAAGTGCTTCTATTGAATCATGCGAAAAACAGTGTTTTTCCTATACCCCATTTCGAACTACAAATTTTTGAAAAACCATTTGCAAATTTGTTGGAAGGAAAATGCCACTTTAAAGCGTCAAGCATAAAAAACTCTTGAAAATTGACCAAAAGTGAGACTAAATCGAAATCAGTAGGAACTAAGAGGACAAAGTTTCATCTATTAAATGATGCTGGCTCGTCCACAAACTGAAAAAGGAATTTAAAGGCAAAAAAGAAACTAAATCGACGATAGCAGGATCAATAGAGCAAAGTTGCCTCTAGTCAGTGATGCTGCCATCAGCATTCCTCCTAGTGCTCGTTTAGAGCCACGGATTTTTGAAAAATCTCTTACCAACCCGAAGGAGACGAAACTTTCAGGCCCAAAACCTAAAAAATATTAAACATTGAAGTAAAATGAGACTAAAGTCACACAAATATCTAAAAAATTTACGAATAACGGGACTAAAGCGATTCTTAAAGAGGAAATGGAGTACATTTTCTTCCATGGAGTGGTGCTCAAATAACGCAAATTGGGCAAATCGCAATTTTGAATGAGGAATTTAAAAAAAATCTCTTGCAAACCCGATCCGATGGAAACCAAACTGCAACCACAAATATTTTAAATTGCCAAATTTTTTTTTCAAAATTGCATAAATTTGCAGGATACATACATACATAAAAGTTTTCTCTACTGTATGCTGCTTGAAGAGGAAGGAAATTGTGAAAAATCGCTTGCAAATCTGCTGGTTGCAAGTCAGCACTTTCAAGTTTCAAATATGAAAAAAACCCCTGAAAATTGACGAAAAGTGAGGCTAAATCGAAGTTAGCAGGAATTAACAGAACAAATCCGCTTTTGCTTAATCCGCATTTTGGGTGACAAATTTTTCAAAAAAACTCTGGCAAAACCCTGTACTGGCGTTTTTAAGCCTCAAACTTTAAAAAAATCCAAACATTGAGTAAAAGTGAAACTGAATCGGCGAGTGCAGGAAAAATAGACCAATGTTGCCTCCCTGAAAGCATTCTTCCTAACCCCCGTTTACGATCACGAATTATTGAAAATTTTCCTGTGCCAACCTGGTAATTAGACGAAAAAACGACACTTTGAAGCTTCAAAATTGAGGGAGCGTTGGAAAAGTGAGAGTAAATAGAAACTAATAGGGCTAAATGAACAAAATTTCCGAATTGGATGAGGCTAAACCAACGTTCTTCCTGATCCCCATTGAAAGCTGTGAATTTTTGAAAAATCTCCTGCAAACCCTGAACAAGGGCTCCCTCAAGGATCCCCGCTCTCACCGTTTCTCTACAATATATACTGCCATGACATATACAATTACAACTTACCAGACAAAAATCAAATCGACAGATCGGCATACATATTACAATACGCAGACGACACGGCACTTATTGTACATGACAAAACTACTGAGAGAGCAGCTCAAAGACTCCAAACACTAACAAACAACACAATGACATGGTTTTATAAATGGAGACTAACACCAAACGCGTCAAAAACCAACTTCTGCTCACAAACCACAGACTCAACGCTGACTCCCCTACAATAACTGCAGACGGCCAAACGACACAACCAAAAAACGACGTAAAATACCTTGGAATCACAATCGACCACAAACTTAGATTCACTAAACACATGCGAAACATCAGGGCAGAAACAATGAAGAGAGCGAAACACTTCCGATCACTAACCTACAAAGACAGAGGAATTAGCACAAACACCGCCACCAAAATATATAAAGCTATTTGTAGACCCTTGCTAGACTTTGGACATATACTCATGACCAACGGAACAGAAAGGACAAAACGTTATACACAAACAACAGAACAAATTGCACTAAGACTAATAACACGAATAAGACACCCTCAAAACCCACTACACTATCCCCCCACCCAACTACTATACGAACGCACAAACATGACAAAGATCTCGGAAAGACTCATACAGCTACAGACAAAATGGACAAACAACCCCTACAACTGGACCATACTGAATCCCCTTTGTCTTACAAGACCAACCAGACAATCCCGCTTCCGTTTCCCTACATTAACGCTACTCGAACACTTACAAACGCAACTGACTAGTGGACAATAAAATAATCTCTTCTTGCCACTGAAATTTTATTTAATAATATCGTTAACCTAGAATAAGAGAATTTTCATATTTGTTTTTTATTTAGATTAAGACTACATGTATTAAACAAGGGCAGAAAGACCGATAGGTCGATAGCCTTTTCTAGAAATAAAGATGTTTACTACTACTACTCTCCTGCAAACGCGGTGAAAGACGCACTGAATTTTAGCGCTTCAAATTTTTAAAAATCCCAAACCAAGAGGAAAAGTGAGACTAAATCCAAACTAGCAGAGTTAATAGAGCAAAGTTTCCTCTGTCGAATGCTGCTAAAAGCAACCCCATTTTGAGTTTTCAAAACCCGCTCAAAAACCTTCTTATTCCTGCACTTAAAGGGGTTTCGTCTCCTACCAAAAACCCGGGACTTTGACCAGCTAATTTCACTGCGAACACCAAAACCCCATTTGGCAACTGGCACCGAACATGTTCCCGATCGCCTCCAGTTGCTCGTTGGATCTCAATCGAATCATTTATTCCCGGTTATTTTCAACGATCCGAATCGTCTACGCCCTATACATCATCGAATTGACATTTACTTAAGATTTACATTAGCGTAAATTTTTCTATCAAAGACATTTCTTTTAAGCCTCGACAGGAAGTTGTCTTAAAGTGTCGGCGCGGGTGTGGAAGATATAAGGCGAACAGCTGAGAGATTCCCAAGTTATGCGCTTGCTGAGGCCAAAACTGCCTGCTTGTCACCCGAAAAAAATCGTATTTTTAGATCCAGATTAAGCTTTTTTCTCAAACGAAAAACACCAAATGCATCTACCATCAGTATTTATTTCACTGTTGCATTCACACCCGAACTGGACACAGCGAATGCTCATTCCCCGGATTTATAGAGCCCGTTTTTTTTGTCTCGCATGTAGGGGATGAAGCTGATTGTGGCTATCACGGGGCCCATAATCACCGCACTGATCAGCAGCCCATAGGTGAACTTAGCAGGACCTGATAGTCTTATTTGGGGCATTGACGTCACAACGTGTCCCTGGTTTCGGCTCGCCATCCTCAAAACAACCCCACCAACTATTAGATTCTTAATAATCACATAATATGTTGCTCAAGTTTACCTTAAATCCTTACTCAAACGCATGTTTGGGCCTTAGAAATTATGCTCTGGCAATTGACGTTTGCTGTCAAATTGTTTGTGACAATGACTGGTCCTAGTCAAAGCCAAATTGACATATTGACGTTGACATATTTACCCGCTTATAAGGCAAATGTACGAACCTGTCAAGCCCCCGGCCGGCGCATTGGCCTGATATCACGTCATAGTTACGTCAAACTTGGTCTTTTTCACGTGACTATCACGTTCAGTGTTGGCTACCTTGTCTTAAATAATACCGAAAGGTTTTTTTACGAATAAACCGAAAACTAAAGGTTGGTTTTACAACAATGCCTTAGTTTTAAATGCTCTGACTGCAATTTTTTTAATACGAACTTGTATTTTTTTCTTGATGTACCACACGCTTACATTTGCCGCTGTTTTGGTCGAAAAATTCATCACCAAGGTTTATTATCTAAAAAATACAAGTCCGACCCTGGACTTGAGTGCAAATCGTATCGTAAAATCCCGCTTTAGAATCTAGCCCAAGTTTGTGAATTTTTCCACGAATTGCTGATGACGACGCAAAAATGAAACTTGCAGATTTTGTATAAAAATAAGCTGGTTTTCCAACGCAAAAAATCTGTTGTTCGTCTCTCTTGGCTCTCTCACACTGGACGCTTAACTTCAGGTAAACCGCGTGCCCGCTTTCGAATCTCGATTGCCAAGTCCAGCTCAACTTTGCGATTTTTTTTACAAATCCCTGATGAAGGGGTAAGAATGAAACTTTGAGCACTTTTATAGAAAGGTGCTCTCTTTCCATTCCAAAAATGCTTAGTCGTTTATCTCTCAGGGTTCTCTCACACTGGACGCTTAACTTCAGGTAAACCGCGTGCCCGCTTTGGAATCTCGATTGCCAAGTCCAGCTCAACTTTGTGATTTTTTTTACAAATCCCTGATGAAGGGGTAAAAATGAAACTTTGAGCACTTTTATAGAAAGGTTCTCTCTTTCCAACCCAGTAATGTTTAGTAGCTTATCTCTCAGGGTTCTCTCACACTGGGCAAATAACTTCAGGTAAACCGCGCGCCCGCTTTGGAATCTCGATTGCCAAGTCCAGCTCAATTTTGCGATTTTTTTTCAAATCCCTGATGAAGGGGTAAGAATGAAACTTTGAGCACTTTTATAGAAAGGTGCTCTCTTTCCAATTCAAAAATGCTTAGTAGCTTATCTCTCAGGGTTCTCTCACACTGGACAATTAACTTCAGGTAAACCGCGCGCCCGCTTTGGAATCTCGATTGCCAAGTCCAGCTCAAATTTGCGATTTTTTTTACAAATCCCTGATGAAGGGGTAAGAATGAAACTTTGAGCACTTTTATAGAAAGGTGCTCTCTTTCCAACCCAAAAATGCTTAGTAGCTTATCTCTCAGGGTTCTCTCACACTGGACAATTAACTTCAGGTAAACCGCGCGCCCGCTTTGGAATCTCGATTGCCAAGTCCAGCTCAACTTTGCGAATTTTTTTACAAATCCCTGATGAAGGGGTAATAATGAAACTTTGAGCACTTTTATAGAGAGGTACTCTCTTTCCAACCCAGTAATGTTTAGTAGCTTACCTCTCAGGGTTCTCTCACACTGGGCAATTAACTTCAGGTAAACCGCGAGCCCGCTATGGAATCTCGATTGCCAAGTCCAGCTCAAATTTGCAATTTTTTTTACAAATCCCTGATGAAGGGGTAAGAATGAAACTTTGAGCACTTTTATAGAAAGGAGCTCTCTTTCCAACCCAAAAATGCTTAGTCGTTTATCTCTCAGGGTTCTCTCACACTGGACGCTTAACTTCAGGTAAACCGCGCGCCCGCTTTGGAATCTCGATTGCCAAGTCCAGCTCAACTTTGCAATTTTTTTTACAAATCCCTGATGAAGGGGTAAGAATGAAACTCTGAGCACTTTTATAGAAAGGAGCTCTCTTTCCAACCCAAAAATGCTTAGTCGTTTATCTCTCAGGGTTCTCTCACACTGGACGCTTAACTTCAGGTAAACCGCGCGTCCGCTTTGGAATCTCGATTGGCAAGTCCAGCTCAACTTTGCGATTTTTTTTACAAATGCCTGATGAAGGGGTAAGAATGAAACTTTGAGCACTTTTATAGAAAGGAGCTCTCTTTCCAACGCAAAAATGTTTAGTCGTTTATGTCTCAGGGTTCTCTCACATTGGACGCTTAACTTCAAGTAAACCGCGCGCCCGATTTGGAATCTCGATTGCCAAGTCCAGCTCAACTTTGAGATATTTTTTACAAATCCCTGATGAAGGCGTAAGAATGAAACTTTGAGCACTTTTATAGAAAGGTGCTCTCTTTCCAACCTAAAAATGCTTAGTCGTTTATCTCTCGGGGTTCTCTCACACTGGACGTTTAACTTCAGGTAAACCGCGCGCCCGCTTTGGAATCTCGATTGCCAAGTCCAGCTCAACTTTGCGATTTTTTTTACAAATCGCTGATGAAGGGGTAAGAATGAAACTTTGAGCACTTTTATAGAAAGGTGCTCTCTTTCCAACCCAAAAATGCCTCTCGGTAATCGATATTTTTATAATTTGTAGAAAATAGTGCTTTAAAATAATGCAATTTAATGTTTACTTTTGGAAAAGAAGTGATCGAAATTTTGTTAAATTTAACATTAATGTGTATAGTGTTAAAAACTAATAAAATGTTGATAGAAAACATTTTTTTGGACAACGTTTAGGTTCCGATTAATTTGCAAAAAAACATTTTCAGTAATTGTGTCTCGAGACCTTAACTTTTGTGCAATTTAACCAAACTTGTAGCTTTGCTTCCAGTTGCGGTTTAGACGATAGCAATAGCTGAACACCCTGTATATTGGTACTTTTGAATCACCCGGTAAATTGAAAAATTGTCAGCGCCCGTCCGTGTTCAGTGCCACTAACGGCGATCATAAAGCGATGAAACAGTGGCGTGTTTTGGGGAAAAGCGATTAATGCGATTAATCGCCAGTTGCAAAATTTAAGCCACAACATTTCCAACAAATAAAAATGTCAACAATACCGAGATTTAGTGGTGGGTGACGGGCTGAACGAAATTAGCTTGGAAGTGTATTAGGCTCGTGACAAATGGCGCTCATTTACCGGCTCAACAATTTGTAGACGTTTAGAGAGAGGCTTTTTTCAACCATAAATCTCGCTTTTAATAGTCTGGAATGCACGCCTGCTACTTGTGTCATTAGCTCTTTCGTGCCGCATACGTGTGGCCATTATTTTGATTTTCTTGATTTTTATTGCACCCCTGTTTGTGAAGAGAGATATAAATAAAGACGTAATTCTGTGGCGAACGCCAACATCTATATTCGCCTCGTATGGACTGAGTGAGGGGCCGATTGTGGGCCAAAAGTCCACAAAACTATAACAAGATTCTCTTTATCGACTATATCTTCTTCACTACTTTTTTCCTTTTTCTTGTCATCTTCATTCACGATGGTTCCACGAGAGTGCATCAAATATAGACGTGACTGAATTAAACAAACAACTTTTCTACATAATTTCCCACTCTAGAAACATTAGAAGTATGAAAGGATGAAAGTCACAAGGTGACAAGTCTGGACTGCTGGCAGGATCTTCCAACAAAAATCGCAAAAATTCAAAAACCTCAATACGAAATAGGAGCGAGAGGGAATCTTGCAAGCGAGAGGGAAACCCAACTGCATTTTCAAGGGTGAAACTGAAAAAATTGTGAAAAAATGCGATGAATTGAAACTTGCAAGGTTAATTAAAGTCTGCTCTAATGAATTGCGCTAAAAGCCGCTTTCTAGCTCGTCTAATTTTGAGTGGAAATTTTTTGGAAAACCTCTTACAAACGAGAGTGAATCCAAACTCGCTTTTCTAAAAAAATTCTCAGAAACTGACGAAAAATGCAATGAAACCCAAACTTGGACGATTGATATAGTGAAGTCTCCTCTATTGAGTGATGCTGAGAGCCGCCCTCTAGCGGGGTTAACCCCTTGTGAAAGACAAGTTTTTTTAAAACCTCGTGCAAACGGGAAGAAAGTTTGGCATTTTCAAGTGACAAACTGAAGAAATTCTCCAAAAAATATTTAAAATGTCAAAAAAAACTTTCAACAACTAACAAGTGCTGTTCAGAGCAGTCCATCCTTGTTTTGAATGACAATTTTTTGAAAAACCATTTTGCCAACAAAAGGAAAAAAATACCGCATTTTCAAGAGTCAAACTGGAAAAATTCTCAAAAAATTACGAAAATTCTCATAAACTCGACATTTCTAGAATTATTATACTAAAGTTTGCTCTATTAAGTGTTGTAGAGGGCCGCACTCTAGGTCCTCCTGTTTTTGAGAGCCAAGATTTTGAAAAACCTCTAACAAACCAGAGAGAAACCAAACTGCATTTTCAAGAGCAGAAATAGAGTGAAAATTCTCAAAAAATAATGACAAATGCCAAGAAATCGAAACTTGCAGAATTGATATACTCAAGTCTCCTCTTAGTGGAGTTCAGGGAAGCCCTCTAGCTCATTCCCATTTTGAGTGATAATTTTTTGAAAAACCTTTTGCAAACGAAAGGAAAACCATACTGTATTTTCAAGCGTCAAACTGGAAAAATTCTCAAAAAACGACGAACAATATCATGAAATGCAAACTTCTAGGATTAATATTCTAAAGTCTCCTCTATTAAGTGCTGTTGACGGCAGCCCTCAAGCTCATCCTGCTATTGAGTGACAGGTTTTTGACAAACCCCTTGCAAACGAGAGGCAAACCAAACTGCATTTTCAAGAGTGAAACTGAGAAAATTCTCAAAAAGTTATGAAAAATGCCAAGAAAACGAAACTTGCAGAATTGATATATTCAAGTCTCCTCTATTGAGTGATGTTAAGAGCAGCCCTTTAACTCAGACTCGCGTTGAGAGACAATTTTTGGAAAATCTTCTCGCAAACTAGATGAAACCCAAACTGTATTTTCAAGTCTCAAACAGAAAAGCCTCTCAAAAATTTATGAAAACCGCGCTAAACTCGAAACTTACAACAGTAATATCGTAGGGTCCCCTCTATTGAGTCGTTCTGAGAGCAGCCCTCTATCTCAGCATAATTTTGAATAATATTTTTTTGAAAAACTTTGTGGAAATTACAAGGATACACAGCGAAACTGAAAAAAATATCCAAACTTTCTCAAAAATGCGATGAAATCCAAACTCGCAAGATTAATTTAGTAAAGTCTCCTTTATTGAGGAGTGCTGAGAACAGCCCTATAGCTCAGTCTCATTTTGAGTGATAATTTTTTGAAAAACCTTTTGCAAACGAAAGAGAAACCATACTGCATTTTCAAGCGTCGAACTGAAAAAATTCTCAAAAAATTACGAAAAATTACATTAAATCGAAACTTGCAGAATTAGTATACTTGAGTCTCCTCTATTGAGTGGTGTTCAGGGCAGCCCTCTAGCTCATTCTCATTTTGAGTGAACATTTTTTGAAAAACCTTATGCAAACGAAAGAGAAACCATACTCTATTTTCAAGTCCAACTGGAAAAAAATCTCCCAAAACGGCCGAAAAATATCTTGAAATGCAAACTTCTAGGATTAATATACTAAACTCTCCTCTACTTAGTGCTGTTGACGGCAGCCCTCAAGCTCATCCTGCTATTGAGTGACAGGTTTTTGAAAAACCCCTTGCAAACGAGAGGCAAACCAAACTGCATTTTCAAGAGTGAAACTGAGAAAATTCTCAAAAAGTTATGAAAAATGCCAAGAAAACGAAACTTGCAGAATTGATATATTCAAGTCTCCTCTATTGAGTGATGTTAAGAGCAGCCCTTTAACTCAGACTCGCGTTGAGAGACAATTTTTGGAAAATCTTCTCGCAAACTAGATGAAACCCAAACTGTATTTTCAAGTCTCAAACAGAAAAGCCTCTCAAAAATTTATGAAAACCGCGCTAAACTCGAAACTTACAACAGTAATATCGTAGGGTCCCCTCTATTGAGTCGTTCTGAGAGCAGCCCTCTATCTCAGCATAATTTTGAATAATATTTTTTTGAAAAACTTTGTGGAAATTACAAGGATACACAGCGAAACTGAAAAAAATATCCAAACTTTCTCAAAAATGCGATGAAATCCAAACTCGCAAGATTAATTTAGTAAAGTCTCCTTTATTGAGGAGTGCTGAGAACAGCCCTATAGCTCAGTCTCATTTTGAGTGATAATTTTTTGAAAAACCTTTTGCAAACGAAAGAGAAACCATACTGCATTTTCAAGCGTCGAACTGAAAAAATTCTCAAAAAATTACGAAAAATTACATTAAATCGAAACTTGCAGAATTAGTATACTTGAGTCTCCTCTATTGAGTGGTGTTCAGGGCAGCCCTCTAGCTCATTCTCATTTTGAGTGAACATTTTTTGAAAAACCTTATGCAAACGAAAGAGAAACCATACTCTATTTTCAAGTCCAACTGGAAAAAAATCTCCCAAAAAGGCCGAAAAATATCTTGAAATGCAAACTTCTAGGATTAATATACTAAACTCTCCTCTACTTAGTGCTGTTGACGGCAGCCCTCAAGCTCATCCTGCTATTGAGTGACAGGTTTTTGAAAAACCCCTTGCAAACGAGAGGCAAACCAAACTGCATTTTCAAGAGTGAAACTGAGAAAATTCTCAAAAAGTTATGAAAAATGCCAAGAAAACGAAACTTGCAGAATTGATATATTCAAGTCTCCTCTATTGAGTGATGTTAAGAGCAGCCCTTTAGCTCAGACTCGCGTCGAGAGACAATTTTTGGAAAATCTTCTCGCAAACGAGATGGAACCCAAACTGTATTTTCAAGTCTCAAACAGAAAAGCTTCTCAAAAATTTATGAACAATGCGCTGAAGTCGAAACTTACAACAATAATATCGTAGGGTCCCCTCTATTGAGTCATTCTGAGAGCGGCCCTCTATCTCAGCATAATTTTGAATAATATTTTTTTGAAAAACTTTGTGCAAATTACAGGGATACACAGCCAAACTGCAGTTTTAGTGAAACTGAAAAAAACCTCCAAACTTTCTCAAAAATGCGATGAAATCCAAACTCGCAAAATTAATTTAGTAAAGTCTCCTTTATTGAGGAGTGCTGACAACAGCTCTATAGCTCATTCTCATTTTGAGTGATAATTTTTCTAAAACCTACTTTGCAACCGAAAAATGAACCATACTGTATTTGCAAGAGTGAAACTGTGAAAATTCTCAAAAAATTACGAAAAATTACATGAAATCGAAACTTGCAGAATTAGTATACTTGAGTCTCCTCTATTGAGTGGTGTTCAGGGCAGCCCTCTAGCTCATTCTCATTTTGAGTGAAAATTTTTGGAAAAACCTTATGCAAACGAAAGGGAATCCATACTGTATTTTCAAGTCCAACTGGAAAAAATCTCCCAAAAAGGCCGAAAAATATCTTGAAATGCAAACTTCTAGGATTAATATACTAAAGTCTCCTCTATTAAGTGCTGTTGACGGCAGCCCTCAAGCTCATCCTGCTATTGAGTGACAGGTTTTGAAAAACCCCTTGCAAACGAGAGGCAAACCAAACTGCATTTTCAAGAGTGAAACTGAGAAAATTCTCAAAAAGTTATGAAAAATGCCAAGAAAACGAAACTTGCAGAATTGATATATTCAAGTCTCCTCTATTGAGTGATGTTAAGGGCAGCCCTTTAGCTCAGACTCGCGTTCAGAGACAATTTTTGGAAAATTTTCTCGCAAACGAGATGGAACCCAAACTGTATTTTCAAGTTTCAAACAGAAAAGCTTCTCAAAAATTTATGAAAAATGCGCTGAAGTCGAAACTTACAACAATAATATCGTAAGGTCTCCTCTATTGAGTCGTTCTGAGAGCGGCCCTCTATCTCAGCATAATTTTGAATAATATTTTTTTGAAAAACTTTGTGCAAATTACAAGGATACACACCCAAACTGCAGTTTTAGTGAAACTGAAAAAATCTCGAAACTTTCTGAAAAATGCGATGAAATCCAAACCCGCAAGATTAATTTAGTAAAGTCTCCTTTATTGAGGTGTGCTGAGAACAGCCCTATAGCTCAGTCTCATTTTGAGTGATAATTTTTTGAAAAACCTTTTGCAAACGAAAGCGAAACCATACTGCATTTTCAAGCGTCGAACTGAAAAAATTCTCAAAAAATTACGAAAAATTACATTAAATCGAAACTTACAGAATTAGTATACTTGAGTCTCCTCTATTGAGTGGTGTTCAGGGCACCCCTCTAGCTCATTCTCATTTTGAGTGAACATTTTTTGAAAAACCTTATGCAAACGAAAGAGAAACCATACTTTATTTTCAAGTCCAACTGGAAAAAAATCTCCCAAAAAGGCCGAAAAATATCTTGAAATGCAAACTTCTAGGATTAATATACTAAAGTCTCCTCGATTAAGTGCTGTTGGCGGCAGCCCTCAAGCTCATCCTGCTATTGAGTGACAGGTTTTTGAAAAACCCCTTGCAAACGAGAGGCAAACCAAACTGCATTTTCAAGAGTGAAACTGAGAAAATTCTCAAAAAGTTATGAAAAATGCCAAGAAAACGAAACTTGCAGAATTGATATACTCAAGTCTCCTCTATTTAGTGATGGTAAGAGCAAGCCTCTAGCTCAGACTCGCGTTGAGAGACAATTTTTGGAAAATTTTCTCGCAAACGAGAGGGCACCCAAACTGTATTTTCAAGTCTCAAACAGAAAAGCTTCTCAAAAAGTTATGAAAAATGCGCTGAAGTCGAAACTTACAACAATAATATCGTAAGGTCCCCTCTATTGAGTAGTTCTGAGAGCAGCCCTTTATCTCAGCATAATTTTGAATAATATTTTTTTGAAAAACTTTGTGCAAATTACAGGGATACACAGCCAAACTGCAGTTTTAGTGAAACTGAAAAAACCTCCAAACTTTCTCAAAAATGCGATGAAATCCAAACTCGCAAGATTAATTTAGAAAAGTCTCCTTTATTGAGGAGTGCTGAGAACAGCTCTATAGCTCAGTCTCATTTTGAGTGATAATTTTTTGAAAGACCTTTTGCAAAAGAAAGAGAAACCATACTGCATTTTCAATCGTCGAACTGAAAAAATTCTCAAAAAATTACGAAAAATTACATTAAATCGAAACTTGCAGAATTAGTATACTTGAGTCTCCTCTATTGAGTGGTGTTCAGGGCAGCCCTCTAGCTCATTCTCATTTTGAGTGAAAATTTTTTGAAAAACCTTATGCAAACGAAAGGGAATCCATACTGTATTTTCAAGTCCAACTGGACAAAATCTCCCAACTGGATAAACTTCTAGGATTAATATACTAAAGTCTCCTCTACTTAGTGCTGTTGACGGCAGCCCTCAAGCTCATCCTGCTATTGAGTGACAGGTTTTGAAAAACCCCTTGCAAACGAGAGGCAAACCAAACTGCATTTTCAAGAGTGAAACTGCGAAAATTCTCAAAAAGTTATGAAAAATGCCAAGAAAACGAAACTTGCAGAATTGATATATTCAAGTCTCCTCTATTGAGTGATGTTAAGGGCAGCCCTTTAGCTCAGAGTCGCGTTGAAAGACAATTTTTAGAAAATCTTCTCGCAAACGAGATGGAACCCAAACTGTATTTTCAAGTCTCAAACAAAAAATCTTCTCAAAAATTCATGAAAAATGCGCTGAAGTCGAAACTTACAACAATAATATCGTAAGGTCCCCTCTATTGAGTAGTTCTGAGAGCAGCCCTTTATCTCAGCATAATTTTGAATAATATTTTTTTGAAAAACTTTGTGCAAATTACAGGGATACACAGCCAAACTGCAGTTTTAGTGAAACTGAAAAAACCTCCAAACTTTCTCAAAAATGCGATGAAATCCAAACTCGCAAGATTAATTTAGAAAAGTCTCCTTTATTGAGGAGTGCTGAGAACAGCTCTATAGCTCAGTCTCATTTTGAGTGATAATTTTTTGAAAAACCTTTTGCAAACGAAAGGAAACCATACTGCATTTTCAAGCGTCGAACTGAAAAAATTCTCAAAAAATTACGAAAAATTACATTAAATCGAAACTTACAGAATTAGTATACTTGAGTCTCCTCTATTGAGTGGTGTTCAGGGCAGCCCTCTAGCTCATTCTTATTTTAAGTGAAAATTTTTTGAAAAACCTTATGCAAACGAAAGGGAATCCATACTGTATTTTCAAGTCCAACTGGACAAAATCTCCCAACTGGATAAACTTCTAGGATTAATATACTAAAGTCTCCTCTACTTAGTGCTGTTGACGGCAGCCCTCAAGCTCATCCTGCTATTGAGTGACAGGTTTTTGAAAACCCCCTTGCAAACGAGAGGCAAACCAAACTGCATTTTCAAGAGTGAAACTGAGAAAATTCTCAAAAAGTTATGAAAAATGCCAAGAAAACGAAACTTGCAGAATTGATATAGTCAAATCTCCTCTATTTAGTGATGGTAAGAGCAAGCCTCTAGCTCAGACTCGCGTTGAGAGACAATTTTTGGAAAATTTTCTCGCAAACGAGAGGGCACCCATACTGTATTTTCAAGTATCAAACTGAAAAGCCTCTCAAAAATTTATGAAAAACGCGCTAAACTGGAAACTTACAACAGTAATATCGTAGGGTCCCCTCTATTGAGTCGTTCTGAGAGCAGCCCTCTATCTCAGCATAATTTTGAATAATATTTTTTTGAAAAACTTTGTGCAAATTACAGGGATACACAGCCAAACTGCAGTTTTAGTGAAACTGAAAAAAATCTCCGAACTTTCTCAAAAATGCGATGAAATCCAAACTCGCAAGATTAATTTAGAAAAGTCTCCTTTATTGAGGAGTGCTGAGAACAGCTCTATAGCTCATTCTCATTTTGAGTGATAATTTTTCTAAAACCTACTTTGCAACCGAAAAATGAACCATACTGTATTTGCAAGAGTGAAACTGTGAAAATTCTCAAAAAATTACGAAAAATTACATGAAATCGAAACTTGCAGAATTAGTATACTTGAGTCTCCTCTATTGAGTGGTGTTCAGGGCAGCCCTCTAGCTCATTCTCATTTTGAGTGAAAATTTTTGGAAAAACCTTATGCAAACGAAAGGGAATCCATACTGTATTTTCAAGTCCAACTGGAAAAAATCTCCCAAAAAGGCCGAAAAATATCTTGAAATGCAAACTTCTAGGATTAATATTCTAAAGTCTCCTCTATTAAGTGCTGTTGACGGCAGCCCTCAAGCTCATCCTGCTATTGAGTGACAGGTTTTTGACAAACCCCTTGCAAACGAGAGGCAAACCAAACTGCATTTTCAAGAGTGAAACTGAGAAAATTCTCAAAAAGTTATGAAAAATGCCAAGAAATTGAAACCTGCAGAATTGATATACTCAAGTCTCCTCTATTGAGTGGAGTTCAGGGCAGCCCTCTAGCTCATTCCCATTTTGAGCGATAATTTTTTGAAAAACCTTTTATAAACGAAAGGGAAACCATACTGTATTATCAAGTCCAACTGGAAAAATTCTCAAAAATGATGAAAAATATCATGAAACGAAAACTTCTAGGATTAATATACTAAAGTCTCCTCTATTAAGTGCTGTTGACGGCAGGCCTCAAGCTCATCCTGCTTTTGAGTGACAGGTTTTTGAAAAACCTCTTGCAATCGAGATGCAAACCAAACTGCATTTTCAAGAGTGAAACTGAGAAAATTCTCAAAAAGTTATGAAAAATGCCAAGAAATCAAAACTTGCGGAATTGATATATTCAAGTCTCCTCTATTGAGTGATCTTAAGGGCAGCCCTTTAGCTCAGACTCGCGTTGAGAGACAATTTTTGGAAAATTTTCTCGCAAACGAGATGGAACCCAAACTGTATTTTCAAGTCTCAAACAGAAAAGCTTCTCAAAAATTTATGAAAAATGCGCTGAAGTCGAAACTTACAACAATAATATCGTAAGGTCTCCTCTATTGAGTCGTTCTGAGAGCGGCCCTCTATCTCAGCATAATTTTGAATAATATATTTTTGAAAAACTTTGTGGAAATTACAGGGATACACAGCCAAACTGCAGTTTTAGTGAAACTGAAAAAAATCTCCAAACTTTCTCAAAAATGCGATGAAATCCAAACTCGCAAGATTAATTTAGAAAAGTCTCCTTTATTGAGGAGTGCTGAGAACAGCCCTATAGCTCAGTCTCATTTTGAGTGATAATTTTTTGAAAAACCTTTTGCAAACGAAAAAGGAACCATACTGCATTTTCAAGAGGCAAACTGAAAAAATTCTCAAAAAATTACGAAAAATTACATTAAATCGAAACTTGCAGAATTAGTATACTTGAGTCTCCTCTATTGAGTGGTGTTCAGGGCAGCCCTCTAGCTCATTCTCATTTTGAGTGAACATTTTTTGAAAAACCTTATGCAAACGAAAGAGAAACCATACTCTATTTTCAAGTCCAACTGGAAAAAAATCTCCCAAAACGGCCGAAAAATATCTTGAAATGCAAACTTCTAGGATTAATATACTAAACTCTCCTCTACTTAGTGCTGTTGACGGCAGCCCTCAAGCTCATCCTGCTATTGAGTGACAGGTTTTTGAAAAACCCCTTGCAAACGAGAGGCAAACCAAACTGCATTTTCAAGAGTGAAACTGAGAAAATTCTCAAAAAGTTATGAAAAATGCCAAGAAAACGAAACTTGCAGAATTGATATATTCAAGTCTCCTCTATTGAGTGATGTTAAGAGCAGCCCTTTAACTCAGACTCGCGTTGAGAGACAATTTTTGGAAAATCTTCTCGCAAACTAGATGAAACCCAAACTGTATTTTCAAGTCTCAAACAGAAAAGCCTCTCAAAAATTTATGAAAACCGCGCTAAACTCGAAACTTACAACAGTAATATCGTAGGGTCCCCTCTATTGAGTCGTTCTGAGAGCAGCCCTCTATCTCAGCATAATTTTGAATAATATTTTTTTGAAAAACTTTGTGGAAATTACAAGGATACACAGCGAAACTGAAAAAAATATCCAAACTTTCTCAAAAATGCGATGAAATCCAAACTCGCAAGATTAATTTAGTAAAGTCTCCTTTATTGAGGAGTGCTGAGAACAGCCCTATAGCTCAGTCTCACTTTGAGTGATAATTTTTTGAAAAACCTTTTGCAAACGAAAGAGAAACCATACTGCATTTTCAAGCGTCGAACTGAAAAAATTCTCAAAAAATTACGAAAAATTACATTAAATCGAAACTTGCAGAATTAGTATACTTGAGTCTCCTCTATTGAGTGGTGTTCAGGGCAGCCCTCTAGCTCATTCTCATTTTGAGGTGAACATTTTTTGAAAAACCTTATGCAAACGAAAGAGAAACCATACTCTATTTTCAAGTCCAACTGGAAAAAAATCTCCCAAAAAGGCCGAAAAATATCTTGAAATGCAAACTTCTAGGATTAATATACTAAACTCTCCTCTACTTAGTGCTGTTGACGGCAGCCCTCAAGCTCATCCTGCTATTGAGTGACAGGTTTTTGAAAAACCCCTTGCAAACGAGAGGCAAACCAAACTGCATTTTCAAGAGTGAAACTGAGAAAATTCTCAAAAAGTTATGAAAAATGCCAAGAAAACGAAACTTGCAGAATTGATATATTCAAGTCTCCTCTATTGAGTGATGTTAAGAGCAGCCCTTTAGCTCAGACTCGCGTCGAGAGACAATTTTTGGAAAATCTTCTCGCAAACGAGATGGAACCCAAACTGTATTTTCAAGTCTCAAACAGAAAAGCTTCTCAAAAATTTATGAACAATGCGCTGAAGTCGAAACTTACAACAATAATATCGTAGGGTCCCCTCTATTGAGTCATTCTGAGAGCGGCCCTCTATCTCAGCATAATTTTGAATAATATTTTTTTGAAAAACTTTGTGCAAATTACAGGGATACACAGCCAAACTGCAGTTTTAGTGAAACTGAAAAAAACCTCCAACTTTCTCAAAAATGCGATGAAATCCAAACTCGCAAAATTAATTTAGTAAAGTCTCCTTTATTGAGGAGTGCTGACAACAGCTCTATAGCTCATTCTCATTTTGAGTGATAATTTTTCTAAAACCTACTTTGCAACCGAAAAATGAACCATACTGTATTTGCAAGAGTGAAACTGTGAAAATTCTCAAAAAATTACGAAAAATTACATGAAATCGAAACTTGCAGAATTAGTATACTTGAGTCTCCTCTATTGAGTGGTGTTCAGGGCAGCCCTCTAGCTCATTCTCATTTTGAGTGAAAATTTTTGGAAAAACCTTATGCAAACGAAAGGGAATCCATACTGTATTTTCAAGTCCAACTGGAAAAAATCTCCCAAAAAGGCCGAAAAATATCTTGAAATGCAAACTTCTAGGATTAATATACTAAAGTCTCCTCTATTAAGTGCTGTTGACGGCAGCCCTCAAGCTCATCCTGCTATTGAGTGACAGGTTTTGAAAAACCCCTTGCAAACGAGAGGCAAACCAAACTGCATTTTCAAGAGTGAAACTGAGAAAATTCTCAAAAAGTTATGAAAAATGCCAAGAAATTGAAACCTGCAGAATTGATATACTCAAGTCTCCTCTATTGAGTGGAGTTCAGGGCAGCCCTCTAGCTCATTCCCATTTTGAGCGATAATTTTTGAAAAACCTTTTATAACGAAAGGGAAACCATACTGTATTATCAAGTCCAACTGGAAAAATTCTCAAAAAATGATGAAAAATATCATGAAACGAAAACTTCTAGGATTAATATACTAAAGTCTCCTCTATTAAGTGCTGTTGACGGCAGGCCTCAAGCTCATCCTGCTTTTGAGTGACAGGTTTTTGAAAAACCTCTTGCAATCGAGATGCAAACCAAACTGCATTTTCAAGAGTGAAACTGAGAAAATTCTCAAAAAGTTATGAAAAATGCCAAGAAATCAAAACTTGCGGAATTGATATATTCAAGTCTCCTCTATTGAGTGATCTTAAGGGCAGCCCTTTAGCTCAGACTCGCGTTGAGAGACAATTTTTGGAAAATTTTCTCGCAAACGAGATGGAACCCAAACTGTATTTTCAAGTCTCAATCAGAAAAGCTTCTCAAAAATTTATGAAAAATGCGCTGAAGTCGAAACTTACAACAATAATATCGTAAGGTCTCCTCTATTGAGTCGTTCTGAGAGCGGCCCTCTATCTCAGCATAATTTTGAATAATATTTTTTTGAAAAACTTTGTGGAAATTACAGGGATACACAGCCAAACTGCAGTTTTAGTGAAACTGAAAAAAATCTCCAAACTTTCTCAAAAATGCGATGAAATCCAAACTCGCAAGATTAATTTAGAAAAGTCTCCTTTATTGAGGAGTGCTGAGAACAGCCCTATAGCTCATTCTCACTTTGAGTGATAATTTTTTGAAAAACCTTTTGCAAACGAAAAAGGAACCATACTGCATTTTCAAGAGGCAAACTGAAAAAATTCTCAAAAAATTACGAAAAATTACATTAAATCGAAACTTGCAGAATTAGTATACTTGAGTCTCCTCTATTGAGTGTTGTTCAGGGCAGCCCTCTAGCTCATTCTCATTTTGAGTGAACATTTTTTGAAAAACCTTATGCAAACGAAAGAGAAACCATACTCTATTTTCAAGTCCAACTAGAAAAAATCTCCCAAAAAGGCCGAAAAATATCTTGAAATGCAAACTTCTAGGATTAATATACTAAAGTCTCCTCTATTAAGTGCTGTTGACGGCAGGCCTCAAGCTCATCCTGCTATTGAGTGACAGGTTTTTGAATAACCCCTTGCAAACGAGAGGCAAACCAAACTGCATTTTCAAGAGTGAAACTGAGAAAATTCTCAAAAAGTTATGAAAAATGCCAAGAAAACGAAACTTGCAGAATTGATATACTCAAGTCTCCTCTATTTAGTGATGGTAAGAGCAAGCCTCTAGCTCAGACTCGCGTTGAGAGACAATTTTTGGAAAATCTGCTCGCAAACGAGATGGAACCCAAACTGTATTTTCAAGTATCAAACTGAAAAGCCTCTCTAAAAATTTATGAAAAACGCGCTAAAGTCGAAACTTACAACAGTAATATCGTAGGGGTCCTCTCTATTGAGTCGTTCTGAGAGCAGCCCTCTATCTCAGCATAATTTTGAATAATATTTTTTTGAAAAATTTTGCGGAAATTACAAGGATACACAGCCAAACTGAAGTTTCAGTGAAACTGAAAAAAATATCCAAACTTTCTCAAAAATGCGATGAAATCCAAACTCGCAAGATTAATTTAGTAGAGTCTCCTTTATTGAGGAGTGCTGAGAACAGCCCTATAGCTCAGTCTCATTTTGAGTGATAATTTTTTGAAAAACCTTTTGCAAACGAAAGAGAAACCATACTGCATTTTCAAGCGTCGAACTGAAAAAATTCTCAAAAAATTATGAAAAATTACATTAAATCGAAACTTACAGAATTAGTATACTTGAGTCTCCTCTATTGAGTGGTGTTCAGGGCAGCCCTCTAGCTCATTCTCATTTTGAGTGAACATTTTTTGAAAAACCTTATGCAAACGAAAGAGAAACCATACTCTATTTGCAAGTCCAACTGGAAAAAAATCTTCCAAAAATGCCGAAAAATATCTTGAAATGCAAACTTCTAGGATTAATATACTAAAGTCTCCTCTACTTAGTGCTGTTGACGGCAGCCCTCAAGCTCATTCTCATTTTGAGTGAACATTTTTTTGAAAAACCTTATGCAAACGAAAGAGAAACCATACTCTATTTTCAAGTCCAACTGGAAAAAATCTCCCAAAAAGGCCGAAAAATATCTTGAAATGCAAACTTCTAGGATTAATATACTAAACTCTCCTCTACTTAGTGCTCTTGACGGCAGCCCTCGAGCTCATCCTGCTATTGAGTGACAGGTTTTTGAAAAACCCTTTGCAAACGAGAGGCAAACCAAACTGCATTTTCAAGAGTGAAACTGAGAAAATTCTCAAAAAGTTATGAAAAATGCCAAGAAAAACGAAACTTGCAGAATTGATATATTCAAGTCTCCTCTATTGAGTGATGTTAAGGGCAGCCCTTTAGCTCAGGCTCGCGTTGAGAGACAATTTTTGGAAAATTTTCTCGCAAACGAGAGGGCACCCAAACTGTATTTTCAAGTATCAAACTGAAAAGCCTCTCAAAAATTAAAGAAAAATGAGCTGAAGTCGAAACCTACAAAAATTAATATCGCAAGGTCCCCTCTATTGAGTTGTTCTGAGAGCAGCCCTCTGGCTCATCATAATTTTGAATAATAATGAATAAAAATGAGAGGTTCGAAAGCCAAACTGCAATTTCAAGAGTAAAACTGAAAAAAATCGCCAAACTTGCTGAAAAATGCGATTAAATCAAAACTTGCAATATTAATTTAGTAAAGTATCCTTTATTGAGGAGTGCTGAGAACAGCCCTATAGCTCATTCTCACTTTGAGGGATAATTTTTTGAAAAACCTTTTGCAAACGAAAGGGAAACCATACTGTATTTTCAAGCGTCGAACTGGAAAAATCCTCAAAAAATTACGAAAAATGTCATGAAATATACAGAAGAAAATAAGAAAAGGAGCAAATACAGGGTGTCAAAGAATAACTATTCCATTTATTAGTTTATTTCCTTTGTTATTTTCTTGTAGTTTGTTATGTTTCTTCATCAGATGCATGGTCATAATGGAGAACAATCGATTTATTTTTCGTTGTCACCGGCATAAATAAAAACGAAAAAAGACATGACACGACGTGATTATGACGTCAAATATCGCAAAATATATACGTCTTTATAACGACAAAAACAACGTGACCGGATTGTGAGTTTCATTCGTCGAATTTGTTGTCATTTTCACGTCATTTATTGACGAATGATGACCAAATAATGACGTCAAATGCACGTGAGCTGGCTATCTGCATGCTTACTTTGATAGCAGCGATTTACAAGCTCTTGGTTTCTTTTTTTGGGTTTTTCTGAAATCTTTAGTCTACCAGACATCTTACAAAATAAGAAAGAATGAAGAACTGTTCAATCTCAAATTTGTGCTTCTCATTTTTTAAAGGTTATGAAGTCGCTCTTTTAAAAATATACCATTCACTCTCAATATTTTCAATCGTTTTCCACATATGAGTTGTTGAATCTTTACCAGATTTGGCTCTCAGTCTTTAAAGGTTAGACATTTCTGATTAAGCCTAATTAGCCAAAAACAGTTTTGGGAGAATTTCAACCGTTTTCCAGATCTGAGTTGTTGATCTATTGATAGACTTCTTCAAAAACCCTTGATACACTTCCATGACAAAATAAAGCCCCTTTTGCGCCTAACCACCACACTAAATAAGCAAAATTTACAAAACAATTATTTTTTGGTGTTTATTTGCGTCCTGATTCCGTTCCAAACAACTGAAAAAGAACGAAACTGTTCGCTTAATTAATATCACGGATAACCGAGTGAAATCTCTGACTAATTAATAAACAGCCACTTGAGCGAAGGTAAAAATGATATTTACAACAAAATGATGTGTTTGTAATACACAGATGGGTGTTTGTTGAAATGTTCAGCCCCGTTTACTAAACATAAAGCTCTCGAATGACACTTTTCAAAATACCTCTTAAACATTTGGACGCCGTGTTTGTTTTGAGTGAAAACCCGACACCCGATTTAAGTTCACTTAATCCTTAAACCGAATTCATTGAAAATAAAGGACGAATATTTTAGGCGTGCCATTCAGTTCGGACGTTAACGTTCACGTTTCGACAGCTTTATTTCGTCCCATTAATTTTTATGGGCCGACCAAAAATTTGATTGCTGCAACCGGGAAGTTCGTATTTATAACACTGTCGACTCACATTATTAGTGACTAAGTGGATTAATTATGTATTTTAATCCCGCTTAAGTTCTCAAATTGGGAATTGTTCGCACTAGGGCGCGATTAGCAGCACATGGAATTCCTGTCTAATCCCTCAGGACGCATTCCGGTCTAGTTAAACCAGAGATTAGTTCTCTCTCAACTAATCTCTGGTTAAACCCTCTAGACAAAAATAAATCGACGAATTTCGACACATTTATCAATGGGATGGTTGCGACCTACAAGCGCATCCTGCACGTGATTATCACTTCCTGTTCGTACATGTGATATTTTCGTTCATAACAGACGATAATATGACGTGATTTTGGTGAATTTTTAAAGGTTCCCAAGCCAAAAAATGGCGACGATCGACAAACGAAAAACTAAGGTATAGCGAGATTTTTAAAAATAAATAATTTCTTTTTTATTTATAAAAATATACGATGTATATTTTAGACAAACTGATGATGGTGGAGAAAGACACCGAAACGTTTTTGTAACATTTTGAATAATAAACAATAAAATTGACTGGAACTCAGGAATTTTTTTTGGATTAAAATAAAAATATAAGTGAAATGATAAGTGAAAAAGATATATTTATTTAACAGCATTTATTCAGTATAAAAATAGATGGGAAGTGGTAAAATAAAACACAACAAAATATAAAAACATTTTTCTAAAAAAAAATCAATAAAATGCCCGTCCAACCGCGCCAGCTAGTAGCAGGGCGTTGCATCAGACAACCATGACACAACGCACGCTTTACCTAACGTACTGCTGTCAACGAAACGTCAAAACAGGCCTTAACCTATTTCAATTGTCAGTGTCATTGTAACTACAAAAAACACCACAGTGATATTCCACAATGGCGTTCAATTTCGCTGCATTTTCATACATAATCGCCTTAATTGGGGACGCTTTCCTTATATTCTTCTCCCTGTTCCACGTGATTGCAATCGACGAGCTGAAAACCGACTACAAGAACCCGATAGATCAATGTAATAGCCTGAACCCGGTGAGCAGTTGATTAATTCCAGTCGATTTTTACATTGTTTGATTGATTAATCGGATTTCCAGTTGGTTCTTCCTGAGTATATTCTGCACATTGTGTTCAACTTGCTGCTGGCTTGTGCAGGGGAGTGGTTCACCTTTATTATCAACCTGCCCTTGATATTGTACCACTTGAATAGGTACCGGACAAGGCCGGTAATGTCCGGTGTGGGCATTTATGACCCCACTAGTATCATGAATTCGGACCAACTGACGCTGAGTCAGCGCGAGGGCTGGATTAAGCTCGCCTTCTATCTGATTTCCTTCTTCTATTACTTATATGGGTATGTACTGGCTTTAGAGCGAATACCTCTAGAGGCTGCGTGATTTGGTTGCCACTAAATGGTGTACATACTAACATGAGTTATTTATTGTATATAATGAGGGAAGTTTCCTTAAACTTCGCTCACATCCATATAAGTCATCTAGAAAACTATTGAGGGCATTTAACTGTTGATGTTGCACAAAGAGTTGCTCCAACACAGAACCGAAATCTCTAACATTTGCCTGTTTGTTGCAGAATGATTTATGTGTTGATCGCGTAGACCAGTCGAAGGGAATCAGAAAAGCCTCCAGATCAAAGTAATGAGCAAGCAGGAAGTCGAATTTTAGGATTTCGGTTCTAAAATTTCATCGGTGTTGTTTTTTTCCACATTCTGTCCGAATTTTAGAACTGAACTTTCAAGTAGGTTTACGATGTTATTTATTTTTGCGTTCATTGCGACTGTTGTCTCAGTAATCCTTAGATGTTTAGCTGGAATTTAATTCACTCTTCATGTACATAGATTTATACAATAAAAGCGTTTTTCTGTTCTGGATGTGTGTGTGTATTTTTCGTATAAACATCAAATGCTGTCTGACTTTGGGAATGCTTTTTCTCTATACAAAATCGCTTAAAATAAAATGGAAGTCCATGAACTTTAGGACACGATACATCAATCCATGAAATAAACTCAGTTGCTGAGTTTACTGAGCAGCCACTCTTCAGTTAGATCCTCCAGTTCTCGAATCTCGTAGGCTCTGGACACATCAGCCTCCTTTTGCAGCGCCAATTTCGAGCCAGCATACATCATTTGCAGCTCAACATGACTATCTCTTGGCGTGAAAAAGATGAAACACAACGGATACGAAACCCGCCCATCTTTATGTTCCTGCTTATACGATAGCAAGATAAAGCGAGGTTGATGACTGGGCAGGCTCTCTTGCAATGACTCAATGTCGGTGTCCTCCAGCTTTTCATCTAGGATGATTTGCTGCTTTTCTCGCTCAACCTTCACTGAAATGCCACGGTTTATTACTCGTTGGGCTCGAATAAGCGAATTACTTGCAAACTAGGGCGGCAGTGTCCTTTTCCTTCCGGAAACGAAACTCCTTAAGGGCCTGCCTTACATCTTCGGTGATCTTGCAAATGGGCACGTTTCCCGACTAAAACCGCCGCAACTCAAGCCAAAACTCCACAAATCGCTTTAAAACCACATTTTACTTACCATATTTCAGCACTTTCCCTACAAACAATCAAACCATATTTGTTGTCATCTAATCACATTTGGAATGGGTGTTGTTTATCTAATGTCACTGTCACTGGCATAATAAAGCGGCAACAACGCACACCGTTTATAACCCCATATTTTTTATATGGGAATATTAAAAATCTACAGGGTGATTCATTTTACATGTTTTCGGTTTGAGTGTAATTTTTAAAATTTTTTCATTGTATTTGAGGAAACATTCCTGATGAAAATGTGAACGTTTGCTCATTTTTTGCCAACAATTTTTTAATCCTTCTTTCCTGGTGCCAGTGGCGTATTTAGGGGTGGGATTATTTTGCGCATAACTTCTGCGCCACTGGAGAAAATCGTAATAAAAAAACCCATTTTCAAATACCGTTTTTTGCTAATTTTTTCGTCATAAAATGATATTTTTTTCAAAAACTATCCGAATTGGGCCTTTTAACTAAAGTACCTTTTTTGCGTAGAAAACTTTCAGCTTTAAAATAGTGGTTTTAATTTGCCATTTACGCCAATGGCGTACAAGTTAGGGGCCAAATAATGCCGCTCAACCCAAAAACCAATAAGAAAACTTTGAATCAAAGCCAGCTTGATTATTTCCCTTACAATATTTAGTGTAATGTTTGTTAATCATTTATAATTATTTTTTTTATTTTAAGCCAAAACTCTTTGACAAACAAACGCAAAAAACCTGATTTTCCAATGTCATTTCATGACACATTAGTCAATTGTTTAATGGCGGCAATTAAGGGCGACAGTGCGCGATCCGTTCAGTCCTAAATTCGAAAATTTCGGAAAATTTTCGAATTTTTTTACTATACGGTTTTGATTTTCTAGAATGGCGAGTTTTTCTTAATGTTTTTTTGGTATTTTAAAGTCTAAAAAAAGTGATTTTTGCGTAGAAAATGCGATTTTTTGGTCATGACGTTGGCTGTCATAACAAGTATAACCATCCGAACAGGACACTCTTGGTATTAGGGTGGGAGTTTTGTGGGTAGTTTCACGACATATTGGAGTATTTTAAGGGATTTATGGACATAGTTAGTGTGACAAATTGAGTAATTTCTAAAATTTAATATAAATCTCAAATATTTTTTGGACTTTCATTGTTTTCTCATCATCTTAATTTGATATAAAAATTTTAAGTTCTTAAACACTTGCATAGTTTTTTGCAACTTTTTCAAGCAAAACCATCTGATAAACAAACGCAGAAAACCTGATTCTCCAGTGTCATTTGATCACATTAGTCAATTGTTTAATGGAGGCAATTAGGAGCGACAGTGCGCCATCTGCTCTGTTCTAAATTCGAAAATTTCGGACATTTTTCCAATTTTTTTACTACACAGTTTTGATTTTCTTGAATATCAAGTTTTTCTTAATCGTTTTGTAGTATTTTAGAGTCTAAAAAAAGTGATTTTTGCGAAGAAAATGCGATTTTTTGCTCATGACGTTGGCTGTCATAACAAGTATAGTCATCCCAACCGGACACTTTTGATACTAGGGTGGGAGTTTTGTGGGTAGTTTTACGACATATTGGAGTGTTTTAAGGGATTTATGGACACAGTCAGTGTGACAAATTGACTAATTTCTAAAATTTAATATAAATCTCAAAGATTTTTTGGACTTTCATTGTTTTCTCATCATCTTAATTTGATATAAAAATTTTAAGTTCTTCAACACTTGCATAGTTTTTTGCAACTTTTTCAAGCAAAACCATCTGATAAACAAACGCAGAAAACCTGATTCTCCAGTGTCATTTGATCACATTAGTCAATTGTTTAATGGAGGCAATTAGGAGCGACAGTGCGCCATCTGCTCTGTTCTAAATTCGAAAATTTCGGACATTTTTCCAATTTTTTTACTACACAGTTTTGATTTTCTTGAATATCAAGTTTTTCTTAATGGTTTTGTGGTATTTAGAGTCTAAAAAAAGTAATTTTTGCGAAGAAAATGCAATTTTTTGGTCATGACGTTGGCTGTCATAACAAGTCTAGCCATCCGAACCGGACAATTTTGGTATTAGGGTAGGAGTTTTCACGACATATTGGAGTGTTTTAAGGGATTTATGGACATAGTCAGTGTGATAAATTGACTAATTTCTAAAATTTAATATAAATCTCAAATATTTTTTGGACTTTCATTGTTTTCTCATTAACTTAATTTGATATAAAAATTTTAAGTCCTTAAACACTTGCATAGTTTTTTGCAACTTTTTCAAGCAAAACCATCTGATAAACAAACGCAGAAAACCTGATTCTCCATTGTCATTTGATCACATAAGTCAATTGTTTAATGGCGGCAATTAGGGGCGACAGTGCGCGATCCGCTTCGTGCTAAATTCGAAAATTTCGGAAAATTTTCGAATTTTTTTACCACAGTTTTGATTTTCTTGAATATCAAGTTTTTCTTAATGGTTTTGTGGTATTTAGAGTCTAAAAAAAGTGATTTTTGCGAAGAAAATGCGATTTTTTGGTCATGACGTTGGCTGTCATAACAAGTATAGGCATCCAAACCGGACACTTTTGGTATTAAGGTGGGAGTTTTGTGGGAAGTTTGGCGACAAATTGGAGTATTTTAAGGGATTTATGGACATAGTCAGTGTGGCAAATTGCCCAATTATTAAAAATCTGATCTAATTCTTTAAGACTTTTTTGGAGTTTTTCCGGAACTATTTGACAAAAACTATTGAAGTTTCCTGCACAAAAATATTTACTTGCTTTATGAGAGTAAAGTCGCATGGGTTTCTTGTGTCAGTGGCGTTGATTTGGACCTTAAGTGGCTTTATTTTGCCCCCAACTTCTACGCCATTGCCTCAAATGGAAATTTCAAGTCATTGTTTGATAAGCCGAAGTTTTCTACATAAAAATCTACTCTAGAGCGTCTCGTTTCGAAGAAAAACTCACTTTTCTGATGAAAAACATGCGCGAAAAAACAGCAGTAATTAAATCAAAGTGCACTCTGTTAAATGTTTGATTTTTTTCAAATTATAAATTTTTCACAAAACAATACAAAACTACCACTGTAGTCGCTAAACTACTTAAAAGTATGTTATAAATAGCAAAGTCTATATACAATCAAGCGTGAAGCCCCTGCAGGATTATTTGACGGAACAGGCTGCTTTAAGGGAGTCATACGAGCCCCCGGCGACCCGAAAAGCATAAACTGCACTCACTGAGACAAGGAGATAGAGCGGTATTAAGGTGGCCGTATAGATATGATACCTATTAAACATGGTTAAGCAGGATGCAAGCAAATGCGTGACTAAAACATAGCCAATTTGGATTCTGTTGTTGTTGTCGAAGCCATTGAAGAAGAGCACGCTCCAAAATGTGTGCAATAGAATGAAGGTAAGAGCCGTAGCCGCACTGGATAGAAAGAACATTTCGTTGCCCGCTTTGAGCCCCATAGTCGCTGGCCCCACCGCATCAGCCAGCACATTAATCAATGAAAAAGCCCCACTGATAATACCGAAACCCAGGCCGCTAACATAGGCCAGGATGTGTTTGTTGTCGATCAGTCTGGCACTATCTTCGGTGATTTTCATCAGGCCGTTTTCGGCCTTTCGCAGGATCCGGTAGATTATATAACGGAACCCTTCCTGGAACAGCACGGAACATATCATGCCGAACAGCAGGTGCTTTTGTAAGGGCACAACGGCGAACCAAAGCAAAGAGGACAGCAGCAAGGAGAGCAGCCAGAAGAAGGCGGCTGCTATCAGGATGATTATTCGCACAGGATCCTGCACTATGGTGAACAGGAACATGGCAACTGGGGGGCCAAATGCCAAAAATGCACAGCCGAAAAACTCTCTCACAGTCATCGTATTTCACTGTAAATCACTGCTTTAAAGTGAAAGTTTACAAACTACACTGTTATGACAGGGCAGCTGAATCATAAACTTTCACAGTGACTTCTGCCTCTTCTTCTTTATGGGAGGGTTTAATTTGGGCGCGGCCCATGACGGTGCTCTCATAATTTTGATTTTGGGAAAAACCAAGTTTTTCCTTTTTACTCGGGTTAATTTTTCGAAAAATCAAGCGTATTTACAGTTAAAAAATCAACAAATTTTGAATTTTTTGAAACAACACCAGCACCAGAACTTTACTGTAATTGTTATCAAGAGCACAATTTCTGTTCTTCATTATAAACAATCCTTGAAACCGCACAAGAGGCCCCAAAGCAGTAAATGGGGCTTCAGTAATAAAAAAATATATGTCCCAAATATGGCCGCTCCATATTGGCAGGAAACGTCAGAAAAATTTTGATCTAAAAAGTACCGTTTTCTGGCTGAAAGCGTCCATAAAACTGCTCAAAATCGGTAGGAGGAAAGCTCAATTTGGAGGAAATCAGCAAATTTCCTGCCAAAACTGGAAAAATGTAGCGAAACTGTGGCATTCACTGACGCGAAAAGCGCAACCATAATTGGACGAATTTTCATGAAAAATCAGGCTTTTTGTATATGGAATCAGCACTAGCAATTGGGCATGAGTGACGATAGTGGTGTAAACGATCCCTAGGACGCCCCCCCGAGAAAATTGGCCCCATTAATAAATTATTGAAACGACGGGCGGCGATATGAACAAAGCGGCAGTTGCAAATAAAAAAAACATTATCTTACCATGCAGACTGGATAGGAAATGTCCGAAGCTCTGCAAACTGGAGTTTTTTGGGGCATTTTCACGATTTTTCGCCACTTTTCACTACAAACCGTCACCTCACAGTTAAAAGAAAACGCCACTGTCATCCTCTTCTTCTCTCCATTCTTATGCGCCCAACACCAAAAAAAAACCCTTTTTGAGTAAATTTCCCCACAAAGCTGCCCAGAAAAACTAATGAATGTTCAAGTACGGCTAATTCTCCTCAGCAACACTCTAATAGTATTTCAAAAATTGCCAAAAAACAGTGCACTTGCAACTTGCAGAGCAAGCAACAGTGCAACTTGCAAAGTAGATGAAGATAGGCCCAAATCAGTCAGAAGTCAATCGAAAAAAGTTGGGTTAAGGCGTTAGGAAGTTATGTTTGAGCGGCATTTATTTATCTAAACGTTATATATACATTCCCCTTTTTGTTGCTTTGTTTTTTTTGACGTTTACAAGTAGAGTGTACAAAATGTTAAAGTTGTGTCCAGACCCAGTGGATGTTACAGTAAGTATCTCCCAGCCCCCTTTTACAGGCCCACAAATCCCCTTTTGCAGGACTTGCAGTTCAAGCTGCAATGCAGACTGAAGGTGTTCCACAATGAGGATTTGGCCCAATTCCCTCGCGGTGGCAGTCTTTTGGCGTGCGCCAGCCGCTATGGCCTGGTGTTTGTTGGAACAAACGGGGGCTACTTTCTAGGTAGCAGCCCCATAAACTCTATCTAGCCCTGTTTCTAATGTTGCATGTTTCAGTCATCCAAAGTGGGACCTTTCAGCAGTGCAGCCTATCGGCTGTAGGCAAAGGCACAGACTCTACAGACTACCCAAGGCAAAAAGTGGAGCTGCCTGCGGCAGCCCAACACATCAGTGTGAACTGTGATAGCACCATTTTGGCAGTTGTTGTTGAAAAGGATCAGTGCCCCACGGTGATTTTCTTTGAAGTTTTGTCGTTTCTTCGCAGGGACCTCAAAATGCTCAAAGAGCTGAGACTATCAATGACTCCCGGCGTGTTTGTTAGGGAAGTGAACTGGAATCCCTCAATCCCAGGCGTTTTCACAGCCTGTAAAAGTGATGGTTCGCTCGGTATGTATGAGCTAAACGGCGACTCGTGCACTATCAACGAGCTTCCAGCGGCAGCAAACGCGTGCTGTTTCTGTTGGAGCCCCAAAGGCAAGCAAATCGCCGTCGGCTCGCCGGACGGTAAAATCACCCAATATAAGCCAGACTTGAAGGCAGTGAAAGTCACCAATGGCCCCAAAATCGAGGGCTTGTCGACAATGCTCAGCTTACAGTGGGTTTCGAACTATCAGTTTATAGCTGTTTATCTGGCGGGCCAGGATGAAGCTAGTGTTGTAGTGGTTGACGCCCCCAAAACGGGCCAGCCCAGTTTCACTGACTATCGTGATGTGTGTTACAGTCAAGGGCAGCGAACGCCCCAGTTTTTCCTGCTGTTGCAACAGACTTGGTGAGTTTTTTCATTCAGTTTCATTAAATTTTATATTTTTTTAATTTAGAAGAATTCTTGTTATCGTGTCCAATGGGGAAAAGGCACCAACAATTGATCACACATTTTTTTTTGTGTAAATTTTTTTTTTTTATCAGCATTGCCTACTATATGTTTTTAGTAGAACAATCAAAAGCACATCATTCAAAAATTTCTCAAAAATTGACTGACGATGGCTCAAAATAGAAACTTTTTGCTCATAAAGAAGGCACTTTGTTCTGCAAAACGCACTGGAAATCAAATCTCCAACTTCATTGGTTTCTGAGAAAATGAATGCCAAAGTTAGACCTGCATAAACGACCACAAAATTCTATCGCCAAGTTTAAAAAATCTTAACAAAATCCTGATGATGACTCAAAATCTAACTTTTTGCCATTTATAAAACCCACTATACCGTGCGAAATTCATACAAAATGCAATCCCTAACGTGACTAGTTTCTGAGGAAATAACTTTGACACTCCAGCCTGCATAAACCGAGCAAAATTGAAACCAAATCTTTAAAAAATTCCTGAGAGTTCTCTTAGGACGACTCACAATCGAAACTTTTTCCACATATTGAACACACTTTGCTCTACAAAATGCAGAGGAAAATATATATTCAACTTCACTGGGTTTTGAGAAAATAAGTGACGATCTCAAGACCTGCAAGAGCAATAACAAAAATCAAATGCACTTTCAAAAACTTCTAAAAAATGGCCTGACGGTGACTCAAAATCGAAACTCTTTCCACATTTAGAACACACTTTGCTCTACAAAATGCAGAGGAAAATAAATCTCCAACTTCACTGGGTTTTGAGAAAATAAGTGTCGAACTCAAGACCTGCAAGAGCAATAACAAAAATCAAATGCACTTTCAAAAACTTCTCAAAAATGGCCTGACGGTGACTCAAAATCGAAACTCTTTCCACATTTAGAACACACTTTGCTCTACAAAATGCAGAGGAAAATAAGTCTCCAACTTCACTGGGTTTTGAGAACATAAGTGTCGAACTCAAGACCTGCAAGAGCAATATCAAAAATCAAATGCACTTTCAAAAACTTCTAAAAAATGGCCTGACGGTGACTCAAAATCGAAACTCTTTCCACATTTAGAACACACTTTGCTCTACAAAATGCAGAGGAAAATAAATCTCCAACTTCACTGGGTTTTGAGAAAATAAGTGTCGAACTCAGGACCTGCAAGAGCAATAACAAAAATCAAATGCACTTTCAAAAACTTCTCAAAAATGGCCTGACAATGACTGAAAATCGAAAGTTTTTCCACATATAGAACACACTTTGCTCTACAAAATGCAGAAGAAAATAAATCTCCAACTTCATTGGGTTTTGAGAAAATAAGTGTCAAACTCAAGACCTGCAAGAGCAAGAACAAAAATCAAATTCACTTTCAAAAACTTCTAAAAAATGGCCTGAAGGTGACTCAAAATCGAAACTCTTTCCATATTTAGAACACACTTTGCTCTACAAAATGCAGAGGAAAATAAATCTCCAACTTCACTGGGTTTAGAGTAAATAAGTGTCGAACTCAAGACCTGCAAGAGCAATAACAAAAATCAAATGCACTTTCAAAAACTTCTCAAAAATGGCCTGACGATGACTGAAAATCGAAACTTTTTCCACATTTAGAACACACTTTGCTCTACAAAATACAGAAGAAAATAAATCTCCAACTTCACTGGGTTTAGAGTAAATAAGTGTCGAACTCAAGACCTGCAAGAGCAATAACAAAAATCAAATGCACTTTCAAAAACTTCTCAAAAATGGCCTGACGATGACTGAAAATCGAAACTTTTTCCACATTTAGAACACACTTTGCTCTACAAAATACAGAAGAAAATAAATCTCCAACTTCACTGGGTTTTGAGTAAATAAGTGTCGAACTCAGGACCTGCAAGAGCAATAACAAAAATCAAATGCACTTTCAAAAACTTCTCAAAAATGGCCTGACGGTGACTCAAAATCGAAACTCTTTCCACATTTAGAACACACTTTGCTCTACAAAATGCAGAGGAAAATAAATCTCCAACTTCACTGGGTTTTGAGTAAATAAGTGTCGAACTCAGGACCTGCAAGAGCAATAACAAAAATCAAATGCACTTTCAAAAACTTCTCAAAAATGGCCTGACGATGACTGAAAATCGAAACTTTTTCCACATTTAGAACACACTTTGCTCTACAAAATGCAGAAGAAAATAAATCTCCAACTTCACTGGGTTTTGAGTAAATAAGTGTCGAACTCAGGACCTGCAAGAGCAATAACAAAAATCAAATGCACTTTCAAAAACTTCTCAAAAATGGCCTGACAATGACTCAAAATCGAAACTTTTTCCACATCAAGAACACAGTTTGTTCTACAAAACGCATCCGAAAATAAAGCTCGAACTTCACTGGTTTCTGAGAAAATAATTTCTGGACTTAAGCATGCAAAAGCAATTTCAAAATAAAATAAAATAAAAATTGCTGAAATTTGCGAAATCTGAATCTGAATCTACGAAATTTAAGCAAAGGTGACATTGCAACTATTCTGGATATTGAGAAAATAAATGGTCAGCTTTAGGCTTACAAAAGCAACTTCAAAAATCAGAAGCACATTCAAAAATTTCTCAAAAATTGCCTGACCTTTGCTCAAAGCCGAAACTTTTTCCACATAAAGAACGCACTTTATTCTATAAAACGCACCGGAAAATGAATTTCCAACTTAACTGGTGTCTTCGGAAATAAATGCGAAAACTTTGGCCTGCATAAACAAACACAAAATTCGATCGCAGGTATAAAAATGATGATGATTTTCAGGAATGTCCTTCTGGTGGCTTCAGCCAATAGTGCAGAAATCGGCGTGCTGGGCAAAGACGGCGAATCTTGGACGCAATGGAACATGGTGGACACTGCACGGGCTGAGCTCCCTTTGGGGGCTCGCAAAGAAAACACCCTGCCAGTCGGTTTTGCCTTGGACATCAGTTCCACCACTCCTGTTCCTGTGGGGGAATCGACCGTCCCCCCATGCCCATATTTGTGCATCCTTTCCCACCAGGGCGTGTTATGCTGTTTCAACGCCATCAATTCCAAGCCGGGCGTTCCACAGGTCTGCACACCCCCTGACCCGGTCAAAGATACCAGTGGCTTGCACAAGTTTATATCAGCCGCACCAGCACCAGCCCCACAAGCACCAACTCCCCAAGTACTAGCCTCACAAGCACCAGCCCCACAAGCACCAACCCCCCAAGTACTAGCCCCACAAGCACCAACCCCCCGAGTACTAGCCCCACGAGCACCAACTCCCCAAGTACTAACCCCACAAGCACCAGCCCCTCCAGTGCCAGCTCAACAAGCACCAGCCCCTTCAGTACCGGCCCCTCTAGCACCAGCCCCTCCAGTTTCTTTTGGAATCGACCAGATTATTGGGCAGAAAGCGGCCTTTGCAGGAAACGCGCCAGTGCAAAGCACTCCGATAGCAAAAGGAGGGGCGCATTTACCAGTGTCCGCCCTTTTCGGAGAGCAGACCATTGTGACGCCCATCAAGCCGCCACCCGCCCCCAAGACGCTGTTTGGGGGGCAGACTGCGGTGGTGCCGGTTACTCCAACTGCTCCACTTCCGGTCAAGGTTAAGCCGATCGTGATCAGCGAAGAGCAAAAAGTGAACAAGATCCATAGCGCAAATAAGACCAATCAGGTGCCGGTCAACCCTGCTCAGGTCTTAACGAAAATGATCAAAGAAGAGTGGACTATTCTGGAGGCTGAGCTGAGGATCGTGAGCGAGACGAGCAGGCGGGTTACAGTGAGCGTGGGGACCGACAGTGAAATGGTGCTGATGACCCAACAGATCAGATCGATAGAGGAATTCATCCAGGACCTGGAAACGGTCAATGGGGGCCAAAGCGGAGAAATCCAGTGCTTGAAGCAGAACACCATCCAATCATGGGCGTGGTTTGAGGAGGCCAAGTCCTATTACCAATCCTCAAAAAATGAGGCTATCGCCTTGCTCGTCAAGGCCCAGCCGCTGGACTCGCTGTCGCAAAAGCGCCTCAAAGACATCGAGCAACTGGTCTACTACATCGAATCTCAGCTATCGCAGGCGAACAAAACCCTTGATGAGCAGTGGGACAATTTCCAAGACTACGCCAGGAAAACGCACAGAGTGAAGATGCCAACAATGGAAACGATCTTCCAGACGATGGTGCGTCAGAACGCGGTGCTTCAAAAGCACGCATTTGTTCTAAAGGACATTCAGATGCGAATGCGAAGAAAGTCCTCCGTTGCCAGTGCGCTTCTGTTGAAGCTGGATGAAGACAGTGGTTTGGTGGAAGACTTTGCGGAGCTTTACTTGACGCCGAAGAGCTTGCTCAAACTCCAGCACGAGAAAATCCGGAAGCACTCGCAAAATTTATCCGCAGAGAAAAGTAGCAAGTTGCGCCAGCTGCTTAATCATCGGGAAATCACGCAAATCCAAGCGGTTAAGCCGCAAGTGTCTTCGTGGGCGATCAACCAATCGCCAGCCCGCAAGCTGCGCCAATCCATTTCCAAGCTACACAGCAACCAATCGCTAGCCGCCAGGCCTTTGGATTTGAGTCAAAAGTCGCAACTTGACGCTTCAGAGGTCGTAGAGGCGACAGCCAAAACAACTCCTCGCACAGCCTCGTTTGCTTTCACCCTAACCACCGGCCCAGCTATTAGCAGCTTCGAAGGAAGCGCTTTCACTCGCATTGGTAGCTTAGCAAGCAAAACCAGCTCGGATACTGCCAGCGCCACTTTCACCACAGCCAAACCAGCCTTTGCACTGGAAGCCAAGCCCCAAACAATTTCAAACGCCTCAACACCAGACCCCCGAGTTGAAAAACTCCAAGCTCTGAAGTTCTTCGGAATCCCCGCGACTTTCGGGGGCTTTCAGCAGCTTGGGGCCAAAGGCGCCCCTTCGTTCGGGGCGTCAGCTCAAACAGCCCCCGCTCCAAGTGCTCTAAATGTTGCCAAAACAACAGCTGAGTTGTTTGGAGGTTCGGTTGCGCCAGTATTTGCCGCGTCTTCCACCACTACTGCAACGTCGAGCATCTTCGGAAGGACGGTGACCAGTTCGGCTGCACCTCTGCCAACTCCGAAGCATTTTGGAACCCCTCCTGTGGCTTCAGCTTCGACCCCAACTGCAAGTGTCTTCGGAAAAAGCAGTGCGTCAACCTTCAGCCCCGCGTTTTTTTCATCTCCACCTTCAACTGCAATTGCGTTTTGCAACAGCACTGCGCCAACCTTCGGCACCTCGGTTTCTTCATCTGCAGCTTCGACTGCAAGTGTGTTCGGAAAAAGCAATGCAACAACCTTCAGCCCCGCGGTTTCTTTGTCTGCTGCTTCAACTGAAAGTGTTTTCGGAAAAAGCAGTGCGCCATCCTTCAGCCCCGCGGTTTCTTCATCTGCAGCTTCGACTGCAAGTGTGTTCGGAAAAAGCACTGCATCGACCTTCAGTCCCGCGGTTCCTTCCTCTACAGGTTCAACTCCAAGTGTGTTCGGCAAAAGCACTGCGCCAATCTTCAGCCCCACGGTTTCTGCATCTCCATCTTCAACTCCAAGTGTGTTCGGCAAAAGCACTGCGCCAACCTTCAGCCCCACGGTTTCTGCATCTCCATCTTCAACTCCAACTGTGTTCGGCAAAAGCAATGCGCCAACCTTCAGCCCCTCGGTTTCTTCTCCAGCTTCAACTGCAAGTGTCTCTTGCAAAAGCACTGCACCGATCTTCAGTTCCTCGGTGTCTTCGGCTGCAGCTGCAACGAGTGCTGGTGGAAATGGGACGATCTTCTCTACTCCCACATCAGCTGTGAAAGTTGCATCAGCGGCTGCAGCTGCAACCACTGGCAGTGTATTCGGCATAGATTCGATTTTGGCGCCAGCTTCTGCACAAATAGGGGTTTTTGCTAGTTCCCCTGCTGTCACTAGCAGTGCTGTTGCCAGCTCAGCAGCCAGTCCGAGTGCGAGTGCTCAGGCGAGTAGCACAACAGCATCGATCTTTGGAGACGCGCCTCCTCCTACAGCAGCTCCAGCTTCGCTCTTCGCTGCTGTTTCGGCCAGTGTGCCGTCAACAGCGTCAAGCAGCTCCGGATCGTTCTTTGGAAGTCCCTCAGCTGCGCCAGCGTTTGGAGCTTCAGCGCCCACTACAACCGCTGGCTCCATATTCGGCTCGGCAGCTTCGCCTGCATTCGCTTCAAGCTCTGTAGCTACCAGCGGTTCTGCATCACTCTTTGCAGCATCAGCTGTTTCATCACCATCGACAGTTTTTGGAGCTGCACCTTCCACTGCAAGTTTAGCCAGCAGCCCTGGATCAATTTTTGCCACTCCAAGTGCTTCATCAACTTCAACAGTTTTTGGAGCTTCAACCGCTAGCGCCACCAGCACTGGAACAGTTTTCGGCACAAATGCTGTTTCATCAGCTTCAACAGTTTTCGGAGCTTCAACTTCTACTACAGCTTTATCCGCTGGCTCCATCAGCACTGGAACTGTCTTCGGCTCTCCAGCTGCTTCTTCATCTACAGCAGTTTTCGGAGCTTCAACTGCTACTACAAGTGCCACAACGAATGCAGGCGTTTTTGGAAGTTTAACCACTAATGCCGGGCTGCTTGGAAGTGCCAGCCCGAGTGTGGGCTCATCAGTGTTTGGAGCCTCCACATCAGCGGCGTCCAGCGGAAATCTCTTCGGCAAATCGAGTTCTTCGAGTGGCGGCTCGATATTTGGGGCTCCGACTACTTCATCGGTGTTCGTGGGGAGCAACAACGCCACTGTTGCGCAACCCATATTTGGGGCGGCCGCCTCAGAGTCAGCCTTCAAGGCGCAGCCGGGAGCGATGTTTGGGGCCCCCGACACTACAAGCTCAGTTAACACGTTCGGTAGTCCGACGTTTGCCAGCGCTGCTTCCGGTTTTGGGCAACCGCCCGCCTTTGGGGCAAGCAATGGCGGCTCGCTGTTCGGGGCCACCACCACCACCACGACCTCCGGAAACATTTTTGGGGCTCCGCCCGCCACCAGTAGCTCAGGTTTGTATCGATTAGTTGGGTGTTTTTGCAGATGGTTTGAAGGAAAGTGAGTTGCAGGTTTCGGAACGACGGCAGCAACTACAGCCTTTGGGGATTCAACCACATCGAAGGCTTCTTCGGGGCCGTTCGGGTTTGGGGGGTTGAGCGTCGGAAGCTCTGCGTCGTCTTCTTCGAGCATTTTCGGAGCTTCTTCCGGTTTGTTTTTATAGCTTTTGCCACTGATAAGTGCCCATAATCGGAAATATGAATTGCAGGCCCCGGGTTTGGACAAACTGCAACAGCGACTAAGAATATATTTGGTAGCCCCACAACTACAGCCAGCTCGATATTCGGAGCCAGTACGGGGACGACTTTTGGAAGCAATACCGCTGGTAAGCAAAGAGGCAAACTGAATATTTACAGCATATTTAATCGTGTTCTTCACGACAAATCTGAGCGCCCCTTGAAGATTTTGCTGGTTCTTCTCTCTAGAAGAATATCTTTACTACATCTGGAGTTACAGTTTTTTGTCATTTTCTTCTAAGGTGGCAGCTTTGGCGCTTCAGCCGCATTCGGAGGCGGCTCCAGCTTTGGGGCCAAACCCGCTTTCGGACAAACGGCAGCCTTTGGTGCGAGTCCGTCATTCGGCAGCTCACAGACGGGCGCGTTTAGTGCCGCTGCTGGAACCCCAGTGGCGCAAAGTGGCTTTGGATCGGCTGCAAGTTTCCAAAAGCCCTCGGGCTTTGGAAGCGCGCCTGTTTTTGGAGGAGCGCCCGCGCCAGCTGCTTTCGGCTCGCCACCGTCTTTTGGTACCTCGCCCAGTTTTGGGGCTGCGCCCAGCTTTGGAACCCCCGAAAAAGTATTTGGAGGTAGCCAACAACCTGCCACTGGTTAGTATATTAATAATGATCGAATTGCTGGCCGGGATTGGACAAATTCGCTTGGGTTTTAGGCGGTTTTGCGGCAGCAACCCCGGAAAATACCGGATTTGGAAACTTGGCTTCGCAGAATACGATTGGCTTTGGAAATTTGGCTCAACAAGCCACTAGTCCACCTGCTGCACCGTTTTCTGGGTGAGTATTTTGAAAGTTTTTAGTCAATAATTTTTTTTTAATCTTTTTTTCTGACCCATTTCAATTACATTAAAAGACCGGAGTTTTTTTTATTTATTAAAACAAAGCTGCTTTTTACGATTGTTCTCAATGGTTCAATTTTTTCAAAATGCAGACGTTTCGTCATATTCTTTTAGGCATCCTCAGGGCCAATGCGACGCCGTGCCCTAGGGATGCCCAAATATATATATTGCAAAACGTCGGCAATTTAACAGACTGGTTTTTCATTGTTCCACATCCCGTTTCGTAAAAACGAAGAAAGTCTGGTTTTAAAATTTCCGAAGTTTCGTCATATTTATTTAGGCATCCTCAGTGCACTGCATGCGTTGCATTGGCCTTGAGGGTGCCTAAATGAATATGACGAAACGTCGGAAATTTTAAAAACAGACTTGTTTTACAGTGAGCTTCTAATAAAGTACTTTTGACGATATTTAGAAAACCATCCGCTAACCAGTGGGTTTGTTTCAGGTTTTCATCATTTTCAAGCTGGCGTTAGCTGTGTTAGTTACATGACAGAGACTTTGATATTGTCGCTCACTTTTATTAGTTGGCTATTCAGTAGCCAATCACATTACTTTGTATGTCTATTTTTGAATATATGAACACTGTTATCGGTGCCTCCTGATACCAAGTATTTATCATTCGACCAATCCACTGCCAGTATCTGGCCCTCGTGGCCCTGCAGATTATACAGGGGCGCTTTTGCGCTTCGAGTGTCCCACATTTTGACGGTAGCATCGTAGCTGCCTGATAGGAACAAGTGTTCATCGTATTTCGACCAGGCCACGCTGCTCACCTGAGAACCCCCACGCAATTAATCGTCTGGTTTTATTAAAATAGGGGTAAATTTACCCAAAGTTGATGCGACGTGAATTTGGACTTGCAAATTGTTCCTTCTGTAGACCGCGGATCGTAGAGCCGAATGAATCTGTCTGCTGAAGTGGCAAGGAGAGTGTTGCTGAGCGGGGACCAGGAAGAGCTCAGAAAGGCCTTCTGATCCACTATTTCATTGGAAATTCCATAGAGCTGGAAATGACATTCTAATGAAAATCCAGTTTAATCAATCAAAAAACATCACTCTTACCTGGCAGTCCCAGAATTTTATAGTGTGGTCCATTGAAGCTGTGCAAACCGTGTTACTGTCCACCCAATTTATCGAGGAAATGCTCTCTTTGTGCCCTTTCAGGGTGTGTAAGGGAGTTCGCACGCTGGAGTTTCTGTTGGTTCCCTTGCTTTTTTTGCTGCTTGGCTCCCCTGAGTCGTCCACATCCAATGAAGCCGACCAGATTTTCAAATTAGTGTCCCAGCTGAAAAACGTCCGCATTTTAAGCATCAAGTGTTGACTATGCAGCGTATTACAAACGCGAGATGTTAGCATTCAGGTCAACAGGTTAAATTAGGGGAGTTTCGCATATTGATGCTGAACAAAACGGCGTTTTAAAAGCTGGGAAATTGCAAGTACTTTCAGAAAGATTTGCAAAAAACCCAAGTTTGCTTGGGTTTTTCTCTTAACAGATCGTTATCAACTTATTTTTTTAAATACAAACTTGTGTTTTTGTCACCGAAGTACCAGTTCTACGGACGCCGGATTGGCGGATTTAACCCGGTATGTAGTCGGAAATCTCACAAACATATTGAAAACAACTTCGTTTTTGAGAGTTTGCTCTGCCACTTGAATTTGTGACACCCTGTATCAATTGATATTATCTTAAAATAACGTTAATATACAACTTTTCTCTTTACTATTTTTTCCTAAACTTCAACTTAGATATAAAAACTGGGTGGCCAAATAAAATTATAAACTTTTGCGCCACTCGCCTCAAAAAATCTGTGTTTGATTTGATACTATAGATGCAAGCTGCTTACCCTCCAGTGGCCAACAGATGGGAGTTTTTGCTCACATCCACACTGTCTATGCCTCTTTCGTGGCCTCTCAATGTGATTTTCGGGCTTAATTTGTCAGTGCCTTCCTCCCAATTCCAGATAATCGCCGTCTGGTCGTGCGACACTGAAATGAATCCTTTTGAAGGATCAGCCCGGTCTATCCATGTGGTGCCCTTAACAATCTCCGTGTGCTCTTTGACTGAAGCCACGGGCTTCCCGTGATGCGTCCAAATGTTCACTGAATTATCGTAGCACCCAGTTAAGATCCTGTGGACCAAAAAACCCATACATTCATATGCTGAAATATGGCACAGCCTATAGAATGATTACCATTTCTCGGTGCTTTGCACCGAAGCCACCCAATCGTCATGCAGAATGGTGTCTTGGGGCTCCGGAGCTGGCGTTCTTTCGATGTACTCCACATCAACAGTGCTTTCGTCAGAGCCAGCGTGGTCTTGCAGGTGTGCAATCAAAGGGAGCCTGATCAGTTGCCCGAAGGCCAGAAAGTCGAACTCTTTGGGTTTCAAGAAGTCGGGATTGGATGCCCTCAGGAGCTGGTTCAGCAGCTCGTTCAGTTCTTTGCAGTCAATAGTGGCCTGCACAGTGATTGGGTCATCGGGGACCGCATAGCTAGGAAATGGGGCTGTTGAACCAAACTGCTATAAAATGAGGCGACAGGACCTTACATGTCTTGTTTTGTTATCAGTCTGATTTGTAATTCGTTCTCGATGGATTTATCCATGGCTTTTTCTTGTTTGAACCAGTCACAATGTTTTCATCAAGATGTTTGGTTAGGTTGAAACGCAGGCCATTGAGGTTATAGATTGAAATTTGCAACATGTTTTGTTGATGGGTAAAATGGACCGTTTCCTTACCGGTTGAGTTCAGCGGGAGATTTGAATGTACTACTTACTGGAAAAATATGGCAAAATAAAGCTCATGAGTTTCTCTAATCCATGCATACTGTAATACAGGGTGTCCCATTTAAAAGTAGAGCCCCAAGAGTTCTGAGGGTTTTCTATGTGACTAAAGCAAGTGGTTCGATACATGTAAAATATTTCAAACCATTGACATTTCCGGTAACAACGGAAGTAGCCGTCAAAAACTTTTAAATGTATCCTTGTCAACATAACAAGGCACACAAACTTCAAAGTTTTTTAAAAATTTAGCATAAAAAGTTAATCCGGAGGTTCGTGTGTAAACCAAGTTCGAATTCAGCCGCTCACGATGGTGCCGACACAGTGAAGCATTCAGAAATCTGCCACGCAGGCAGGCTCTACACAACATTTCAAGCAGAAAAGCATCACAGTTTCATAAATATCGAGCGAAAGCGTAGTCCGAGAGCCAGCGTTTAGTTGAGCATTAAAAAATCTAACGCGCCGCATGTTTATGTTTATCGTTGGCTGAGAAAACTGCTTTGTTTTCGGCGATCTTCCAAACAAGTTGGAACCTGAAATCTAGTCTTTGAAAATATTGCCGTGCGAACAGCCACTTTCTACAACACCGTCAACAGTAAAAAAACTGAAATGGAACAGCAAGCGATGAGTCATCCAAAGGGCGATCAAGCTGTAGCGCGGTGCGTTCGAACTGGTAAGAACCTCAATATCGTATGGGTTTTTTTCGAAATTTTCCCTTAATATACGTTCAGTATACGGGCGTGGAACGGAGTAGGCTGTCGGCCTTTCGTGCCTCGAGCTTGTGATGTACAGCGTGATTTGGTGCGGTGCCTCTAGGGCAAGTGCGGTAGTTTATCCTGCCTGTTAACTGCAGGATTTCGTGGAAGTTGTCAATTTGCTGTAGGTCTTCATTGTGCGTGCCTTTTGAGGGTTAATGGAGGATGGAGCTTGCAGAAAGCTGGTAAGAATGATCTTTAATCTATACAGGGTGTCTCAGAGACAAGTACCGTAAATTCAGATCTAAAAGGCCTTGCCCAAATATGAATAAAGTCCAAATATACCATTTGGGCAAAGTCTATTTATCCCTGAATTTACGGTATTTATTTCTGAGACACCCTGTATATCCCTTAGCTTTAACTGAGTTTAGTTTTTCGAGAAGCAACTGAAGTTTGTCCAAAAAAATTCATATTTAATCAAAACTCCTCTTTCATCCGAGGTTCTTTGCCTTTAAAATGTCATTGTTTTGCATAAGAGATGAACTCGGCACAAAAAAACGGCTAAAACACGTTATTATGAGTCTTCAGTCCAAGAAATAGAAGCAAAAATGTACAAATTTAATCCCCCTCGAAGTTTAAAACACCCTGTATCTGGGAAACTGTTGGAATATCCAGTGTCTCATAATGCCCTGTGGGATAGACCGTTCAGGCACTGTCTTTCACTAACAAAAATCCGCTTTTATCTGAGGTTTTTTGAAATTTTCTTCAATGGTTCAAGTGCAGTTTTTTTGAATAAAAGATAACTTTGGCAACAAAAAACTAACTAAAACGGGCTACTTTCAGTCCTCACGCTAATATAATTTAACGTTTTTCTCTGTGGGAGATTTTTGTTTACTGTTTGTTTTCGCCTTCAATTGTAAACTTTGTCTTGCTTTAAATCGCTCAATCGTCGCTCTTCTGCTACTTTGAAACTGGAATTGAATCCTTTGGTGAACTGTAAAAAGAGCCTGTTAACAACACGAAAAAATTGGTAGGATCTCAAATGTTTACTTCTACATTCTAGACCTAAAGATTATCTGTTTTTGAACTGAACACGAGCCTCAATTGGACGCATTCCTTGAAAAAATTGGACACTTAACAGCCCCAATTATTCACTAAGCTTTAAAGTGCGAAAAAGTGAAAAAAGTGCGTTTGGGGATCTTCAAGAGAGGCGAAATCGTAGACCCGGTAAAAACGTAACTAAACTTAACTTTACAGAAAAAAAATTCCAGATTTTTTCATCCATAGTGTACTTTGCAATTAATTAAACAAAGACCATACAAAATATATCCCTGATTCACAACATAAATTATAAAGTTCAACAAAAACCATAAACATCACGCATCGTAAGTGGAGGCCGAAACATTGCCGCCTGTGCCTGTCCAGTTGGTGTGGACAAACGTGCCCTCTTGTCCCAACAGTTCGTAAGTGTGGGCGCCAAAATAATCGCGCTGGGCCTGTAACAGATTAGCTGGCAGACGCTCCGTTCGGTATCCATCGTAGAAAGCCAGTGCGGTACTCAGGGCGGGAGTTGGAATCCCTAAAACACACTCAATTAGAGCTGAAAGTTTGGTTTGGGGGTCCTGAGTTTACCTAATGTGGCTGCTGTCGCAACAACGTTCCTCCAGCCGGCTTGGGCTTCTCTGATCGCGGTCAAGAAAAAGGGCGCTAGCAACAGGGATCGCAAGTTCTTGTCTGAGTCGAAGGCGTTCTTGATTTGAGCTAGGAAGACGGATCTGATGATGCAACCGCCGCGCCACATCAGCGCTATCGCTCCGTAGTCCAGCTTCCAGTTGTGGACTCCAGCCGCTTCCCGCAGCAGCATGAAGCCCTGGGCGTAGGATACAATTTTGCTCGCATAAAGAGCCTGCCTCATCTCTTCCAGGAATTTTTTCGTGTCGCCTGAGAATTTAGCGGTGGGCCCCGGCAGTACTTTGCTAGCCTTTTGCCTCTCGTCCTGAAATTGATATTTTTTTGATTATTCCTTCAAGGAAAGAACCAGAGTAATTGGATTCACTTTTGTGTCTCCAATTAGTTTTACAACAGGATACAATCGCCTAGTGATGTATTCACACTATATACTACTGAAGAGAATAATCGAATTGGTTTTATAATCGAGAGATCCAGAGTATTTATTAATCGAGTTATTAAATAGAATTGCAATGCAATAGAACGCTTTCGTAAGATCACGAATGGTGATTTTGGTGATGAAGCGAATGATTTCGATAACACGTTAATTTTCTAGAAGCAGAAACTTTCAGCAAGTCAGAAATGTAGCCCGAAAACTGCGCGTCTGTACTTAAAAAATTGCAGCTTCTAAACCGGGGACGAGGAATTTTTTAGCCTTTGCACAATAATAGAAGAGGATTTCAGTCATAAGATTACGAAATTTCAGTTGATTCCGACCACTCGTTTATTTTCGAGAAAATTTGAAACTTTAGTAAGTCAGAAATGTAGTCCAAATAGAGCGCGTCCAGACTTAAAAAATCGCAACGTCTGAACTGGACTCGACTGCACTTTGACCTTTTGCATAATTATAGAACAAGCCTGTCATCAAAAGCTTACGAAATTTCAGTTGATTCCGACCAGTCGTTTATTTTCGAGAAAGTTTCAAACTTTAGTAAGTCAGAAATGTGGCCCAAAAAGAGCGCGTCCGGACTTAAAAAATCGCAGCGTCTGAACTGGACGCGACTGCACTTTGAGCTTTTGCATACTTATGGAAGAAGCATTTGGTCAGAAGCTTACGAAATTTCAGTTGATTCCGACCACTCGTTTATTTTCGAGAAAGTTTGAAACTTTAGTAAGTCAGAAATGTAGCCCAAAAAGAGCGCGTCCGGACTTAAAAAATCGCAGCGTCTGAACTGTACGCGACTGTATTTTGAGCATTTGCATACTTATGGAAGAAGCATTTCTTCAGAAGCTTACAAAATTTCAGTTGATTCCGACCACTCGATTATTTTTGAGAAAATTTGAAACTTTAGTAAGGCAGAAATGTAGTCCAAAAAGAGCGCGTCCGGACGTAAAAAATCGCAGCGTCTGAACTGGACTCGACTGCATTTTGACCTTTTGCATATTTATAGAAGAAGCATTTTGTGAAAAGCTTCCAAAATTCAGTTGATTCCGATCAGTCGTTGATTTTCGAGAAAGTTTGAAACTTTAGTAAGTCAGAAATTTTTCCCAAAAAGACCGCGTCCGGACTTAAAAAATCGCGGCGTCTGAACTGTACGCGACTGCACTTTGAGCATTTGCATACTTATAGAAGAAGCCTTTCATCAAAAAGTTTATGAAATTTCAGTTGATTCCGACCAGTCGTTTATTTTCAAGAAAGTTTGAAACTTTAGTAAGTCAGAAATGTGGCCCAAAAAGAGCGCGTCCGGACTTAAAAAATCGCAGTGTCTGAACTGTACGCAGCTGCAATTTGAGCCTTCGCATATTTATAGAAGAAGCATTTTGTGAAAAGCTTCCAAAATTCAGTTGATTCCGATCAGTCGTTGATTTTCGAGAAAGTTTGAAACTTTAGTAAGTCAGAAATTTTTCCCAAAAAGACCGCGTCCGGACTTAAAACATCGCGGCGTCTGAACTGTACGCGACTGCACTTTGAGCATTTGCATACTTATAGAAGAAGCCTTTCATCAAAAAGCTTTTGAAATTTCAGTTGATTCCGACCAGTCGTTTATTTCCAAGAAAGTTTGAAACTTTAGGAAGTCAGAAATGTGGCCCAAAAAGAGCGCGTACGAACTTAAAAAATCGCAGCGTCTGAACTGTACGCAACTGCAATTTGAGCTTTTGCATACTGATAGAAGAAGTATTTCGTCAAAAGCTTACGAAATTTCAGTGGATTCCGATCAGTCGTTGATTTTCGAGAAAGTTTGAAACTTTAGTAAGTCAGAAATGTAGCCCAAAAAGACCGCGTCCGGACTTAAAAAATCGCAGCGTCTGAACTGTACGCGACTGTATTTTGAGCATTTGCATACTTATGGAAGAAGCATTTCTTCAGAAGCTTACAAAATTTCAGTTGATTCCGACCACTCGATTATTTTTGAGAAAATTTGAAACTTTAGTAAGGCAGAAATGTAGTCCAAAAAGAGCGCGTCCGGACGTAAAAAATCGCAGCGTCTGAACTGGACTCGACTGCATTTTGACCTTTTGCATATTTATAGAAGAAGCATTTTGTGAAAAGCTTCCAAAATTCAGTTGATTCCGATCAGTCGTTGATTTTCGAGAAAGTTTGAAACTTTAGTAAGTCAGAAATTTTTCCCAAAAAGACCGCGTCCGGACTTAAAAAATCGCGGCGTCTGAACTGTACGCGACTGCACTTTGAGCATTTGCATACTTATAGAAGAAGCCTTTCATCAAAAAGTTTATGAAATTTCAGTTGATTCCGACCAGTCGTTTATTTTCAAGAAAGTTTGAAACTTTAGTAAGTCAGAAATGTGGCCCAAAAAGAGCGCGTCCGGACTTAAAAAATCGCAGTGTCTGAACTGTACGCAGCTGCAATTTGAGCCTTCGCATATTTATAGAAGAAGCATTTTGTGAAAAGCTTCCAAAATTCAGTTGATTCCGATCAGTCGTTGATTTTCGAGAAAGTTTGAAACTTTAGTAAGTCAGAAATTTTTCCCAAAAAGACCGCGTCCGGACTTAAAACATCGCGGCGTCTGAACTGTACGCGACTGCACTTTGAGCATTTGCATACTTATAGAAGAAGCCTTTCATCAAAAAGCTTTTGAAATTTCAGTTGATTCCGACCAGTCGTTTATTTCCAAGAAAGTTTGAAACTTTAGGAAGTCAGAAATGTGGCCCAAAAAGAGCGCGTACGAACTTAAAAAATCGCAGCGTCTGAACTGTACGCAACTGCAATTTGAGCTTTTGCATACTGATAGAAGAAGTATTTCGTCAAAAGCTTACGAAATTTCAGTGGATTCCGATCAGTCGTTGATTTTCGAGAAAGTTTGAAACTTTAGTAAGTCAGAAATGTAGCCCAAAAAGACCGCGTCCGGACTTAAAAAATCGCGGCGTCTGAACTGTACGCGACTGCACTTTGAGCATTTGCATACTTATAGAAGAAGCCTTTCATCAAAAAGTTTATGAAATTTCAGTTGATTCCGACCAGTCGTTTATTTTCAAGAAAGTTTGAAACTTTAGTAAGTCAGAAATGTGGCCCAAAAAGAGCGCGTCCGGACTTAAAAAATCGCAGTGTCTGAACTGTACGCAGCTGCAATTTGAGCCTTCGCATATTTATAGAAGAAGCATTTTGTGAAAAGCTTCCAAAATTCAGTTGATTCCGATCAGTCGTTGATTTTCGAGAAAGTTTGAAACTTTAGTAAGTCAGAAATTTTTCCCAAAAAGACCGCGTCCGGACTTAAAACATCGCGGCGTCTGAACTGTACGCGACTGCACTTTGAGCATTTGCATACTTATAGAAGAAGCCTTTCATCAAAAAGCTTTTGAAATTTCAGTTGATTCCGACCAGTCGTTTATTTCCAAGAAAGTTTGAAACTTTAGGAAGTCAGAAATGTGGCCCAAAAAGAGCGCGTACGAACTTAAAAAATCGCAGCGTCTGAACTGTACGCAACTGCAATTTGAGCTTTTGCATACTGATAGAAGAAGTATTTCGTCAAAAGCTTACGAAATTTCAGTGGATTCCGATCAGTCGTTGATTTTCGAGAAAGTTTGAAACTTTAGTAAGTCAGAAATGTAGCCCAAAAAGACCGCGTCCGGACTTAAAAAATCGCAGCGTCTGAACTGTACGCGACTGTATTTTGAGCATTTGCATACTTATGGAAGAAGCATTTCTTCAGAAGCTTACAAAATTTCAGTTGATTCCGACCACTCGATTATTTTTGAGAAAATTTGAAACTTTAGTAAGGCAGAAATGTAGTCCAAAAAGAGCGCGTCCGGACGTAAAAAATCGCAGCGTCTGAACTGGACTCGACTGCATTTTGACCTTTTGCATATTTATAGAAGAAGCATTTTGTGAAAAGCTTCCAAAATTCAGTTGATTCCGATCAGTCGTTGATTTTCGAGAAAGTTTGAAACTTTAGTAAGTCAGAAATTTTTCCCAAAAAGACCGCGTCCGGACTTAAAAAATCGCGGCGTCTGAACTGTACGCGACTGCACTTTGAGCATTTGCATACTTATAGAAGAAGCATTTTGTGAAAAGCTTCCAAAATTCAGTTGATTCCGATCAGTCGTTGATTTTCGAGAAAGTTTGAAACTTTAGTAAGTCAGAAATTTTTCCCAAAAAGACCGCGTCCGGACTTAAAACATCGCGGCGTCTGAACTGTACGCGACTGCACTTTGAGCATTTGCATACTTATAGAAGAAGCCTTTCATCAAAAAGCTTTTGAAATTTCAGTTGATTCCGACCAGTCGTTTATTTCCAAGAAAGTTTGAAACTTTAGGAAGTCAGAAATGTGGCCCAAAAAGAGCGCGTACGAACTTAAAAAATCGCAGCGTCTGAACTGTACGCAACTGCAATTTGAGCTTTTGCATACTGATAGAAGAAGTATTTCGTCAAAAGCTTACGAAATTTCAGTGGATTCCGATCAGTCGTTGATTTTCGAGAAAGTTTGAAACTTTAGTAAGTCAGAAATGTAGCCCAAAAAGACCGCGTCCGGACTTAAAAAATCGCAGCGTCTGAACTGTACGCGACTGTATTTTGAGCATTTGCATACTTATGGAAGAAGCATTTCTTCAGAAGCTTACAAAATTTCAGTTGATTCCGACCACTCGATTATTTTTGAGAAAATTTGAAACTTTAGTAAGGCAGAAATGTAGTCCAAAAAGAGCGCGTCCGGACGTAAAAAATCGCAGCGTCTGAACTGGACTCGACTGCATTTTGACCTTTTGCATATTTATAGAAGAAGCATTTTGTGAAAAGCTTCCAAAATTCAGTTGATTCCGATCAGTCGTTGATTTTCGAGAAAGTTTGAAACTTTAGTAAGTCAGAAATTTTTCCCAAAAAGACCGCGTCCGGACTTAAAAAATCGCGGCGTCTGAACTGTACGCGACTGCACTTTGAGCATTTGCATACTTATAGAAGAAGCATTTTGTGAAAAGCTTCCAAAATTCAGTTGATTCCGATCAGTCGTTGATTTTCGAGAAAGTTTGAAACTTTAGTAAGTCAGAAATTTTTCCCAAAAAGACCGCGTCCGGACTTAAAACATCGCGGCGTCTGAACTGTACGCGACTGCACTTTGAGCATTTGCATACTTATAGAAGAAGCCTTTCATCAAAAAGCTTTTGAAATTTCAGTTGATTCCGACCAGTCGTTTATTTCCAAGAAAGTTTGAAACTTTAGGAAGTCAGAAATGTGGCCCAAAAAGAGCGCGTACGAACTTAAAAAATCGCAGCGTCTGAACTGTACGCAACTGCAATTTGAGCTTTTGCATACTGATAGAAGAAGTATTTCGTCAAAAGCTTACGAAATTTCAGTGGATTCCGATCAGTCGTTGATTTTCGAGAAAGTTTGAAACTTTAGTAAGTCAGAAATGTAGCCCAAAAAGACCGCGTCCGGACTTAAAAAATCGCAGCGTCTGAACTGTACGCGACTGTATTTTGAGCATTTGCATACTTATGGAAGAAGCATTTCTTCAGAAGCTTACAAAATTTCAGTTGATTCCGACCACTCGATTATTTTTGAGAAAATTTGAAACTTTAGTAAGGCAGAAATGTAGTCCAAAAAGAGCGCGTCCGGACGTAAAAAATCGCAGCGTCTGAACTGGACTCGACTGCATTTTGACCTTTGCATATTTATAGAAGAAGCATTTTGTGAAAAGCTTCCAAAATTCAGTTGATTCCGATCAGTCGTTGATTTTCGAGAAAGTTTGAAACTTTAGTAAGTCAGAAATTTTTCCCAAAAAGACCGCGTCCGGACTTAAAAAATCGCGGCGTCTGAACTGTACGCGACTGCACTTTGAGCATTTGCATACTTATAGAAGAAGCATTTTGTGAAAAGCTTCCAAAATTCAGTTGATTCCGATCAGTCGTTGATTTTCGAGAAAGTTTGAAACTTTAGTAAGTCAGAAATTTTTCCCAAAAAGACCGCGTCCGGACTTAAAACATCGCGGCGTCTGAACTGTACGCGACTGCACTTTGAGCATTTGCATACTTATAGAAGAAGCCTTTCATCAAAAAGCTTTTGAAATTTCAGTTGATTCCGACCAGTCGTTTATTTCCAAGAAAGTTTGAAACTTTAGGAAGTCAGAAATGTGGCCCAAAAAGAGCGCGTACGAACTTAAAAAATCGCAGCGTCTGAACTGTACGCAACTGCAATTTGAGCTTTTGCATACTGATAGAAGAAGTATTTCGTCAAAAGCTTACGAAATTTCAGTGGATTCCGATCAGTCGTTGATTTTCGAGAAAGTTTGAAACTTTAGTAAGTCAGAAATGTAGCCCAAAAAGACCGCGTCCGGACTTAAAAAATCGCAGCGTCTGAACTGTACGCGACTGTATTTTGAGCATTTGCATACTTATGGAAGAAGCATTTCTTCAGAAGCTTACAAAATTTCAGTTGATTCCGACCACTCGATTATTTTTGAGAAAATTTGAAACTTTAGTAAGGCAGAAATGTAGTCCAAAAAGAGCGCGTCCGGACGTAAAAAATCGCAGCGTCTGAACTGGACTCGACTGCATTTTGACCTTTTGCATATTTATAGAAGAAGCATTTTGTGAAAAGCTTCCAAAATTCAGTTGATTCCGATCAGTCGTTGATTTTCGAGAAAGTTTGAAACTTTAGTAAGTCAGAAATTTTTCCCAAAAAGACCGCGTCCGGACTTAAAAAATCGCGGCGTCTGAACTGTACGCGACTGCACTTTGAGCATTTGCATACTTATAGAAGAAGCCTTTCATCAAAAAGTTTATGAAATTTCAGTTGATTCCGACCAGTCGTTTATTTTCAAGAAAGTTTGAAACTTTAGTAAGTCAGAAATGTGGCCCAAAAAGAGCGCGTCCGGACTTAAAAAATCGCAGTGTCTGAACTGTACGCAGCTGCAATTTGAGCCTTCGCATATTTATAGAAGAAGCATTTTGTGAAAAGCTTCCAAAATTCAGTTGATTCCGATCAGTCGTTGATTTTCGAGAAAGTTTGAAACTTTAGTAAGTCAGAAATTTTTCCCAAAAAGACCGCGTCCGGACTTAAAACATCGCGGCGTCTGAACTGTACGCGACTGCACTTTGAGCATTTGCATACTTATAGAAGAAGCCTTTCATCAAAAAGCTTTTGAAATTTCAGTTGATTCCGACCAGTCGTTTATTTCCAAGAAAGTTTGAAACTTTAGGAAGTCAGAAATGTGGCCCAAAAAGAGCGCGTACGAACTTAAAAAATCGCAGCGTCTGAACTGTACGCAACTGCAATTTGAGCTTTTGCATACTGATAGAAGAAGTATTTCGTCAAAAGCTTACGAAATTTCAGTGGATTCCGATCAGTCGTTGATTTTCGAGAAAGTTTGAAACTTTAGTAAGTCAGAAATGTAGCCCAAAAAGACCGCGTCCGGACTTAAAACATCGCGGCGTCTGAACTGTACGCGACTGCAATTTGAGCTTTTGCGTACTTATAGAACAGGCCTTTCGTCAAAAGCTTACGAAATTTCAGTTGATTCCGACCAGTCGTTTATTTTCGAGAAAGTCTGAAACTTTAGTAAGTCAGAAATGTAGCCGAAAGAGAGCGTCCGGACCTAAAAAATAACAGCGTCTGAACGGGACGCGACTGCACTTTGAGCTTTTGCACATTTATAGAAGAAGCCTTTCATCAAAAAGCTTATGAAATTTCAGTTGATTCCGACCAGTCGTTTATTTCCAAGAAAGTTTGAAACTTTAGGAAGTCAGAAATGTGGCCCAAAAAGAGCGCGTCCGAACTTAAAAAATCGCAGCGTCTGAACTGTACGCAACTGCAATTTGAGCTTTTGCATACTGATAGAAGAAGTATTTCGTCAAAAGCTTACGAAATTTCAGTGGATTCCGATCAGTCGTTGATTTTCGAGAAAGTTTGAAACTTTAGTAAGTCAGAAATGTAGCCCAAAAAGACCGCGTCCGGGCTTAAAACATCGCGGCGTCTGAACTGTACGCAACTGCAATTTGAGCTTTTGCATACTTATAGAACAGGCCTTTCGTCAAAAGCTTACGAAATTTCAGTTGATTCCGACTAGTCGTTTATTTTCGAGAAAGTTTGAAACTTTAGTAAGTCAGAAATGTATCCCAAAAAGACCGCGTCCGGACTTAAAAAAATTGCGGCGTCTGAACTGTACGAAACTGCAATTTGAGCTTTTGCATACTTATAGAACAGGTCTTTCATCAAAAGCTTACGAAATTTCAGTTGATTCTGACCAGTCGTTTATTTTCGAAAAAGTTTGAAACTTTAGTAAGTCAGAAATGTAGCCCAAAGAGAGCGTCCGGACTTAAATAATAACAGCGTCTGAACGGGACGCGACTGCACTTTGAGCTTTTGCACACTTATAGAAGAAGCCTTTCATCAAAAGCTTACGAAATTTCAGTTGATTACGATCAGTCATTGATTTTCGAGAAAGTTTGAATCTTTAGTAAGTCAGAAATGTAGCCTAAAAAGAGAGCGTCCGGACTTAAAAAATCGCAGCGTCTGAACTGGATGCGACTGCACTTTGAGCATTTGCATACTTCTAGAAGAAGCCTTTCATCAAAAAGCTTATGAAATTTCAGTTGATTCCGGCCTGTCGATTATTTTCGAGAAAGTTTTAAACTTTAGTAAGTCAGAAATGTAGCCCAAAAAGAGCGCGTCCGGACTTAAAAAATCGCAGCGTCTGAACTGGATGCGACTGCACTTTGAGCATTTGCATACTTCTAGAAGAAGCCTTTCATCAAAAAGCTTATGAAATTTCAGTTGATTCCGGCTAGTCGTTTATTTTCGAAAAAGTTTGAAACTTTAGTAAGTCAGAAATGTAGCCCAAAAACCAGATGGCAAGGAATTTTGAGCCTCCGGGCACTTTTAAAAGTGGCCTTTATTCATAAGCATACGAAATTTCAGTTAATTCCGATCACTCTTTAATGTTCTTGAGACTTTGCATGACTTTGAGCAAGTCAGAAATGCAGCCCAAAAAATGCGCGTCCGTAATTAAAAAATCGCAGCTTCTCAGCTGGAGGATCTCTGACAGCGCCCTCATCAATGTGCATAGAAAATGTTAACGGATTCTAATTTCTCGCCCTATAAAACTCCCTCAGATGAGGCAAGCCTCAAGATTCGTGCTTTACCTTAAGGGCGGAAAGACATCGACTGAAAACAGCCTCCCCTATTAGAGTGACGGGCACTCCATAGTTAAGGGCAGCAATTGCCGTCCATTTGCCAGTTCCCTTTTGCCCGGCAGTGTCCCTGATTTTGGGCAGCAAATATTGCCCATCTTTGTCCTTGTACCTGAGGATGTCTTTGGTGATATCGATCAGAAAACTATCCAATTCACCACAGTTCCACGCCTGGAAAGTTTCGGCCATTTGATCTTGCGATATACCTAAAGCTTGCATCAGGTGGTAGACTTCACCGATCAGTTGCATGTCGCCGTACTCGATTCCATTGTGCACCTGAAAGATTTCAGTTTGGATTCAATTCAGGGTGTTTGGGAGGACTTGAAGAATAAATTAAATGAGTGTAATTCTAAATACGCACCATTTTAACGAAGTGTCCGGCTCCGTCGCTTCCCACCCAATCACAGCATGGCTCGCCGTCGGCTTTGGCAGCGATTTTTTGGAAAATAGTCTTTATGTATTCCCAGGCTTCTTTGTTGCCTCCAGGCATCAGGCTGGGGCCGTAACGCGCTCCTTCTTCGCCACCTGGATGTTTAAATCGTTTGAGAAACTTTACTTTTACAGAACAGTACAATGAGATTAAGCGCTCTGCATAAATCACCCTGTATTTCAAAAGCGGATGGAAATATCCGAAAGTGCGGCTCAAGGGTTTGATGCAGAATTCATAACCTCCAAAGAAATAGAAGCAAAAATGTAAACTTTTGGTCAATCTCAAAGCTTAACACGGCCTGTATCTCGGAAACGGTTAGGAATTTTCAGGTCTTTTATTATTTAGAATTTAACACCAATTTATAACCTCTAAAGAGATGGAAGCTGTAACTAAAGAGTCAGTCTTCAAGAGCAACTAAGGATTATTTTTGAAAATTGCACTTGCAACATGAGCAAGCAAGGAAAAAACAATTAATTTCTCTAAAACCCAAGCAAATAGAGAACTATTGAAGCCCATATTTTAGAAAACCTCACTTTTCCTTATGAATTTATAGATTTGTTTCCGAAATTACTACAGACAACGGGCATAGACGTAGGGTAAACAACCAGTTGCTCCAAAATCCGAACTAATAAAGCCATCAGAGTTACTCAGTTAGATAGAGTGGCTTTAGCTCAAAATGAGCGTAAATATCCAAATGGCTCACTCTTCAGAAGCAGAGCAGTAGAGCTGTTCGAGTAGAAAAGGCACATTTTCTTCTTTAGAGCTAAAAAAATGTTTGAAAAAGTCACTCTTCGTGATCAGTTTACAGAGTGTTTTGGAAATTGGACAGAGAAACAGTGAAAGCAACCAGTTGCTTCAGAAGAACAGATGGAGCAGCGGGAGAGATTCAAGCGGAAAAAGCGTCTTCTTTTCAAGAGAACGTCCACTTCTAAAGGTCATACTCTTCAGAATCAACCCGTAGTAAATTTTTGAAAATTTCCACTTGCAACATGAAGAAACAAAAGGAAAAAACGTGCAAAGTCTTCAAGGCTCGTCTAGATGGAGGAATGAGCGATTTTCAACAAAAAAATAGATTTTTTCGTCTAAAAGAGCGTTAATGTTCAAAGAACTAGATTTAACCTTCAAAGAAACAGAAGCAAAAATGAAAAATTTTGAGCGCCCTCTAAGACTAAAACACCCTGTATCTCGGAAGCGGTTGGAAATATCCAATGAACCGTCACTACCTTTTCGATAGCCTATTTTGAGAACTAGCTTTCACTAATTACACTTTATCACCAATTCCTAACCTCTAAAGAGATAGAAGCAAAATCAGAATAACATCAACATTTAAAATTCTCATATGTGGGAAACGTTCAAAAATACCCAATTATCCATAATAACCTTTTTGATAGAGCGTTTCGAATGCTCTCCCTTTCATCTTCAGGGTTAAAAAAAGATGTCTAGGCTCCAAAGAAATATAGGTACCCGAAATTCCAACTATAAAAATGTTAGCATATTTATGAAGATTTTTTTGGGAAAACTGTCGAAAAACATGGAAAATACTACAAATAAAGCTGATCCAAAACACAGCCTAAAACAGTTTAGGTTTCCTTTAACCGTAGTCAGGCCCTCAAACTCGCTAAACTCAAGAGAAAACTGCAAGAAAAGCAATTGCTTGGGGTTAAACAATTGGAAACAATCATGTTTAATAACACGTAGCGACTTTTGCTGGCTTAGCTTTGATGTTAGTCAACCAACCTGTGATGGGAGATGCTAACCATCAGGCTTGGAACCACACGTTTGATACTAAAGATGATTTTAAGAGTGGATAAGTGGTCGAACACAATGCGCAAAGAAACTCACCTGAGACTCCAGCGCCGACGAATCTGATGCCCTTTTCCTGCAAGGATTTGGTGCGCCTTTGAGTGTCTTGGTACTCAGAGTTGCCGCCATCGATAATGATGTCCCCCTAAGGGTATCAAACGGGTTAAGTTACAAATGGGCTTTCAACGGGAAAAACTGAATAATATTACAGTATCCAGATGCGGCACTAGTTGAATGATGAAATTGTCAACGGCCGTTCCGGCTTTTACCAGCAGCATGATGCGTCGTGGCGATTTTAGTTTAGACACCAATTCCGGAATGGACTCAGCGCCAAGAATGCTTTTACCTGGAAAAGTTTAGTTCAATGATAAACTCGAAATATAAACGTGAAAAATAAGTGAGAAGTCGCACCTTTGGCTTCGTTTGCCAAGAAGTTGCGCATTTTTTCCACAGTCCTGTTGAAAGCTACCACGGTAAATCCATTGTCGGCCATGTTCAGGATCAAGTTTTGGCCCATCACAGCCAGACCGATCAGGCCGATGTCTCCTTTTCTGGAAAACAAAGCAAAATATGCACACAAACTAGTATGGTGTTTATGGTGAATGCGGTCTCAATTGTACACGATGGCCTTTGAAAATCCATAGGGTTCAAATCAGGGTAGATAGAGGGCTGGAAAATTGAGTTTTTATTGGAAATGCTTACTTGAATTATTAAGTGAAATTGGAGATATTTTAGTGGATTTATTATCGATTTCACTAAGGAACTTCTTCTTCTTCTTCCTTCTTCAGTTATAGGCTCCTCAGGCCTGTTCCTTCTTCTGGTTTTTCGATGTTATGAAGTGTTTCCTTCGAAGTCCTATGCTTCGTCTTCCAATAAGTGACTTGCTTCTTGCTATTCTGACAATCCTCTCTTGGTTCATTCTACTGATATGTTGGTCCCATTCTTGTTTCCTTCCTTTGACCCACTGGTTGTTGTTGTCTACATTACATGTTTGTCTGAGGTCGGCGCTTCTTTGTTTGTCTAGTATGGTGTCACCCGCAATTTTTCTAAGTTTCTTCATTTCCGCGGTCTCCAATAGGCGTTGTGTCTCGGATGTGTAGGTCATAATGGGTCTTATTGTTGCCTTGTATATTCTTGACTTGGTTTCTTGTCTAACATGTTTATTTCGCCATATAATTGATCATTAATCTTTGCAGGTCATTCTCATCATCTGCTATTAATACTGCATCATCTGCGTAGCAGAGTATTTATATTATTCTCTATCGCCCATTTTGTATAGTGGATAGTTTACGGAACGCTCTATCGAAATGGTTCTTATTTCTTAAGACTTGTTAGGGGTTTGTGACCGTTTCCCAGTTATGAAAATTTGAAACCTTGAAGTTTTTCAGTTTTTGCTCTTTAGACGCTAGGAACTTGTGATAAAGTCGAATTAGTGAAAGACAGAGCTCGGCAGGGGCTATCCAAAAGGTCGGTATGATCAATACCGTCTTAAGAACAAGGCCTCAGTGCTGAAATCTGAAAGACTGATGACGTCAGATAATGTAGGCCAGTTTTTCGCCCGTAAAGATTGCATTGAGCTGTAGACCAAATCAGGTTATGATTATTGAAGAGCGATATGGTTTCGTTCTAACTTATATGGTCTTTAGCACAGAAGTTAAACCAGCATGAAAACTACTTCCGCGGGGTTGCCGGTTAATACTAATTTTCCTTTTTACTTTTTTCAATTTAAAAGTTTTATGATTGATTGTCGACCGTTTTCATTAAGATACACATATAACGGGACCTATCCTGATTTGAGTAATCAGTAATTAGTGAATAATGAAATATATTAGTCCCTGAACAATGCAATCGATAAAAACTTATGGCAACGCTGGTAGCTTCAAAGACACGACCGAAGGTGTTTCTGATTTTTTTGCCAAGTTTCTAGTTACGACTACCAAAATCGACGACTTTGCTGACCGCAAACCAACTTTATAACCCGGACTTGAATTACTTTAAAATGTACTTTTCCTTTGAAAATTTACATTTTCTTCAGGTAGTGAACTTGTTATCGGAAACTGACGTAAAATGCGAAAAAATCAACCAATTAGCAACATTAACAGGGAATTTAATCCATACTAACGCCCTCGTAGTGGGAAATAAACTGGCCTACATGCGATGACGTCACCTGTGTCGGGCTGAGGCCTTGTTCTTAAGACGGTGTTGGTATGACACCCTGGATATTTCCAACGGCTTGCGAGATACAGGGTGTTTTAGTCTGCAGGGGCGCCAATTTTTTTCTGTTTTACTTCTATTTCTTTGAGGTTAGTTTTAATTTTTTGGAAATTCACGGTCTTTTAGAGGAAAACTTGTTTTTGCATCTGTTAAATTTTTGGAGAAATTGGTTGGTTTTCCTTTGTCTCTTCATGTTGCAAGTGGAAACTTTCAAAAATTTCCTTCGATTTGATTCTGAAGAGTGCGATCTTTGGAATCGGGCGTTCTTTTAAAAATAAAGACGTTCTTTTTGCTTCTGTTCTGTTCTGTCGCTGAAGCAACTGGTTGTTTTCACTGTTTATCCGCTCGAAGCACGTTCCAATTTCCAGAAAACCCTGTAAATGGATCCTGGGGAGTGACTTTAACAAAAAAAATTTGCAACCAAAGAAGAAAATGTGCTTTTTCTTCTAGAAAATCTGCACGGCTCTATTTGAATGGGTTTTAGAGCTGTTCCTTTGGTTGGTTTTCCTTTGTCTCTTCATGTTGCAAGTGGAAACTTTCAAAATTTTCCTTCGATTTGATTCTGAAGAGTGCAATCTTTGAAAACGGGCGTTCTTTTAAAAATAAAGACGCTCTTCTTGATACTGTTCTGTTCCGTCGCTGAAGCAACTGGTTGTTTTCACTGTTTATCTGCTCGAAGCACGTTCCAATTTCCAGAAAACCCTGTAAATGGATCCTGAGGAGTGACTTTAAGAAAAAAAATTTGCAACCAAAGAAGAAAATGTGCTTTTTCTTCTGGAAAATCTGCACGGCTCTATTTGAATGGGTTTTAGAGCTGTTCCTTTGGTTGGTTTTCCTTTGTCTCTTCATGTTGCAAGTGGAAACTTTCAAAAACTTCCTTCGACTTGATTCTGAAGAGTGCGATCTTTGGAATCGGGCGTTCTTTTAAAAACAAAGACGTTCTTTTTGCTTCTGTTCTGTTCTGTCGCTGAAGCAACTGGTATTGTTTTCACTGTTTATCTGCTCGAAGCACGTTCCAATTTCCAGAAAACTCTGTAAATGGATCCTGAGGAGTGACTTTAACAAAAAAAATTGCAACCAAAGACAAAAATGTGCTTTTTCTTCTAGAAAATCTGCACGGCTCTATTTGAATGGGTTTTAGAGCTGTTCCTTTGGTTGGTTTTCCTTTGTCTCTTCATGTTGCAAGTGGAAACTTTAAAAAATTTCCTTCGATTTGATTCTGAAGAGTGCGATCTTTGAAAACGGGCGTTCTTTTAAAAATAAAGACGTTCTTTTTGCTTCTGTTCTGTTCTGTCGCTGAAGCAACTGGTTGTTTTCACTGTTTATCTGCTCGAAGCACGTTCCAATTTCCAGAAAACCCTGTAAATGGATCCTGGGGAGTGACTTTAACAAAAAATTTTGGAACCATCGAAGAAAATGCTCTTTCTTTACTAGAAAATCTCCACGGCTCTGCTTGAATGGGTTTTGGAGCGGTTCCTTTGTATGCTCATGTTGCACATTTTCCTCTGAGTTGATTCTGCAGGGTGAGCCTTTTGGGTATTTACGTTCTTTTAGAGCTGAAACCACTCTATGTAATTGAGTAACTCTGATGGCTCTATTATTTCGGCTTTTGGGGCAACTGGACACACATTTTCAGTAGCAATTTCCAAAAAAAACTCTCGAAATTGATCCTGGAATGTGAGGTTTTCAAAAATGGGCTTCAGTACGAGAAAATACGCTCTTATACGTTAATTAGTCCTGGCAATTGCTCTATCTGCTCGGATTTTAGAGCAATTGATCGTCTTTCATTTCCTTCCTGATGTTGCAAGTCCTCTGCTACTACTAAAGCGTTGTCTTGAAGAACCATGCATTCGACTGGGGTTCACTAATACGAATCCACTTCGCACTTAATTTTCAAGTACCTTATTAAGCTTCGGCCAACCAGAACGCATCGTAACACACAATCTCTCACTCTCAAAGACTTCCCATTAGCAACCTGATGCTAATCCTTATTAACTATGAGGCACAAGTTCCATAAACTCTTGGTTGTTCACATGGATAACATCCGTTTTTAAGCATATTCTATCGATTGTTTTAGAACATATTGAAAGCCACACGCACATTGTAGTTAAAGTGTTTATAATCATCGGTGGTGTGACCTCAAATCTTAAACGTAAATGTCCCAGATAAGCAAGGACAAGGCCACACTACTTTAAGCCATGAAGGAAAAAATGGCAAGCTGGAACTCGAGTAATTTGGGAAATTTTTGCAAAATCATTGCGAGGACCTGTAAATGTGCGGAGATGATAATGATAATCACTTCAGCCAATTACCGTCATCAGAACATGATGGGGCACTTTCGGCTTCATAGGTGTTTGAAGGGGGCAGTTTCCCTGCCCAGTACCCAAACTACCCAAAGAATGGGCCTGAAAGTCTTAACTAAGAACTTACTTGGAAGGTATAGGGCAAGCCATAGCGACCACTTGTTGAGTATATTGAGGTTAAACCGGATTGTTGCGTGCTCCTGCTCGGGCAGCCACTACGACAGTGAAAAATGAGTGGAAGCTGCTAATCATTCCCCTCTAAGTAGTTTTTATCGGTACTGGAAAGTCACATTGAACGAAGGTCAGAACAAGTACCACGTTAGATTGCAACGGAAATTTCATAGAAAGGGATAAAGCAACATGGTGTTTATAGGCCTTTATAGGTAGACGCATCCTGGGGCTTTGCTTGATTGCTTGGGATCCGGTTGCCATCAAGGATTAGGGCAGGAAAACTTAATTTTAGGGCTGGCACTTTGAAGAAATGATCCGCCTCAATCAGTGCGGGTAGTCAGGCAACCAAGCATACAATTCCCAGCTGATTGTCTAAATGGCAAGTTAAGTGTGGAATATTGATTATTTATTGTTAATCAACTCATTTAAAGGCGTTTAGTTTAGTTGGTCAGAATATTTGCTGGCTTTAAATTTAAAAAAAAATTTTTTTTTGGGTAAATTAGTGAAAAAGAAGAATGCCACCGCTAATGAGGCAAACTTCCGAGCAATTGGCTTTAAAATGGCTGCCGGGAAATTCATAAAAGTCAAACGGTATTTCACTTTTTTGAAATCTTCAATTCATTTTTTATCCAGTTTTAGTGTTGCCGGTTCCAGTTACTGATAGCGTCCATCGAAACCTTTAGCGCAACTTTATCAGTCAACCGTCGGTCTACTTTGGCCTTAAAACGCCAAAAACTCCTGCTCGGGGGCGTCAAACTCATATTTCGGGCTCCGCACTTATTTGCTTAAACTCCGCATCTCAGAACAATTTTATCGGTCTTTTAAACTCACTAAAACGTGCGTCGGTTTTTCCGAACAAAGCTCCCAAGCGGTTGAAAGTTTCGAACGCAGCAGTTAACCCTTTAATGTTGCGAGCGCTCGATTTTTGGCCCCGATTTGTTTCGGGATTGTTAGCGAAATCGTTTAAGAATACATTAGAGTGCACATCGTTAACAAATCGGCTTGGAGTTTTGCAACAACCCCGGAAGAAGTGAAATTATGGAACGCAGCAGCCGCTCCGTGATGAGCTGATTTGAATATACAGGGTGAGTCAACTTATTTATTAATAGGACTGTCGGCCTTATTTTACGTTAAACTTATTATACACATTGGATTGCGAGATTGAAGTTTTTGAGATACTGGATGTCGAAATTGTAGATTTTTTCCGTCTTTCACACCAGCTTCTATGGTTTTTGCGCCAACTGATTCAAACTTTTACCCCAGATAGTCCTAAAGTTTGGATATAAAGTAAATCATTTGGTAACTTAAAGGGTGATATTTTTCCGGAGGTCAAAGTGTCTTGCAAAATTCCCTGCACATTTCTAAACAGGGTGTCCCGTAAGCACATGATCAAAAGGGCACTGCGACATTCTTTGGCTCAAAAAAGACGCTCTGTCCAAAGTTTTACTAAGAAAAAGTCTGTCTCCTCTGCTATTGATGGTCAAATTTCTTCGCAATTTTGGTGAAGCAGCCGAGTCCAACAGCTTTCGGCAAGTGAGGAATTCTTGGGTGTCTTGGTACCAAAACTACCAGAACTTTTTATTTGGTAGCTGGAATCAACTGATTCTTTTTGAGTTGATGCACTAATCCCTTTTGGACATTTTTGGGCTCTTTGTAAAATCTTGTAGATTTTATAGTTTTTGCACAAAAAATATTTCCTCATGGTCTTGATTTGAGTCAAAGAAGCAGGCACATGCTTAATACCACGATTTCGAGTTTACGTTTAACGGATTTTATATTACTTATATAATTAACTTCCTTATCGCTGTTGTTCTGCTAACGAAAAAATTAAGAACCTTAAAGAAAATCGAATAGAAAAAGCGTGGAACCCAACCCCAACCATTCTAGTTCCACTAAATAAAACAGCAAAATGTCCATATATCATACTTTATTTTCTATAATCGGTGCGCTCAAAGTGCTGCTGTCGATTTCTGCATTCGAAGCACTCCATGAGTTCCACCACTGGATCTTGGCCGATCCGAAAACCATAAAGAATGTTGCAGTAGTTGCGGTTATCACAGACACTAGAAGAAACACGTTCCTCCAAAGGAGAATGTCGCTCTGAAAAAACCCATACAATCCCTCATTTAGGAACGCCATTGGCTTCAGCCACTTACCAAATCTGGCACCATGTATTGCACGAAAATGGGCCCAGTTAATCCCACCATTTGCGATATACTATTTTCCATCCCCAGCATCAGTCCGGCGTATTTTGGGGAAATATCCACGTGGTTTATATAGGAGCCATTGTACAAGAAGACTGTTAAACCGATTATAACGTTCAGTAGGATGATTATTAGTGTTGCCTGTGATTTGTTGATGAATGCCAGCCACACTAAGGTGGCTGCCGGCACCAAGGAACCTAAAAAAGTATATGGGTTAAAACCATCCAGCTATAAAACACGAGTTCACTCTTGAGGGCGCATTTGCCATTCTGTGCACAAAACTCACCTAAAACCTGGAATAGTCTGCGGCAGTTCATCAGAGATATGACCTTTTTCTCCACAATATAGTCGGTTACTGGGGCAAACACCAGCGAAAGTCCCAGTTGAGTGATTTGAGGCAAGGATGAAATAATGCCGTTCTGCAATGCAAAGAATGATGTTAAACTGATGCAACGGGAAGAAATAATCCAATCCTACCGTCTTAATGTCGAAGCCCAGGACCTTCTGGAGATAGGTGGGAACCTCCAAGTCGAACAGAGTGATTCCCCAGGTGTTGCCGATGTTGCAAATCGCGAGCGCCCAAAACGGAAGCGAAGTCAAAATTTGCTTTATCGGCAAGTTGGAGTCGCTCTGAAAAAAACAAATCTGTAAACCTTCCGGGAGACTCGCCCAAATCCCTCCTACCATTTCCTCTTCGCAATGTTCCAAAGCCTCCATAATGTAGTGTTTTTCGGCTACGCCGATTCGGGGATGTTTCGCAGGACTGTCATACCCCAAACAGAACCATGCGATGCACCATACGATGGTGGTGGCTCCGAATAAGTAAAATACCAGCGGCCAGCCGTATATCGAAGACGAAATACAGCCGGTTATCAACATTGCCAGCATGACTCCGACGTTGCACCCTGAAAACTCTCGCGTTAAGCGTGATTTAGATCGGAAAATGGTCAACGGATTACCTGAGTAGATCAGAACGGTCAATTTCGAGCGTTCATTGAGGGGCGCCCAAAGTCCCAAAGCCGCATGGCACGCTGGAAAAGTAAATCCCTGTAGCAGGCCCTGTATCATGCTGTAAACGTTTGTTTGACTATATTTTTACTTTTCAATATATCAACTGGCGCTCCCATCACACAACTGCAATGATTTTTTAGTAAGAATTCTGATAAGGTCACCATTTTCCACTTAGGAAACATATCAGACTTCTTCCTGCTGCCCAGCCAGCACCTTGACGTCAAATCACGGGATAATCACGTCCTAGCATGTGACAATTTCGTTCCTACGGGCCGCTAATAAGACGTAGTTTCAACGTTGCCAGCACCACTACGTTCGTAGCAGATTTAGTACTTTTACGCTAATAATAAATAACATATAAACTTAAAATATTAAATTGATGCTATTCTGTACGGTAAAGTGCGTTTTATAAGTGGAAATAGTTTCGACTTATTGATGCAGGCCGGAGTTGCCTTTTTTTTCACACTTTTTTCCTCAGGAATCAGTGAAGCCAAAGAGTTTTTTTGTATGCATTTAGTAGGGCAAAGTCTGTTCTATAAATGGAAAACGTTTCGATTTTCAGTAAGGCAATATTTAAGAATTTTTCGAAATCGCCTGGATTTCGTGGGAAGTTTTTGCAGGCAGAATTTTAGCATTTATTTCTTCTATAATTTACTAAATAAGAAAGTCAATTTTATGCGGCAACGTCGCTTCTATAAGTGAACAAAGTTTCGATTTTCAGTCATCATCAATCAACTAACCCCAACTTGTGTTTGCTTTACCAAGTGGTTTTTGAAAGTCGGAGTTTGGCATTTATTTTTTCAGGAACTAATGAACTGAGCGAGTTGCTTTTATACGCATTTTGCGGTGCAACGTATGTTCTACGAGGGCAAAAAGTTTCGATTATCAGTCATCGTCAGGCAGTTTTCAAAAATGTTTTCAAATTGTGTCGGGTTTTCGTGGTGCTTTTGGCAGGCTGGAGTTTCACTTTTATTTCCTCAGTAACTTGCGAAGTGAGAAGGTCAATATGCCATACATTTTGCAGCGCAAAGTTCCTTATATAAGCGTAGAAAGTTTCGATTTTTAGTCCCCACCAGAAAATTTGTAACAATTTTGGAAAATTATGTTTCATTTGGTTGTTTTTCCAGGCCGGAGTTTAGCATTTATTTATTCTGGAAGTGACTGACTGAGAGAGTTTATTTTGTAGAACAAATTTTGTTCTAGCCAAGTAAAAAGTTTCGATTTTCATTCATCATCAGGCAATTTTCAAAAATTTTTGCAAATCGTGACTGGTTTTCCAAGTGGTTTTTGCAAGTTGGAGTTTCACTTTTATTTCCTTTGTAACTTGGGAAGTGAGAAAGTCAACTTTTACGTACATGTTGTCGTCTCTTCTATACATGAACAGAGTTTCGATTTTTAGCTATCGTCAGGCATTTTTTGACATTTTTGAAAAGTTATTTTTGCAGTCTGGAGTATGATATTTATTGAATCAGCAACTAGTGAAGGAAGAGAGTCGTTTTTGTATGTATTTTATAGGGCAAAGTCGGTTATGCAAATCTCACAATTTTTGATTTTCAGTCATTATCCAGCAATTTTCAGAAAATTTTCAAATTAACAAAAATGTATATTTAAGCACGTCATAGTTTCACTTTTATTAACTCAGGAACTTGTAAAGTTAGAGAGTTTCTTTTGAATGACGTTTATAGGGCAAAGTCTGCTATATAAGTAGAAAACGTTTCGATTTTGAATCACCTTCAGGGAATTTCCAGATTTTTTAAAAAATTTTGTTTATGTTCTGTGCTTGTTTATGCAGGTCGAAGTTTCACAGTTGCGCCACAGCAGTCGAGTTAGGGATTGATTTTCGTATGTGTATTCTAGGGCATTCCTGGTCCTTATTATAAGTGACAAAAGTTTCGATTTTGAGATACCATCAGACTATTTTGAAGATTTTTTAAAATTTGTGATAAAATGTTGAGTTTGTTTATGCATGCCTCCATTTTACATTCATTGCCCCAGAAGCTAGTGAAGTTGGAAATTCACTTTTGGTTTCATTTTGTAGGGCAGTGCGTTCTATATGTGGACAATTTCGATTTTGTGCCCTCCATCGCCAGGCAATTTTTGAGAATTTTGAAAAATGTTCTTTTCATTTTTGCTGATTATTCTTTACTAAAAACATCACCCACACTTAGTTCAATCACAGAAGTTGCAAAGTTTGAAGAATTTATTACAAAAGAAAAAGCTCTGCTGGCAACGCTGTGTCATTTCACTGACGTCGATTTGACGTGACCAATTGGTCGTTTTCACGTGATTATCCCGTTCGGTGTTGGCTGGCGTAGAACTGCAATGAGTTATGAGCGATGAATCATGAGAATTATTCCAAATGGTGTGTTTTAATTGAATGCTAAAGTCGTACCGGCATGCGATTACGCCCATGGATCCAAAACTGGCCGCTGCTGATGGGATGAGAGTAAATGCGATGCCGTTGAACAGCATGGTGCCCATCAAGCATTTTCGAAGTCCGAATTGCTTGAAGAAATAGCCGGAAAATGGCTGCAGGATTATGTAGGTCCAGTAGAAGGAGGATAGGATTATATTGGTGTTTTCCCAGTCGTAGTACTAGAACAAGATGCGTTGTTATTAAATGTTAATTTCTATTTTGTGTTTTTGGCAAATTTTCTATAGAAAGTTGCTGAAAATATTTGCAAATGCAATTTGCAATAATTACCTGGCGTGCAAGTGTTTTTTTACACGTACAGTCTAGTTTTAACGACCCAATTTCCGGGCTTTATTGACTATTGAAATTACGGTTTAATTGCACTGTTGCTTTACAGGCAAATAAAAATCACGCGACAACTCGCTGAGATGAATTCTCGGGCGCATTTTCGACTATTTTTAAAACACAAATTTATTGACCCTGATTGGCAACATTAATAATCTGTAATTGGCAGTTGCGTTCTCCACTCAACAATTGAATAAAACATTCTTCAGACTCCAGTGCTGGACAAAAGTTGTACAATTTAATTGAGAGAAAACCCAAATTAATGTAGACAGCGAAAACATTGTGCTACAATAGTGACATGGCTGTTTCAGTCTCGCGGATATAACAATTAATTTTTTCCGATCGTGATATGGATCAGTGGATTTTGATGTTGAAACCCAAATACTCACTAACCTTAGACCGACTCAGGTGTTGATTATAATGCAATTACAATTTGTCATTCATCTTCAGAGCGTACGATTTTTGAAAACACGATAAAACACTTTGGACACCAAATTTCTGTGTGTTTTGAGGCTGTTTTCAAGGCGAAAGCTATTGGAATGCTCTGTAAAACAATTTTGCAAGTTTTGAAAGTGCAAAAGGCCTTTTTGGTCTAAATCAGATGCATCCAATATATTTTTTTGTCTGTCATTTCCCCATGGAAGTTGCATTTGATTCTGATTTTTTCAAACGGAGCGAGACTCAAAATCAAGGAATCACCATCTTTTAAAAATTTCATATTTCATCTTTCAACAACTTGAAGACTTTGCAGTTTATTGTCGACACTTCAGGCTTAAATCGTTGAAATTTTCAGTCAAATCGTACTAAAGCCTGATTTTTGCGCAGTTGATAAATCCAAGTTTGAAAATTGAAGTTTCCACCCAAATCTTCGTGGCTTTTAAAAAATCATAACTCCCAAACCAGCGATTACGCTGTAAATTTAAATTTGCACAGTAAATCCGCAACACTTCAAGCGTCAAATGCTGAAATGATGTTGGAAATGGCACAAAATTCCGGTTTTTGCACACTTGGGAAATGCGAGTCTGAAAATGAATGAAATATTTTAAAAATGACGACTTCCAAATCAGGACAAGTAGAAACTTGCGATTTGTCTCGTTTCTATCTAATCATTGAAGGCTCAAATTCTATAATTTTCATCAAAATCCCGCAAAATCCAGCTTTCTACGAACTTAGTAAATGTGATTCGCAAAATGATCCAAAGGTTCGCTCTCTTTTAAACATTCACAACTTTCAAACCGTCGGAAGTGAAAATTTGAAATTTCTACCATCTTTAGCTATTAGTTGAGGGTTCAAAAGCTGTACTTGTAAATGTTCGTGTACGTGTCTGTTCGCATTTTTTTTTTGAACCGTAACTTCCGAACTAGCCCAAGTATGAATCTGCAATTTTTACAGTCGATAGCCAAAACTTGATGCCTGAAATACTGTAATTCTGATCGGAGTTGAATCGAATCCTGAGTTTAGGAAACTCTGTAAATGTGACTCTCAAATAAAATTATCCACTCAGATTTTGACGCATTTTCAAAAAATCTTTGGCTAATACTTAAAGGTCGTCCCAACTTTGTAATTTCAACTAGAAGCCCACAAAATGTCCATTTTCTGCAAGTTTTGTAATTGCGGGCTTCAAAAATGGAAATACCAAACTAGCAGAAGACTCTCTTTTAAAAATGTACAACTTTCAAGTGCTCAAGCTTAGCTAAAATCTTGGCGGAAACATTCATTTTGAGAAGAAGAAGTTTGATGGGTTGAATTGGCAGAACTTCCAAATTGCTGCTTGTTTCAGTTAGGAAGTTGCGAAATAAAAAAAAAGTTTTCACCTGCAAAAAACCGATTAACTTGAGAATCGCACAAATCATAATTTCCAATGTCGCACAAAATTACGAAATTTAGAGCTCCAAGGGTGTTCTATTGACTGTGAAACTTGGAAGTTACTGTTTGCCCTAATTTGGAAGTTGTGAATTTTGCAAAAACGGCAAACATCGGAATGAAAACATTCATTTTGAACACATTCAGCAAACATTTGCAGCTTCGGGTGTGCTACTTGTGCAAGATTGGAAGTTGCAAATGTTTAAAAGGAAGTTTTAGAAGTTTTCAAAAGTGAAAACTAACGCAATGTCTATAAGAATAACAGGTCTTAAACTTTCAAGGTTGGGTTGGTGGCTGGAAAAAGTTCCAATTGCTTTTTCTCCTAGTTTGGGAGTTGTGAATTTTTAAAAGGAAGTGAACATTTGGATGGAGACCTTAATTTGCAGACTTGCAAAAATCAGAATTTAATGCCATTTCTAGTCAAGGCTGCACTATAGACATGGGTGACACTGAGTTGAGTTGCGCTTTTGAGTTGTTGCCGCTCTGTGAGTTGATGAGTTATAACTCCTCCCGTATGACTGCGCCGCACCTTTTATTACGCTATTAGGCTTGTGGCGGACTTGATCCACAAACTCACAGGTGGCAGCACCAACCCTGGTTGCAACATTAACCTCATTCAAAATGGCACCATATGATTTCTGGCATTGTCGGCAGGGATTATATTACCTGTTATGTAATTATAATGCCGCCCGTACGATTGTGGAATTTCGAAGCCGCAGAGAGAGTCCGACGTTTTATTTTATTTTCAACCCCTCATTATATGTTATAAATATGTTATCGGCAATGTGCGAAATGCCTATGCACTATTTTGGGCAATCTGCATAATGCCGCACGCGTTAGTCAATCTGAGTGTCACATGTTTCATCTCCCCATTGACTAGACAATGGGCATAATACCGGATGCTGCGAAACTTTGCAGTTTAGTTTTGCAACGGAAGTTTGCTGTTTATTTACTGCAACATAAACTGCGCCGGTGACTTGCTGTGCCGGTGCGTTGGGTTGGCGCACCATGCCATTCCGCCGGCACTGCGCCGGCTATTGAAAATTCACTGAGTTAGCCATCTCTACTGCACGACTCATGCGTGTGCATTGGATTGTGAAAATTTCACTTACTCCTTGTCCTATTTCGAAAATTGCGAATTTTTAAATAAGAGGGTGATATGTGAGTGGGGACTTTCATTTTCAGGCTCTTATTTACATCGAAAATAGATGTAATTTTATAGGATGCAAAAGGTTCAAGTGGCAAGACGTGTTCTTGTTTGCTTCCAATTGTACATTGCTAAAAGAGAGCTGGAAAATAGCTGGTTTCGAAGCTCAGAATTGTAAATTTTACGAAAAACGCGAATGTTATGCGATTTTAATTAAAATTACGCCAATTGAACATTCAAGTCTTAGCAAGGTGGTGGATCTATAAAAATGGTGCAACTTTCAAGTTACCACTTGCGAGAGCAATTTAATTTTTGGGAAAGAGAGTAAAGAAATAGATATCTTCATTTTAAGACTTGATTCAATGAAATTTTGATGAAATTTGGAGGATTATAAAGTTCAACTGTTGCAAGCTGATACTTGTGCTGCTTTGGAAGTTATAATTTTTTAAAGACATCCAGCAGAAGGTGGAAGCATTGATTTTCAGACTTGTACTAGTTTGGAAGTAGCAAAAAAAAACAGCGAATAAAAGTGGAAACTTTTATTTTGATTTTTGATTAATTTTGATTGATTTTGAATCGTAAAGTGTACAAAAAATGGGCATTTTTTGTCATACCAGTTTGAAAGTTGTGAATTTTTGTCGCAGTTGGAATTTTCTAAAGATAGTCGACATCTGGATGGATTTTACTAAGTTCGTAAAAATTTGTAGTTATCGCGATTTTAATCAAAATTACAGAGTTTGAGTCGCTACCGACGAAACAAATCTCAAGGTTCTACTGACTCTAGTTTGGAAGTCGTGAATTTTTGAAAAAAGACGAACATCTGGGTGGATACATTCCTTTGGTGACTCGCACTTACAAAGATCGCAAAAATCATAATTTGATGTAATTTTTATCATAATTTCAGTATTTGAAGTGTAGACTATTGTGAAAAATTCAAGTTGCTATTTGCCCTGGTTTGAAAGTTAGGATTTTTGAAAAAACGGCCGAACATCTGGGTTGGATTTTCGATTTTTAGACGCGCATTTACAAAATGCGCAAAAATGAGGCTTTAATGCGACTTGAATGAAAATTTACGAATCACAAACTAGGAAAAGGAGCAATTGGAAAATTTCCCAGTTACTAGTCCAAGCTTGAAGTTTTTAATTTTCCATTAAGTAATTGAAATTTTTGATTTTTCGAAATTTTCGATTTTTGAAAACTAGACGTTCGCTCTCTTTAAATATTCGAATATTCGATCCCAGTTGCAACTTCAAATCCTCAAACTTTCGACGCAATCATATAAAGCTTTCATTCACCATTTATTCAGTCATTGTAAATCCGAATCTCGAAATGAATCTGTCGACTGAGACTAGCACAAGTAGCTACATGAAAGTTTCATATTCTAAAGCAAAAACTTGAAGTTAGAAACAGCCGAAGCTTTAAATGCTGTAATTTTCATTTAAATCGCAGTAAATTCAAATTTTTGCAAAATTTGCATATGCGAGTCTCAAAGTGAAGTTTCAATCTAGACGTTCACTCTATTTGGAAATTTCTCAACTTCCAAACTAGAACTAGTAGCAACTTGAAATTTTCACAACCAATAGCACACACTTCTAAGCTCTAAACTTCGGATTTTTGACAGCGACTCTCAGCATTGAGCTATCAATTCAGATGTTTGATATATTCTTAAAAAATGCAAGTTGCAATTCAGTACGAGTAGCAACTTGAAGTTTTCACACTCAGTAGACAACACTTCAATCTTAAAACCTTAAAATTGTCATTAATTTCTGATTTTGAGTCGTATATCCAAGGGCGTATATCCAAGGTTTTCTTTTTCTTAAAAATCAGAACTCCCAACTAAGGGCAAGTACGTACTTGATATTTTAAGCCCCAATAGCCAATAACTTAGGTCTCACATGTTGTAATTGTTGCAATCAATTCTGATTTTTGCCAAACATGTGAATGTGAGTCTCAAAGAGAATGCTTCCACCCAAATGTTGACCGTTTTTTTTCAAGTTCACAACTTCCATACTGAAGCAAGTAGGAACTTGACATTTTTATCATCTACAGTTAATCTGCGAAGCTTGCAAGGCCTGTAATTTACATTTAAATTGCATAGAATATCGCGAACTTAGTAATAGCTAAGTAGGCATGGGTAACTCAGTGAATTTTCAGGCGTTGGCGCAGTGCTGCCGAAACGGCTTGGTGCGCCAGCACAACGCACCAGCGCATTTTATGATGCAGTAAACTTATAATACGATAAATATGTAGTGATATAACAGAGTAACCCTGTGATACGTGATGTGTAGTGCTGTCGTATAGTCATGCTTCATGAGCTTTGCTTTTAAGCGGTGCAGCGCCTTCAATCTGTTTTTCTTCGGTTTTAGTAAAGAGAGACTATGGCACACGCCGGTTGCGTTGTGTTAATGAATGGAATAAATGAAGTCGCAATATGTTTTTTTTCTTGTAAAGCCTAGTTGTCTCACAAGAGAATTTTCTGAGAAAAGATCCTAATTTTCCGATCATTTAACCGATGTGGAAAATCGTTGAAATAACATGGTATTCATTTGCGATTCGAAATTTGAAATTACAAGAACCGACACCGAACCGAGATAAATAAGAATTCATCAGTAGATAAGTATTTTGAGCACGAACTAATTTAGGTTATCGGGAATCATATGATGATTGCGCGCGGCCTTCACGAAATTGCAATCCGAAGTTTGCCATCTTGAATGAGGTTATATGTTAAGCGTTATTCAAGGTGCGAAGCAGTGAGACGCGATGCGTTATCACTCATTAACACACAGAGCGGCATCAACTCAAAAGGGCAACTCAACACAGTGTTACCCATGTCTAATCCATCCAGATGGGTGGTTCTTTTTAAACTCACAACTCCCAAACTGGTGAAAGGACCAACTTGAAATTTTTGCCATCTGTAGTTAATAAGTGAAGTCCTAAATTCTGTGATTTTCGGGTGAAGTTCCACTAAATTTTGATTTTTGCGAACTTTGTAAATGCAAGCCGTAAAATGTCCACCTCGACGTTCGCTCTCTTTTAATAAATCATAACTTCCAAACTAGGATTAGTAGCAACTTTAAAGTTTCATAGTTAATTGACAAAACTTGAAGCATCAATTTTAATCAAATTTAAATTAAACTAGATTTTTGCAAACTGTGCTGCCTTGAACGCGATGAAGTGATTTTTATGTGAATGAATCCAGACTGAAACTAGCATTAATTCATTGGGGCGTAACTTGTGAAAAACAAATCCACTGTTAAAGAACACGCTAGAAAAGTTCAACTTTGCAGCAAGTTTTGACGAAAAATGTCACTTTCCATCGCTCATTGTCTGCATTTACCTACTAAAGGCACTTAAACCCTGCATCCCAGCGATCCTTGTCAGCTAATTAGCTGGAATTTAAGAATGTAGCTGCTTTCGCTTTGAAAACAGTCGCTTGTGCAATTTTTCCATGTGGACTTGATATAATCACTCTGTGCTTAAACGTAGTGAGTGTTTCTGATATTAAAACAGTTAGGCACCTTTTACTTACTACTATTTCGTCATTAGTGACTGTTGAATTATCAGTCATTGCAACTACAGCTATAGACATGGTTGATCTGGTCAGCATGGTTACTAACATGTAAAAGAACATCAGTAGGGCCTGGACATGGCGCACACCAACAGTCGGAACTGTAACAAAAACGCAACATTAGCTGCTTGTCTTTTGCTTTGCAATTTTTTCGTTTGTATCTTCATTCTTCAGTTTCACTCAAACAGAGGCATTGTTTCAAAGCTTACATTCGGAATGTGCAATGTTGGCGATAGCGACTCAGCATTACTCATTACACGCTCATGGTTTAGTGATTGTGGGACATTTAATTCCGCATCAAAGGCGACTGTTAATCCAGCCGAAAATCTAAAAACGCAGTAGATATTCAATTTTCCGAGTGCATGGATTATTTGCTGCTACGCAAGCTTGACTGCAGGACAATTGACAAAATGACAAACATAAATTTATTGCGGTTTTACTTAAATTAAACAACAGCCAACTGTTGGCTGGGTTAATTGCAATTAAGTCCTGCGACTATTTTTCCGGTGCTTAATAGGTTTTTCCCGATTTTTATGCGGTTTTGCGGCTTGTAATTCCTGAAAACCGGGCTACTCTAGAGCACACTTAAGGTTTCACCATCCTCCGATGTTACCAGCAAAGGATTTGTTTTCTAATCAGCCGAAAGGGATTTCCAGCTTTTCAATGCGCTGTTTGGTGATCAAACATTAATCCTAAGAAAGCCTCTCACGATGTTTCATCGTATAGGCCAATCTCTCTACTGTCTATGATATCGAAACTGTTCGAAAAAATACTCCTGACAAGGCTGAAACCCATCATCGAAGAAAGGAATATAATACCAAATCATCAGTTTGGGTTCAGAGAAAAGAGAGAGTGTCCTAGGACTTCTCCTGTACCTGATGTACATCAGTGATTTACACTACTCAGATCTTAATACTATAGCTACCTTTGCAGACGATACCGCTATATTAGCGGTAGGGAAAACCCATGAGGAAGCCGCAATTAAACTGCAAACATCAGTTTCACATATATATGATTGGACCAAAAGATGGCGTATCAAACTAAACGAGACCAAGTCTGTACACATTAACTTCACAAATAAAACTAACCAGCAGGTACCAATTCACTTAAATAATGCTCAGATCCCTTATGCAAACTCAGCAAAGTATCTGGGCATAACATTAGATGCAAAACTGCGCTGGAAAGCCCATGTTAAGAAAAAAAAGGAAGAGCTCGATATAAGATATAGGAAAATGTACTGGCTACTGGGTAGGCACTCTAGACTATCAACCTACAACAAAGTACTTCTGTATAAACAAATCCTCAAACCAGTGTGGACTTACGGCTTACAGCTCTGGGGTTGTGCCAGCAAGAGTAACATCCTAATTATCCAGAGATTCCAGAATAAAGTACTGAGAAACATTCTTAATGCACCTTGGTATATCAGGAATAGTGATATTCATCGAGACCTTCAGATGGATACTGTTGACCAGACTATCACGAGATTTGCAAGAAGTCACGAACAACGGCTTCATCAACACGTGAATGTCCAGGCGATTCAGCTCCTCGACAATACCAACCCGACAAGAAGACTCAAGAGGGTAAAGCCTTTTGAGCTATGTAAGTGACTATGTCAGTGCAAAAGCAGAACATTGTGCGGTTTTGTGCTACACGGTAATTAGTGTAGATATGTCACTAGACCACCAGACTCTAAGGTACACTAGTGAGTACTACCTTAGTTTGAAGATTTGTCCATAGTTAAGTTAAGTTAAGATCAACTTTGATCAGATCGTAATGTTAGTAAATGTCCTACGGGGAGTTTAATTAAAAAAAAAATCTGTTTGCAATGCAAAAATGCAATTTAAAAAGTAATGAAAGAAATGATTGCAAAACCATCAAAGCAAAGTCGGTTAACAAGTGTAGTAAACGAATGTCAAAATCACAGGTTATGGATCAATGACCTCTTGACACTGAACTGAAGAAGATAGTCAGTAACCTCAAAATAGAAGAAACATTCTGGTGATTGTGGTGCAAAAAATTCTTAGCAATGAATCTGTGGATTTGAAAAGAACCATTTTAAAACGTGGACAACTCACAAGAGGTGTCAAAGTTCTGCCCATTTAACCCCAAAGATATTTGTGCCCGTGTAATCACGTTATTGTGCACTCTTCGCAGCATTACTGGCAAGCACTACAGCTTCTCGTAGTCGGCGCATTAACTCCCCCTCCAATTGTGGCGTAATGCTCCGAAGCACTCCTGGAAGGCTCTGCTGCAATTATCTGCAACGCATGTAAAACATCAACTTTTCGGCCCGAAAACTTCCAGAAAACAAACATTTCGATATTTTCAACATAAATTCGACCAGCTATGTTTTGAAGATGAACAATGTTGATGGCAATCACCTCAAAGTCATGGACATTAATAATAAACAGAATATACACGTCTCATAAACAATTAACATCGATTTAGCACCGCAAAAACATCAAATATACCAGCCAGCAAGTAGAATATGTTTGTTTTTTATATTGAAATTCAATGAAACCAAAATTAATAAAGCCCATAAATGTGTTGCGAACGTAGAATGCACTGCGCTAATCAATTTTCAATGTGGTTAAGTGCTCTCGAATTACAGCCAATAATAATGCGCTAAAGTGTGTATTAAAACCAAGCCAAGAAAACGATTTGAACATTTGAGCCAAGAAAATTTGGAAAGTCGATTCTACACCCAAAAACCTGTTCAAACTATAATATTTATTTTGCTGGTTTTTAAATTTTATCTCTGTTATACCGGGTGAAAAAAATATGTAAAAAATCAAACAGTTCATTTTTACTGGTTTGAATCCTGTTTAATTTCAACTGTATTTAGTTTATTGCTGTAGTATTGTTTGTTATTTTATTATAACTTTCAGTAGTGCGTTTGCATTGTTATTCAATCGGTGTTGACATAATCATCAAGTAACTCGAAAGCGGCTACCGATTTCTGAAACCAGAATTTTTACCAGAAAATTCCTGTTTGATCAAAAGGTTGGTCAATATAATAACTTACGGACTCACTCTGCTATTGAATAAAATTATTTTTATTAATCAATTTGGCCCACACAATCGTGTTCTATGCGCTCCTTTGCGAACCCGCGCTACACCCCGCTTCCCTCTTGTGTCAGTAAAACAAATCTGTGCTTAAGTGAAGATTTCGCTGCATTGAGTGTAGCGCCAGCCGCGTTATGGAGAGGGGGATTAGTATCGGTCGTTTGTCGCCTTTCTGGTTTACCGCGCGACCAGTTCCAGTTAAAAACAATAATAGACATTATTGCTGATAACTATTGACTGTGTACTATGAAAGTGGTCTTCAATTTAATTAATGTGAATATTTTTTTTAATATTCATACCATAAAACGGTAGAATTAAAAGCGAACTGTATGCAGACCATTACCATACATCATTATTGAAGTATGGCTGGATTTGTGGATGCAGCAAAAACAATGCCTTATACTGTTTTCCTTGCCTGGCCATCTTCCTCTTACAAAGATCCTGCTTATTTCTGTGTTTTAGCAGTCATTTTAAGAGTTATGAAAAAACCGGACAGAAGGCAGAGGCGGCCATCAATTTGTACTACAAGCGGTAGCCAGAGAAAAGACAACAATTTAGGGACTTTTTCCAAGATTGCAGTACAATTTAATAAACTAAGGCAATACCAAATAGGGATGAAGAGTTAGACGAAATAACATTATTAGGAACTGTTTATTAATATAGAAAATAATCCAAAAAACTTAATGCAAAATCTAGTTATCTCACGATATCTGTCAAGATTAACGTAAAGTAAAGTATACTTTTAATCCGTATATGACGAGAAAGAACCCACCCGTTCAATGAAAACAGGAATAACAGAAGAACCAGACAGAATATCGCAGTACCGCACAATATGTGTTATGTATCAAATATTTTAAAATTTTGAAGTTTTTTAGAATGAAAAATTTGACAAAGATTATTACAAGTTTTGAAACTGCTACTGAATACTATCAAACAATTATCAAAAAAATTAGTTGTCAGTAAATTAACTTTAATCTAATTTTTCACAAAATTAACTTTTTGATGCATAGTTTGTTGTTCCACTGTTAGTGTCGTGCCCGAAGGTCTCGGCACAACAACTACATTATACTCTTCCGGATGTCGCAATTTACTTGGTACATCCATTAAACTCTAATGTATTTGTTGTGCCGAGCCCTTCGGGCACGACACTGGTTTTGAAGCAAGAAAACGTTGCTGATTATCAGATATTTAGTTTGTTGTTCCACTATCACAATAACTACATTAGACTCTTCCGGCTGTCGAATTTTACTTGGACATCCATTAAACTCTAAGGTATTTGTTGTGCCGAGCTCTTCGGGCACGACACTCGTTTTGAAGCAAGAAAACGTTGCTGATTATCAGATATTTAGTTTGATAGTCCACTATAAGTGTCGTGTCCGAAGGGCTCGGCACAACAACTACATTATACTCTTCCGGATGTTTAAATTTACTTGGAAATCGACTAAACTCTAATGTATTTTTTGTGCCGAGCCCTTCGGGCACGATTCGAAATGTGTCGAAATGATTCGAGATGTCGAAATTTACTTGGACATCCATCAAACTCTTATGTATTTGTTGTGCCGAGCCCTTCGGGCACGACACTGGTATTGAAGCAAGAAAACATTGCTGATTATCAGATTTTTAATTTGGTGTTCCACTATCAGTGTCGTGTCGAAAGGGCTCGGCACAACAACTACATTATACTCTTCCGGATAGCGAAATTTAGATGGACATCCCTTAAACTCTTATGTATTTGTTGTGCCGAGCCCTGCGGGCACGACACTGGTTTTGAAGCAAGAAAACGTTGCTGATTATCTGATATTTAGGTCGTTGTTCCACTATCAGTGTCGTGCCCGAAGGGCTCGGCACAACAACTACATTATACTCTTCCGGATAGCAAAATTTACATGGACATCCATTAAACTCTAAGGTATTTGTTGGCACGACACTAGTTTTGAAGCAAGAAAACGTTGCTGATTATCAGATATTTAGTTTGTTAGTCCACTATCAGTGTCTTGCCCGAAGGGCTCGGCACAACAACTACATTATACTCTTCCGGATGTTTAAATTTACTTGGAAAGCGACTAAACTCTAATGTATTTTTTGTACCGAGCTCTTCGGGCACGATTCGAAATGTGTCGAAATGATTCGAGATGTCGAACTTTACTTGGACATCCATGAAACTCTAATGTATTTGTTGTGCCGAGCCCTTCGGGCACGACACTGGTTTTGAAGCAAGAAAACATTGCTGATTATCAGATTTTTAGTTTGTTGTCCCACTATCAGTGTCCTGTCGAAAGGGCTCGGCACAACAACTACATTATACTCTTCCGGATAGCGAAATTTACCTGGACATCCCTTAAACTCTTATGTATTTGTTGTGCCGAGCCCTGCGGGCACGACACTGGTTTTGAAGCAAGAAAACGTTGCTGATTATCTGATATTTAGGTCGTTGTTCCACTATCAGTGTCGTGCCCGAAGGGCTCGGCACAACAACTACATTATACTCTTCCGGATAGCAAAATTTACATGGACATCCATTAAACTCTAATGTATTTGTTGGCACGGCACTAGTTTTGAAGCAAGAAAACGTTGCTGATTATCAGATATTTAGTTTGTTAGTCGACTATCAGTGTCCTGCCAGAAGGGCTCGGAACAACAACCACATTGGACTCTTCCCGGTGTCGAAATTTAATTGGACATCCATTAAACTCTAATGTATTTGTTGTGCCGAGCACTTCGGGCCGGACACTGGTTTTGAGGAAAGAAATCGTTGCTGACTATCAGATATTAAGTTTGTTGTTCCACTGTCAGTGTCGTTCCCGAATGGCTCGGCACAACAACTACATTAAACTCTTCCGGATAACGAAATTTATATGGACATCCATGAAACTATAATGTATTTGTTGTGCCGAACCCTTCGGGCACGTTGTTCTACTCTCAGTGTCGTGCCCGAAGGGCTCGGCACAACAACTAGATTATACTCTTCCGGATAGCGAAATTTACATGGACATCCATTAAACTTTAATGTATTTGTTGTGCCGAAACTTTCTGGCACGACACTCGTTTTGAAGCAAGAAAACGTTGCTGATTATCAGATTTTTAGTTTATTGTTCCACTATCAGTGTCGTGCCCAAATGGCTCGGCACAACAACTACATTATACTCTTCAGGATAGCCAAATTTACATGGACATCCATTAAACTCTAATGTATTTGTTGGCACGACACTGGTTTTGTAGCAAGAAAATCTACTTTGTTGTTTCACTATCAGTGGCGTGCCCGAAGGGCTCGGAACAACAACTACATTATACTCTTCCGGATAACGCAATTTACTTGGAGACCCATTAAACTCCAATGTTTTTGTATTACGAATTGACGAAGATGTTAGTCCATTCGCCTCTTCAATTAATGTTGGATACGAATATAGAGACGCTCTCATTGAGACTATGGATGAAATGGCAGATTAATTCATCAACAACACAGTCTGTAGTGCAGTCCTAAATTAATGAAATGATCGGATGATCCGATTCGGATCTATAATATTTGGCAGACTTCTTTCATGTGATGCCTCACGTAGACGATTTTTTTAATCAATTGCAACGAGAAAAATTCGACAACACTCGAGTAAAATACGCTATCGATAATTTCGATTGCAAAATGATTCCAGTTTGAAATAATATTAATAAAATCATTAGGGCAGCATCAGATATAATAAGCCACGAGCCACCAGAGAACGAAATCGTTTAGGTACGTTTTCGTGCATGCAACCGTGAATATGATTACCGGATTTCTGCTTTAGAGGTGTGTGTGATGCGATTATTAATTGTGCAAAAAGCGATTTTATTTGGTGAGGATCAACTCACTTTCGCACTTGAGAAAAATTAATTTCGACCTGAACTATTTCGCATCTTTCCACGGGCTTTTTATCTGGAGTTGCATCCTTCTAATTGCGAAACCAACTTCGGATCACCGTGTATGTGTTATACTCCAGTCAAGGCATTCTCTGGTTAGATTTGCAATTACTCTGACGGAAATTAAAAACAATTCAATCGCGATCGAGCGCGATTACTGATACCAAAAAATAGATTAACGGTTTAAGCATAATGACGAGTTGGAGATTGCATTTTTTTTAATTAAATCTAAAAATATGGGTCGTTGATTCGTCCGCCCCCTCAGCCAGGCAAACCGTCTACCTGTCCAACTTCCGGCAATTAACGCTATTGCGTCAGAAAGCTGATGAAACCTGTACAAGTCGGCTATTTTAAGGCTTCCCACCGTTGGGACACGCAACAAACTCAATAAAATTGCTTCAGAAAAACTCACCTCGCTCCTTCAATGGGGTGAGAATCATCGTGTCCAAAATGGATTTTTTCCTTTCAATATGTTTGTCCATCATTCAGCAAGTGCAGGTAATCAGGCCCACCAACTAATCACTCATTGGCAATCAAGTTGAACTGTTGGATCTGTTGTACTCAGCTTGGCCTATTTATTTACCGTATGTAAACCGATTGTTTTTCAAATATCACAGAATTGTTTTGGATTCGCGCAACTCCGCTTTGCCTTGTTTCAATTGCACGTTGAAGGTGAAGGATTTTATTCAGCCACTGTGATGTAATCGGGTTTTTTTTTCGGTTTTTCTTTAATTAACCGGGCAAAATCGCTGTCGCGATTGGTGGCCGCCTGCCTGCTAACTAATGGTGCCTCAGTAAAGACAGGCTTCCATTCATTATTTGCCGAAACGATCGAAAAAGCGAGTACGTGACGCTGGTAGGCTGTCACATGTGCGAATGCGAGTCCGAAAGAATAACGACTGCCAACTGCTAGCTAACCAACCATGGTCCGAAAATACATTCAAAGCTCAGCCTTTGCGAATTCCTGGAGATTGTTATGCACGGATCAGGACGATCGCTATTTTAGTAGCTATTACTTTAGGCACAATTTATCGCACTAGTTGCAGAAAAACTGTGTAATTTTCAGGGCCATGAAGCGCCTTCCACTATCTAATCTTGTTGACTTACTGGAAAACGACTCACTAAGTTTGGAGGATGATCCGCCCAAAAAAACCTACTAAAGGTGTTTGTAAACTGCCGCCAATCAATCGGGAGTAATCCCTCCTATTTTAGGAGGACGCCTCTATATAATTTTTTACGTTTTCCTTAATGTTTCATCGCTAATTTTAGACGGCGGAATGATTTGTCAATGTGTTGAAAGTCACGCAAAAAAATCGCTTCTCACTAAGACGCAGCAGCGTGTTGTTTGCCTGCAGTTTTCGGGAAATGCATTTTGCATAAATTTGGCCAATTTTCTCATGTTTACCAACGGCAAATGTTTGAGTTTTCAGCGTCGCATTGTCGCCGAAACACCAGACTTTGCTCCCACATTCCAAAGCTTCAGGTAGTTGATTCATAGAATTCATATTTACCTGCCTGAATGTTCATCCCTCAATGGGGTGTCTTTGTAGCCCTCAAAGCCATGCCGGTGTTATTAGAACATAATTTATTAGGTCAGTTAAACTGTGTTTAGAAACCGGTGAATAATTCCTTAAGAATGCCTTGAACCATGAGTTGACGATTTGTTTTTATATTGTTCAAAACCCCGCTCTAAAAATATAAAGCTTGTTTTGCCGACGTTTTCCCATTTTTTACTTAAACATCTTCAGGGTCAATTCTACGCAATGCCCCAAGGATGAGTGAATAAATCAACCAAAACGTCGGTGAGCCCCAAAGAGCCCTGAGCTCTTTGTGTACTCCTTACCAAATTTGCTATTTGCAATGATTGTTGAGTGATTGGATGTTTCACAAATGTTTGTGTAACTGAAAATGTCCGACCTCAGAAACGTCGCTGAAACGTCGCGATAAACGTTATTTAAACGTTGCCAATAAATATTTTGAAACATTATACAGGGTGCATCTTTGAAGACTGCAAATATTTTAATTGATGGTACTTTTTGGCCCTAGAAGCAGGACTATCAGGTTCATTTTTCTTTTGACAAAAATGTTTTGAGTTTCTGAGTTTTAGGCCACATTCCTCCTGATCTTCGGGGGTTAAAAAGGGGATATTTTCGGTAACAAAAATAAAACCTGATAGTCCTGCTTTGAGGACCAAAATATACTATATTTGTACTCATCAAAGAAACACTCTGTAGTTTCTTGTTTCTATAACTTTTTTCCGATGTTCGAAAAGTTGATCAATAAACCTGAAATGGCATGTATATACCGGGTGACAATAAAAAAATGACAACCAAATGGTCACGAATGTAACATGAATGTTTATTAAGTTTGAAAGTTTTTATTGTTTTTATTCGATTCTCTGTTAAAAATACTACCTATATGATTTGTTTAAAATTTATTCAACACTTTTAAGCCACTTTATTAAGATGTAAAACCTCTGGTAAAACAAAAGAGAAACATTTTTGGCGTTACATGAGCTGAAAAAGCGACCGATCGATATTGCCCGAACGCTCGACAAATCTAACGTCCGACGGACCATCAAGCGGTTTGAAGAGTTCGGCCATACTGGTCGCAGAGTCCAGGAAGTGGCAAAAGCGCACCGGGGGAACCCTCAAGAACTGGGAGCTCGTCCGAGAACGTGTCAGGCGAAATCCCAGAGTCTCCATGAGAAAAATCGCGCGTGAGACTGGTATCAATCGGGAATCAATCCGCCAAATAGCCAAAGAGGATCTCCATCTCAAGCCCTACAGGCTCCAAAAAGGTCAGCTCCTCACCGACGACAGCAAGCGCGTACGGCTTGAAAGACGCAAACGATTCCTTCGTCGCCACGCTCCCCTTCAGTGGGACAAAATCCTCTTTACAGATGAGAAGATGTTCACCGTTGAACAAGCCCACAATTACCAGAACGATAGGAGCAGGTCCGCGGAGGCCCCCGGCACATAGGCTATCGTCAAACATCGCCAAAATCCCGCTTCCGTTATGGATTGGGCGGAATTTGCGCCAGAGGCAAGACCCCAACAAGGACGTCTACCGCTGTGACATCCTCGAAACCGTCGTACTTCCATGGGCCCAGCAGCACTTTAGAGATGCGGATTGGACGTTCCAACATGACTCCGCTAAAAGGGGAAAACGACACAGGACTGGTGCCGGACCCATTTTCCGGATTTCATCTCGTCGGCGGAATGGCCGTTCTACTCGCCAGATCTCAATCCGATGGACTATATTGTGTGGCCTATTTTGGAGACCAGGGCCTGTGCTACACGCCACAAAACTTTGGACTCGCTGAAGCGGTTTCCAGTCTTCTTTGAGCCAGGGCAAATTTTGCTGTCTTGGCTTTATTATCTTCTTCTTCTTTAAGCAGCCATTTTTTGAGATAGTTTTTATTGGGTGCCACTTTTCATTATAGTCCCGATATACATCAGCTTCCTTCTCTTAATCTGATTCATCAGATTTTTTTCCCTCTTGATTTGTTTCAGTACTGTTTGGTTGGTTCCTCTACCTACTCATGATGTTCTCAATATCGGTCAGTAGGGGCACGTCTCGAATGCTCCTGTGAAGTAATTGGTAGTTGTCTTTTTCATTTTGAACATTAGCGGTCGAAACGGTTCCAACTCATCTGCAGACATGACGGTATCATCTGCATAGCGGAGATTATTTAGTCGCGCGCTGCTTGAGCCAGTTTCATTTGCACTATTTTCCAGAGCTTCTCATTGTTCCCTCCTTATTTGTTCCAATATTTTGTTTCGTTGGTCTCTCCTTATCGTCCAAAGCTTCGCTAAATATATCTTTTGAATACCGATAGAATAGAGAGACCAGTGCAACTTCAGATGAAGAAACCATAACCAATCAGAGGACAACCTATGTTGGATCATCTACAGTGTTGATTCTTGTGGCTCTGGTCGCTTCCAGTATGAGTTTTGGATAATTCTTAGATCTTTATCGTCCATTCTGGTTCCTTCTAGGACTTCAGACTTCTAATCTTCAAGAGGTTATTTTAAGGAAATGTTGATTTAATGCTCACTAAGCTGATGGTATTGATTCTTCATACGGAAGTTTGATCCTCTGTCTGTATTCCGGCCGGTTCTGAAGGTTTTTTCTTGTGCAACAGCTTCATGGCTGTTTCAATCTGATTTATCTACTGTTTCTGGTGGTCGATCTTCTGTTAATAGAGAAAAAGGATCTCCTCACTTATTTTTGAAAAAAAGAGCGAGTTTTCTATGCATTTTTCCTAAGTTCCCTCAATATTTTCTTCGTCTACATCAAGTTCTTCGTTGTCATTGTCGAGTTTTCCAACTCTTCTCTTTGTGTACTTGCTAGATAATCTAATTCTGTTAGATACATTGAAGTCATCAAAACTTTGATGCAGTGTTTCGATTTCATGGATTTTTTCTTCCATTTCTTCCTGTTTGACTTCTCTCATCTTTCTCTGTATTGCGTCTTGTGTTTCTTTTCTCCTATCATCTGTAATATTTTCTCGGTCATCCTCGTCTTACTTTACCTTTCTTCATTCTTGAGAAATGTGTCTATATGTTCCGCCTTTTTCATTATTTCTCCACATTTGTCATTCAGGGCTTCACTTGTTCGGCCTGTTATTAATTACCTTTTAATTGCTTTCATTTGCTCACGTTTAGTTGATACTAATTTAACATTTTTTAGTTCGAAGTGCGTCAGAGCGATCCAAACTTCTCCGTTTGGTTCTACCTCCATTCTCCTTCTAAACATGTCTGTTGTTTTACTTGGAGATTTAGTTGACTTGACTTGACATTTTAGGAAAGCAAAGTTGTGCAAGAAATCTGCTGAAATTGTCACTGCTTTCCCGCCATTTTCTTTTGAAGATAATTTTTCTCAACATCCAGTTTTCAAACACTGTAACTTGATTTCGATCCCTCTGAGAATCTAACAATTTTAATGGCGTGTTATAGAATAGGAGGATATGAAGCGATCGGGGTTGGAAAAGAGGCGCATTTGCTGCTTTAACCTGCTTGTCATCTATTGACTACTATGTTCCTTTGGATACCTTCTTCCTCAAAAACCCCCCAAATCTTCATTCTTGTGATGGAGTCAATGGCTTTGGTACAATCAATGAAAATTATTCTTGGGTGACACCCTTAAATACCATTTTTCTTAGCCATTAGTGGCGAGCAATGAGATCCCACGAGAGTCTTCACACATTGATCTTCTGAGATCTTCAATTCAGGGGGTATGAGGATTTTCTTCACTCATTCACTAGAGTTTTATCCTGCCATCTTCATATGAGCTGATGGGTTTTGCTTTGCAGTCTCTTGCCTCCAGCCCTCAATAACTCTGCCACTCCAGGTGGTCATCAATAGAGGGCTTCGCTTTGGCTGCTGCTTTTTCTGCAAATTTTTGAATATAACGATATCATCTCTCTTCAATAATCATAACCTTATATGGCCTACCGCTCAATGCCTTATTTAGGGGCGAAAACCTGGCCTACACAGTCTGACGTCATCAGTCTTGTAAGTTTCAGCACTGAGGCCTTGTTCTTCAGATGGTATTGGTTTGTGACGTCTTATAGTAGATGGAAAGAGAAAGCGATTGAATTTTTGATAGTAATGGTTGATCTTTATTTTACTAAAACCTTCTGAGGTCTTTCTTCCGCTGCTCGTCGAAGCGCTCCCTTTTCGTTCATCAGCTAGGAAGTTGTTCAGCACCAATTTTTCTCTTCTTTGCAAAAGGACTTGACTTGATCGTAAATCGACGAGAAAAACGTTCCAAGCATTCGTTTATGACTCTTTTATCAGATCCCTCAGTCTCCAATTACAATTGAGAGCTCTGGAAACGATTCTGAAGTCGACGCAGCTACACAACTCGTGTAGGGAATGTTTCTAAAACTCCTTTGCGCTTGCACAGACAATGACCTCAAAATTAAGCAAAACTTCCAATACTCTTGAAAAACATGTTTGCGGAGGACACCAGCATAAAGGCACCAGTTCAACAGATTGTTCGAACAAAATGCATTAAAAGACTAAAATGTTCCTCTTCTTGCTTCCTACTGTTCTTTTTGATGGAGGTTTATTACAATTGTTTAACATATATTCAACCACTCCTTTCAAAATTTTCCACTTTTTTCCAGTACTTATACGGGTGGAATATTTTAGAGCTTGAAAACAGCTCAAGAAACGAACTTTCCAACGAAAGCCAACAGCGTTCTTCTGAGGAATCTCGTGGCTCTAAGCCAAGAAAATGCTGCTCCTCAGCATCAATCCAAAAAATTGAAACTTTTATAAGTCCTCTTGCAAATTCCACATTACTTAATAAACAGTTTATGACAAATCATGCTAAACCTTCATTATCAGAGCCAAATCCCTTTATATTGCCGACCGGCGTTTGATACCAAGAATTACCTTTATTTGGGTGTATTAAGATCTAATTTATGATCTTTGAACGTACGCCAGATAGATAGATTTGCGATTAAACGCACAAAAAAACAGTAATGTAACTCTTATCTCTCGAGAGTTGGTTCAAGCCAATTGAAATTCCTCAAATAATCCAATTCACTTAAGATAATAAGGTTCTAATTATTTCGGCATGTTTATGAGCTAAATTGCACGCAAAAGTGACGCTGGACGTTTCGTCACTGTCCATATGACACCAATTAATTAGTGCCTTAAAAATTAGGAAGCGATTTACTTTGGTGTGAACAATTAGCTGGTGCAATCATCGTTTATTAGCTCTGACGTATTAATTAGTGAGCGCCAGTGGAGATGCTAATTTACTTGGCAAAATAATAAAAATTACGCGCAGTACTAGTCCTCGTCTTTGGTATTCTTCGAATTCCACCACTGGATTTCAGCTTTTCCAAAGAGAATGAAAAACGTGCCCGTTATCACTGCAATGACTGACAATGATATGAAAATCCACCTCCACATCACGATATCTGTCTGAAATAAAAAATATATACATAAAATCGTCTAGATCGGACCCAGTCAAGCCCAAATGCTTACCAAGTCAGTTGCCAGGTCCAAAAGCATGGGAGCAAACATAGCGATCACCTGAGCCAACGTGTTCTCAATGCTCAACAACACGCCAGCATATCTAGGGGACAAGTCAACGTGATTTACCAAAGACCCGAAGATTTCAACTGCTCCAATTGCGTTGAGATTGAGCAAAACCACGGCTAAAAGACGCTGTTCTTGCGACAAGAAGCCCAACCAGATCAGGAGGAGGGCAGGAATGTAGCAACCTAAAAAAGAGGAAAATTGACGCCAATAGTTCAGCTAATACTCTAGGAAAACCCCACCAACTGCTTGGGCCAGTCTTCTCCAAGTCCACAGGCTAAAATGCCCTCTAGACACCCAATAATCGCCTAAAAGAGCCACTGGAATGTTAATCAGCAGCTGGACCACTGAAGGCGACGCTGTTACAGCTCCGTTCTGAAACCCAGCTTCATCTAAATCTTCTGAGGGATTTCATCAGTAAATGGTTACGCCCGTACTAACCGAGGAAATATCGAAGCCCAGAGCACTGCTCAGGTAGGTAGGAATTGCGTTTTCCGTCAAAGTGGAGTTCCAAGAAATGCCAGCATTAGCCACCGCAATAGCCCAGAAGGGCAGTGAAGTGAAGATTGCCCTGAAAGGAACTGATCGGATGTCCTCCTTCTCTCTCGTTCTCAAAGACATCTCTATGTAGTCGCGCTCGATTTCTTTGATAATGGCGTGATCTGCCGGAGAGTCGGAGGCCAAAACTGCCCAAAAGAGGCACCAGATGAGGCTGATCGATCCCAAGATGTAAAACACTGCGGGCCACCCCCACCAGCTGGCTGATATAAAGCCGGTGCTCAGCATTGCTATGATGTATCCGACTTTGTTTCCTAAACAAGAAAAACTATCCAGAATTTTGCTAGCGAAGCGCTTATCAGTAAATACCAGCTCTGGCAATCATACAGAGCAACGATCGCTCGTTTTCTGGCACCCATAGCCCCAAGGCATGATGTATGGCCGGGTAGCAAAACCCTTGGAATAGGCCTTGGATTATCCTACGAAATGAGTTAATTGACATCCAGCTCAGTAGGGCAAGCAGGCTTTTACCTGCACACTATCAGCCCGGTGGATCCGAAGCGGAAAACCACAGCAGGAATCAGCATGAAGGGGATGATGTTCATTAACATCACTCCAAGAACCACCCACTTGAAGCCAATGTGGATGAAAATGTAGCCGGAGAATGGTTGAAGAATCACATACGACCAGTAGAAGGCTGATAGTAGGACACCGGTGTTGTTCCAAGTGTAGGTCTTTTTGGACATTTTACTGTTTTAGTGGATTTTGATGAAATAATCTGTTCGGCTGATGTCTTTATATATGTCTATCATATGCAGAAATGAGTGTTAAGTGTTTAAGGGGAAATTTTCCCTACAAGAGCTGTAGGGCACAATGCTGTAGATGTAGGCTCAGGAGGAAGCTGATGAAAGAGTCAAAGAAGAACACTTAGAAGGATTTTCTCGTCGTTTACGCATAATCTCAAGTTCTACTAAGGAAGAAGAGACAGTGAAGGAGGGAAAGGTCGTATTGAACAACTTTCTAGCTGATGGACAGAAACGGGAGGGCCTCCGAAAATCAGCGGAAAGAAGCGTTTGCAAGGAAGAGAGGAGGTTTTGGACGAGGAAGAGGAATACATTTTCAAAAATTTCCAACAAGCAGGTAAAAAGCCTGATAGTGAAGGAGAGAAAGGTCGTATTGAACAACTTCCTAGCTGATGAACAAAAACGGGAGGGCCTCCGAAAATCAGCGGAAAGAAGCGTTTGCAAGGAAGAGAGGAGGTTTTGGAGGAGGAAGAGGAATACATTTTCAAAAATTTCCAACAAGCAGGTAAAAAGCCTGATAGTGAAGGAGATAAAGGTCGTATTGAACAACTTCCTAGTTGATGAACGAAAACGGGAGGGGCTACGAAAGTCAGCGGAAAGAAGAGTTTGCAAGGAAGAGAGGAGGTTTTGGAGGAGGAAGAGGAATACATTTTCAAAAATTTCCAACAAGCAGGTAAAAAGCCTGATAGTGAAGGAGAGAAAGGTCGTATTGAACAACTTCCTAGCTGATGAACAAAAACGGGAGGGGCTACGAAAGTCAGCGGAAAGAAGCGTTTGCAAAGAGGAGAGGAGGTTTTGGAGGCGGAAAAGGACTACGTTTTCAAAAATTTCCAACAAGCAGGTAAAAAACCTGATAGTGAAGGAGGGAAACGTCGTATTGATCAACTTCCTAGCTGATGAACGAAAACGGAAGGGGCTACGAAAATCAGCGGAAAGAAGCGTTTGCAAAGGATAGAGGAGGTTTAGGAGGAGGAAAAGGAGTAAATTTTCAAAAATTTCCAACAAGCAGGTAAAAAGCCTGATAATGGAGGCTTTATTTTGTAAAATTGCTCAAAAGTTAACTGAATTGATCATGTGGAACTTTCACTGGAAGTTTTGAGCTGTTTTCAACCTCTAAAAGGCAGTTCCATCCTTGTGTGTGTGTGTGAAGTGCTGGGAAGGAGAGACACATGATGAAAAGATTGGTTGAATATTTGCGACGAAACCGTGTAGACAAGAAAGATGGCGCTGATCAACTTCTTAGTTAACGAATGGAAAAAGGAGGACTACTCTAAGAGTAGCAAAGAGGAAGCAACCTCGAACCTTAGGACGAAAGAGGAGGTTCTAGAATCAGCTTGAAGCTAATCAGAAACATCGGACTGAACAAATAAATTATAAAAAAATATAAAATTTGTCATAAACATCCATCAGAGAAAGCTCAAGGAAGAACATTTTAGCCTTTTAATGGATTTTGTTCGAACAACATCTGCCGAACTGGCGTCATAAGTGAAACCCTGAATGACAAATGCAGAGAAACAGACAAAAAAGACGGAAGCTCAGAAGAGAAATAATATTTACTTAGCTAAGCGCTAGAGAGAACAGTTGGGAAACTCGTCAATGACAACGAAGAACTTGTTGTGAACCAAGGAAGTATTCAAAAACTTGGAATGAAAACTTCGATGAATGAGAAGATTGAAGCAGCCATAAAATACAGACAGAGCTTTCATATGAAGAATCAATACCATCAGCTTAATGAACATTAACTCAACATTTCCTTAAAATAACCTCTTGAAGAATATACAGGATACGCGAAGAAATAGTCAACAACATAGAATTCAATCTACAAGAATTAGTCCAAAGATGCACAGACATAAATTGCGACATTTCTTCTTACTTTGTAGACTTCCGAACGAAGAACCAGAATGGACGCTGAAGATCTAAGGATTGTCCAAAACTTATACTGGAAGCGAACAGAGCCACAAGAATCAACACTGTAGATGAACCCACAGAGGTTGTATTATCTCCCCTCTAATATTCTATTGGTATTCAGAATATATATTTAGCGAAGCCTTGGAAAATAAGGAACATGAAACTGTTTCAAACGTCGTGCGTATGCGGATGATACCGTCATATTTGCATGAGATGGGAGGGCTTTAGTAAACTGTAACTTACTTCTTAGGAGTATGAGACACGTGACTCTATTGAACCTCTACTGGTGGACGATAAAGATCTAAGAATTCTACTAAACTTGGGCAGAACAAGCCAGCCACCATAGCAATTAATACTGAAAATGATCCAAAATATATTGTATCATCTCTGCTCCGATCTCCTTTATGTCTCAGAAGAGATATTTCAAGAACCTTTGGAATTTAATAAAAAAGAAACTGTTTCAAACGGCGCGCTATGTATAGTTTCTGCTATGCAGATCATACCATCAAGTTTACAGATGAGATATAACCAGCTGCACCTGCTAATGTTTATAGCGAACGAAGTAAAAGAAAACTTCCAAGTACTTATTAGGAACATTCTAGGCTTTGGATCATTAGAATACTGTGAGTAGAAAGAGATACCAACGAAACAATACTGGAAAATAATACAAATAAAACTGTTTTAAACGGCGCATGTCTAAATAATCTCCGCTATGCAGATGACACCGTAATGTTTGCACATGACATAGTGCCCTATCCGGATTGTACTATTAACTCACTGGTATATCTGGATTTGAGGACGCATTACTATCAGTCATTGCCACAATAGCCAGCGACATGGTAGATCTGGTCAAAAAATTGCAAATCAAGTAAGTGTGCAGTAGCATCGTCATAACGTGCCTGATGCCGAACTGTGGCACTAAAATAGACACATTTTACTCAAAAACTTTGCTTACCACATCCCGCTTACCTTTGGCTGGTTCGTTTCGTTCGGCCTCCATCGCTTTCTCATCCTTATTTTCACTTGTTTGCGAAATCATCCTGAGTGGAAAAATGGAAAGTAAACCCAACTGAAGATCAATGAGCGAATGCTCAGGATTAAACCTCTGCGAAGTGAATCAAATAAAGATTTATTCTAGTTAATATCATAATCAATTTGGATTATTGATTTATAACTGATTGCGGAACTATTGCGGAAATTGGCCTTAAAAATCGAAGTAAGCTTCAAGAAAATCACATTAAATGTACAGTTTCTGCACCTAAACCCTTTAAAATTTGGGCTAAATGGCAGAAATCCAAAACAAAGTCTATGTGATGAACTATGAAATTCTTCGAAACAAATAAGAAAAGTATTCAATGGCGAATTTTGATTTTTATTGTATGTATTACTATCACTAATCAGCCGATTTTAATGACGATGCGGATGTTGGCGCGATATCACCATCGAAGTCGATAAGTGTTGTCTTATAAAAGGTGGTTCTACAATAAAACACTTGGTCGATGTTTCCAGACTGGATTATATCAAGTTGGATGTATATTTTGCCCACCCTGTACAGTTTAGATACTTACAGTTCTTCAAGTTTTCAAGTGAGGTTAATTGGCTACAAGTTTAATTAACGTAATAATCGTCACTGTTTTATACAGAGTGTATCTATCAGATGCTGAAAAAGGTGACTACAACTTTACGCAAATTTTTTTTGGACCACCCTGTATTTTACTTTTAATTTAAACGTATATTATACTGTCTTGTTCTTCAATGTCTTTTATCTAACAAAATCAAGCTAGTAATAGTTGTGTCTTAGAGCACTGGTTCTGTTTGGGTTCGTTTGCGTTTGTTTGGTTTCGCTTGCGTTTGTTGCGGTTTGTTTGAGTTTGCTTGATTTTTTCCTGTTTCCGATGAGGTTGGAAGTGCTCTCGTTCCATCGCCGTTTTTTGTACAGAACTGGTGTTCTGACACTCTCAATTAGATTGGGTTCTCCCAAATATTTTCAACAAGGCGCCGTTGCCGTTTATATCGAAAAGTACTAAAATCTTCGACATTTTAAATGAGAGACTCTGGTTACTTATATTTGCTTCACGAGCTGCTTCCGAGATATTAAATGATATTTATATTTTTTTTATCAAATTATGGCCCGCAGAAATCTCGTCACGTAAAGTTCTATCCAAACGTGCAATAATATACAGGGTGTCTCATTTACAATATCAAAGTTGTAGGCTGTTTTTGATATAAGCGACACGGTTGTCTCGCTCTTTTCAGTCGATTACTTTGAAGCGCAAATTTTCAGAAATGTTTTGCATAAATCACGTAGACGTCTAATGCGTAAGGACCGCAAGTAACGTAAAGTAAAACAAAATATAAAATTTGTGCTATGGAGGCATGGACGCAAAAACCTGGACATGTTCCTCGACCATCTAAACAAACAGCACCCAGACATCCAATTCACCATGGAAGTTGAACAAAACCACCAACTGGCCTTCCTGGATGTTTTGGTGTCTAGGCAGGGGAATCGTTTGGACCACAAGGTATATCGAAAAGCCACCCACACAGACAGATATCTTCACAAGCTATCTAACCACCATCCGAGTCAGAAGCAGGGAATCATTAAGACTCTCACGGATCTAGCCAGAAAAATATGTGGACCACAACATCTAACAACGGAACTACAGCACTTGGAAAAAGCTTTTCTTCAGAACGGATATTCCCAGTTGGACATCAAAAAAGCTGTAGGAGTGGGACGTGCTGAAAAAAGTGAGTCTACTCTGAAAGCTTTCCTGCCCTATGTTCCCAGGGTTACGGACAGAATTGGGAGGCTCTTGAGGAAACACAACATAAGAACGGTCTACAAGCCCACAACAAAGATCCGAGAATGTCTAGGGTCAGTTAAAGACAAAAGACCTCACCTAGCAACTGCGGGAATCTACCGGATTCCATGCTCCTGTGGAAGCGTCTACATAGGAACTACTAAGAGATCGGTTGCGACAAGATTAGAAGAACATCGACGGAATTGCAAACTTGGACATGTGGAGAAGTCGGCAGTGGCGGAACATGCCCTCAGCGATGGAACACACAACATATATTTTGGAGAGGCACAGGTCCTGGCCACGACAACAGGGTATCGCCCCCGACTAATACGAGAAGCCATTGAAATCTACAAACACGACGACAATTTCAACAGAAAAGAAGAGACAATGGCGCTGAACAGGATATGGTTTCCAGCACTCACCAACGCAAAAACAGCAAGAAAAAACAACAGCTCAGGACAGGAGAGAGAATCATGTACACCGGAGGATAGCAACAGCCAACAGAATGCGCAAGCTCCGATGACACAGGCCACGTTATCACAAACCACGTCATCGCGACCGGTGCATAAATACGGACTGCGCCCGAGGAATCGCATCAGAACAGTGTAAGCGTTCAAGCAAACCACTTCTGAAGATGCAAGCCACACGTGCTTGCGAAACGTCAAGAAGAAATTCTACCGAACGACGGCCTAAAAACCCGAAAAACCCACTTGCTTCAAAATATAAAATATTACAAATTTTTGCACCACAATCACCAGAATGTTTTTCCTATTTGTATGTTACTGACGTTCTTCTTCTTCACTTAATTGTAAATAGATCATTGATCCACAACCTTTTACAGGGGGTTTTTATTGACACCCGTAACCCTAACCTATTTCATTGGATTTCAACCTCACTTTCTGTGTTTTTCTATGGTTACTTGAGCTTTGGGTATTTAAGAAGCAACAGGTCTTTTCGTAATGTCAATAAGGCAGATTACTTTGAAAAACATTGTTGCCATTTTTCTGATCAAGTTTTTTGAAAATATCTCAGTTTTTAATAAAAATTTAAAAAATTTTCTATTTTTCTTGTGCTCACTAAACACCCCCAGAGGAATGACGCCAATTTTTAATCACCCTGTATTAGCCACACTCATTTGTTGCATCAGTTTGTTCTCACAAATAAGACATGCATTCCCGGCACAAAATCAGGGGCGATTTTGTCCCCAATTTGATGAACAGAAAACGTTATTTGCAGGTGCAATAAAAACATAGTTGCCACCTTTATGTTACAGCTTTTTGCGATTATCTCAGAATATTTCCTCTACTGTGCACAATACCTCACCCTGTATACAATAAAACATGCGGTTTGTTGTATTAACCAAGAAAAAAACGATGTTAATTAAATCATGCAAAGTGTTAATTGATCATGCAAACATGAAAACTTTATTGGTGTAAATTTCATTTATAAACTGCGCTATAAATAATTTTGACTTAGCAAAATATTGCGTAATTTTCGAAAAAGCAAGACATGTGATGCGGGCTCACGCCGATTCTTTACGACTCTATTTTTTCCCGGCTATTTATAGCTGTTTTTTGTTTATAATTTGAAAAGTTGAGGCGATTTGCCACTTTGATTTAATGCTTGCTTGACCTCATTCGGATAAATGCGGTTTGATCATAAGATCAGCTTCTATTGCTTATTCTTCCTGATCTTCGAGTTCCACCATTGGACCTCAGCACTGCCCAATAGGATGAAAACTGTGCCCGTTACAAATTCCACTGCTGCCAGTGATAAGAACATTGATCTCCATCTGGCAACATCAGTCTGGAAATGTTCATTAATCCCTAAAAAGACTCGTGGTCCTAGTTGGGAGTAGTTACCAAATCTGCCACCATCAGTTGGTTGAAAATGGGCGCAAACATTGCAATCACTTGCCCGAAAGTGTTTTCCAGCCCCATCAAAACCCCTGCATATCTGGGCGAAAGATCAACGTGATTGATCAAAGAGCCAAAAAGCTTCACAGCGCTGATAGCTTGGATATTGAGGAGAATCACTGCTAAAGTACTTTGCTCCTTTGTGAGGAATCCCAACCATATCAGAACCAGGAATGGGATGTAGGAGCCTGGAATTTAGCAAGGCAATCAGCAATAAGTCCAAGAGGAGTAGTCGGGGAGAATTACCCAAGGACTGATTGATTATCCTCCAAGTCCACAAGCTGATGCGTCCTCTTGACACCCAGAAGTCCCCCAAAAAAGCCCATGGGATGACGATCAATATCTTCATCGCTGCAGGTGACGCAGAAACAGCCCCATTCTGGAAACTTCCCCCATCAGTCTCCAATGGGGCGATTAATTCGATCACTCACCGAGGCCACATCGAAGCCTAAAGCGCTACTCATATACAAAGGAATTTGAGTGTCGGAGATCGTAAGGCTCCAAGAAACCCCCGCATTTGCTACGGCCAATGCCCAAAATGGAACCGACGTGAGGATGGCTTTGAACGGAACAGGCCGAATATCTTCTGATTCTTTTGATCTCAAACAATCCTCGATATACCGTTGTTCAGCTTCGCTGATCATTGAGTGAGTAGACGGTGACTCAGAGGCGAAAATCGCCCATAAGACACACCACACAAGACAAACGGCTCCTAATATGTAGAAGACAGCAGGCCAACCCCAGGGGCTGGCTGATATAAAGCCAGTACTCAAAGAGGCCGCAATAAATCCAGTTTTCACCCCTGAAAAATGTCCTCAAAAATTCGAGTATTTCCATTAACATTGATTACTCTACCTGATTCTGCTACCATTGCTAGGAACGATCGTTCGTTCTCAGGGGCCCATTGGCCTAAAGCATGGTGAACTGCTGGGAAGCTGAAGCCTTGAAATAGCCCTTGAACGACTCTGAAAATGTTTGTAAACTTTGAGCAGGAAGTTAAGGGGATGGGTTTTACCTGCAAACGATCAGCCCAGTCGATCCAAAGCGGAAAACGGCAGCAGGAATGAGCATGAAGGAGATGATGTTCATCAGCATCACCCCAAGAACCACCCACTTGAAGCCGATGTGGATGAAAATGTAGCCGGAGAATGGTTGGAGAATCACATACGACCAGTAGAAGGACGACAATAACACGCCAGTGTTGTCCCAATTGTACGTCTAAATGTTTAATGGATGATAACATTGCGTTGCGCCTGAAATTTCCTGCAACTTTGGGCCGGAAAGATGTGAAAATTTGTGTCTGAATTTTTACCTCTGCAGGCTTTAACAGAAGCTGCTAACCTACGAAAAGCTAGGAAGCAAATGTGATATTTTGAGCTTGAAGGCGGCCGCGAAAAAATACTGAGTAATTATTTGGACCCTTTTGGTTGAGAATCTTGAATAACTCTATTTTTGCCTCATTAGGTTTCATCAAAAATTCCTAACCTCTAAACAGGTATAAGCCAAAGTTTCGTGCACCTCACAGTTCAGAAAACTCTATGTATCTGAGATACGGCTTGAAATATCAAATCAGTCGTTCAAGAGGTGTATTTTACTACTGAGGTTTTATCCAGAAGTCCTAACCTATAAAGAGAAAGAAGCGATACCAGAAAAAAAAAAGAAAGGTTTAACATTCTCAAATTTTACAGAAGAAAAGTGTATATCTGGGCAACGGGCAACATTGAAAAATGACAGGAGGCCTCAGAACCTTTTTGGGGAGCGCATTGATTACTCCCTTTCTCACTTTGTTTTATTAGAGGGTTCTAACCTATAAAAAGTTGGAAGGCAAAAAGTCGAATTTTTGAAGACGGTCTCAATTAACTGAATGCTTCAAGGGCTGCTTTATCTCATTATGTTTCATGCTTCTAAATCTCAGAAACAGTTCCAAATTTCAAATCAGTTGTTAGTCCGTTCTTGATAGTCCCTTCTATTAGCTCGGTTTTACTACTTTTTTGGGAAATTTCTAACCTAAAGCGATGGAAGTAAAATAGTCAAAATCAACAGGAGCATATCTAGGTATCAGTGAAAAATAACCGAATATGTCTTAGAACCTTCTCGATGAATTTTCATTTTCTCAGAAATTCCTAACCTATCAAAAGGTTGGAAACAATTGTGGATTTTGGGATCAAAGCCGAGCTCAAAAACATTACTGAAAAATTATTTGCATCTTTCGATTGAGCGTCTGGATTAATGTTGTTTTTACTTTAATACATTTCCCGTTTCAAGAGCTGTATTTTGCTACTCAGACTTTATCCAAAATTTCTAACCTATAAAGAGACAGAAGTAAAAGTATCAAAATGTACAGCTTCAAAGCGTATATCTGGACAACGGTAAAAAATTGAACTGGTGAAAATTGACCTTAGACACTTTTTGAGGAGGCGCGTCGAGCACTGCCTTTTCCTCACTAGGTTTTATTATAGGGTTCTAACCTATAAAAAGTTAGAAGGCCGGAAACGTTGAATTTTGAAATACCGCCGCGGTGAGGTGCGTTTGCAATATTGGAATACTCATTTCAAGTTCGTTTCGAGGACTGTTTGCCCTCATTAAGGTTTATCAGGAGTTCCTAACCTCTAAATAGATAGGAGCCCGGGTTTCAAAGTTTTCTGAGAGCTGGAATTTCAAAACATCCTAAATCTCAAGAACAGTTAGACCTTTTTGATAGCCTTTTTTAGGAGCTGTATTTTACTACTTAGGTTTTATGCGAAATTCCTAACCTCTAAAGCGATAGAAGTAGAATATATATAGAATAGAATAAAAGTTAGAAGGCAGGAAACGTTGAATTTTGAAATTCCGCCGCGGTGAGGTGCGTTCACAATATTGGAATACTCATTTCAAGCTCGTTTCGAGGACTGTTTGGCCTGATTAAGGTTTATCAGGAGTTCCTAACCTCTAAATACATAGGAGTCCGGGTATCAAAGTTTTCTGAGAGCTGGAATTTCAAAACATCCTAAATCTCAAGAACAGTTAGACCTTTTTGATAGCCTTTTTTAGGAGCTGTATTTTACTACTTAGGTTTTATGCGAAATTCCTAACCTCTAAAGCGATAGAAGTAGAATAGTCAGTTTCCGGAGCCGTGGGTGTGTAAAAGCGGATATCTGGCCAACGGAGGAAACTAACTGAATATGCCTAAGAACCTTTTAGGTGTGGCGTCTTGGGAGCTCTCGTTGCCTTACTAGGCTTTATTCCGAGCTCCTAACCTATAAAAAGGTAGAAGGCAAAATGCGAAATATTAAAAAACCTTCTGCTTAGTTTAACTAGAAGAAAAACAACACGCCAGTAATGTTCCAAACACACCTAAAAAGGTTGAAATATTATAAGGTTTGAAAATTCGCTAAATTTTTAGAAATGCCTGAAAAGTGATTTGCAGGTCTTCATCTGAAGACACTGGAAGATAAAACAATCGCTCACTTTCAATGTAGCGACAGTTTTTAGCCACGCTTTTGCATGCATTTTTTCATTATAATATTTTTCTTCAACATTCACTCATATTTTTTCACGTCTAAAAATTGATTTACAAATCTGCTTCTGAATAAACGAGAAAACATTTTCAAGTAGCACTTAATCGTTAAGACTCGATAAAAACTTCTGGACGATAAACAAGCTTTCGCTCCCAATCTAGGAACGGTTTTTTGCCACGCTGAGAGCACCACTTTGGAATCAAAGCCCGTTAAAAACGAGTTTTAAAAGCGCTTTAACAAGAATTTTGTGGTGTGTAACATCGGTCATACGAAATTCTTGGTGACAAAGGAACTTCTTTTGAAAAAATGTTTTGGTGAAAGCTCTGGAAGATCAAACGAGCCGTCGGTCCCAATGTAGCAAGCGTGTTGCGCCTCGCTGAGAGCATGACTGTATTAAAACCGCGTTATAAATGAGTATGTTTTGTACGTTTTAAGCAACATTCATATGCATTTTTCAATCAAAATTATTTTTAAGTGTAATTTTTTAACTCCTCACCGGAATGTCTGGATTTGACGATGCGCTGCTATCGGTCATGGCCACAATAGCCAAAGACATCGAAACCCTCGTTAGGGAGATGCAGATTAAGAACGTGTGCAGTAAAACGGCCATCACATGCCTAATTCCAAACCTTGGGACTAAAAAATTATGCAATTTCCTAAAGTTATATTTTCACGATTATTTGTGCTTACCTTTCTCGTCCATCTCACCCACTTTGTCAGCCGTTTCTTGCATTTTTTTTGTATATCTGCAGGTGAATTAAGCAGCCCTGGAGACAGACTGGCTTAAATAAGCAACAAAATAAAAACATTTCATTGAGTTAATCCTCTAGACAGTCATTGTTTACAATGTAAAGCCTCTTAATTGTCCAGACTTGCATTTAGGCGAAATGGTAGGTTGTTAAAAAAATTGCTCAAGTTCGTAATGTTAATCCCAAAGGTATAAAGTGCATTAAATTAAACCTAATTAAACGATAACAAAGACTGTAATAAAAAAGTGTTAGGACTTTGGTTTGGCCCCCTCAGATTGTTAATCAGTTGCATTTATTCGAGTTTTGATGAGGACTAATAAGTCCGAAACGCTTGCTTCATTAATGTATTTCTCCATGAATCCTTCCATCTGCTACTTTGCAAACTAATTAGCACTGAGTAATGTGGAAAAAAAACTATTTTCAAACACTTTACATCGGTTGAAAAAAATCACAGTGCAATATTAAAATAGAATTTATTAAAAATATAATTTTACATAATGATAGAATTCAAATGTATAAACTACACAGGGAATAATTTTCAAGTAAATAGTACAATTCATCAATGTTGAGTAACAGCGTAAACCTAAACAAGAATGGAATACATTCCATCATTTCGGCAGCTTACATCTACTATTTACAGGCGTTTTCTTCCAATAAAATGCCCCAAGCGAGGAAATTTCTTCAAAAACACTCACTCGGGGAAAAACCGCTCAGACCAACCAAAAGATTTTGCAATCGAAATGAGCTTCATAAGTTAGAATAAATATATCTACTTAGAACAGGTGTTTTTTATGTATATTTCTATATGGATAGAGACTATTATAGAATTTTGATTAATCTTCAAACACAACCAACACTAACAGCTCGTATTTCAGTTACAAACCCCCATATGGAAACAACGCAGGTACCTAAAATCGTTTTAGCGAAAATGAACTACAAAAATACTCGCTAGTAATACACTGTTTTTGTAAACGTAATTACCTATAAAACAAGCTAATTAATTAATCATTATAAATCACAGATCTGTAGCTGAGGGAAACACTGAATCTTATAGCGATGGATTTGCTTATGTGGAAATTAACGGGTAATAATGCGCACAGTCAGCCAAAAACCCTTCAATCTCTCGTCGTTGTGCCCTTTCCCTCTACAACGTTTTACAGAATTATTCTACGTGCTTTTCGCCCCATCACCATCCGGGACCAGATGGTGCGAAATAGTTTATTTGTAACATCGTCTACAACTAAGTGTCCATCCAAAACTGCTTGCCTACGAATTCCGGGCGGTTTCAAGCATTTCCGCGAGGAATGAGTCCAAAGTTACCCCTGACATTAACCTGCAGAATCGGAACTGTTATTTTCTTGATAGCGCTACATTTAATAAGCAAAATTTACCTATAAAAAAACAAATGATCCTGGCACTTAAGGCCGATCGACCTGAGCACTGGAAGTCGCAGAAGAAGTTTGGCGAATCGGCCTGGTTCGCTCGGGTAAGTCGTGCGCACGTATTCCTCCATCACTTCGTATATTTTCTCGCGAATAACATTCACGTCTTCCTTACAGACAAGGCCACGAAACTCTGAAACGTTAAAAAAATCATTTGTATCAATATTGTCAAAACTGAAGTTTTCGAAACAACAAACACTTTTTTGGGCAAGAGTTAGTTCACGAAAAATGTTTTTTTTTATGCAAATTCTTCACCACCATTCACGTCACATCTTTGACATAACTTTGGTAATTATCAGAAATTTTTAAACTCCATAAAGTAAAAGATAAAGAAGAAGAAGTAAAAGTTTAAGGGTACAGTCAACACTGTCTTAAGAGCAAGGTCCAAGCTTTACGCGTGACGTCATCCCATGTAGGCCAGTTTAATTCCCATTACGGGGGCGTTAGTATGGATTTTATTCCTTGTTAATTTTGCCAATTGCTTGATTTTTTCGCATTTTGCGTCAGTTTTGGATTACAAGTTCACCACCTGAAAACTGTAAATGTAAATTTTCCAAGCAAAAGTACAATTAAAAAGTTAATGTTGTCAAGGCCAACAGTTGTCGAACATCTGGATTTATTCATAGATCTTTTACATGCAAATCGTGCCGAAACCTTCCAGTCAGAACTGAATTCATCAACTCATCCATCCATCAACTGTTTCGTCTCGTCTACAAAGCCAACTACAATGAAGGCGCAATATTTAAAAGAGCCACTCATTAAAACCGACCATAGCAATTAAGCGCAATAATGGAAGCAATTCTGTCGCAAACCCGAGAATGGCGTGAGAAAATACCTGTTGAACAGTGCGATTCATGTCTTCAGTCATTACTTTTCGACCCCACCTGGTAAATGAAAGGTGATCTGAATGACAGGCGTCAAGGCAACACCGTCTAAGAACAAGGCCCAAGCGCTTACTCGTGACGTCATCCCATGTAGGCCAGTTTATTTCCCACTACGAGGGCGTTAGTATGTGTTATATTCCCTGTTAAATTTGCTAATTGGTTGATTTTTTCGCATTTTACGTCAGTTTCGGATTACAAGTTCACTACCAGAAGAAAAAGTACATTTTAAAGTAATTCAAATCCGGGTTATAAAATTGGTTTGCGGTCGGGAAAGTTGTCGATTTTGGTCGGAAAATTAGCATTAACCGGCAACCCCGCGGAAGTACCTTCCATGCGGTTTAACATCTGTGCAGAAGACCAGATAAGTTATAACGATATCATCGCTCTTCAATAATCATAACCTGATTTGGCCCACAGCTCAATGCCTTCTTTACGGGCGAAAAACTGGCCTACATTGTCTGACGTCATCAGTCTTTTAGGTTTCAGCACTGAGGCCTTGTTCTTAACATGGTATTGATCAAGCCTATCTGTGGGGCATTTTTGATTGGTTGCAAACCGCACATTGAACCAATCGCAACAGTGCTAAAGCGAGAGGTTTTGCGAACGACGCACGTGTGATTTTTATTGTTATAAAGTTGGTTTGCGGTCGGGAAAATTGTCGATTTTGGTAGTCGTAACTAGGAACTTAGTTCTTATTTTCTTGACAAAAGTTTGCAAAGAAAAAATATTTTATTAAAAGTTTCTAAAAATATATCTTGAAAATCGTGAATAACTTTTTAGGAAATTACGTAACTGAATAGCACCATGTCCATTACTTCTTCATGCGGATACAAACATTCACTAGAAAAACGCAAAAAAAGCTATCCAGCGTTGCCATAAGTTTTATCGATTGCATTGTTCAAAGACCAATATATTTCGTTAATCGCTAATTACTGTTTACCCAAATCAGGATAGGCCTTGTTATATGTGTATTTTTAAATGAAAACTGTCGCCAATCAATTTTAAAACTTTTATCTAAGTGTAATGAATTTTTTTCTCCCAACTTTTGAATAGAGGCCAGGGAAAATTAGTATTAACCGGCAACCCCGCGGAAGTACCTTCCATGCCGTTTAACCTCTGTGCAGAAGATCAAATGGCAGCTATTTTTTCTTAACTGTCCTCCCCAGTCCTGGCTGTTCGCGCTTGCGCGTTTCATTAGCATGTTGCCGCTACAGCAGATATTTGTTTCTTAACCATTCGCCCCAGCCCTGGGTGTTCGCCTGGCCAATTCTTGCTCGAATAGTGACTCCTAACCTCAGAAAAAACTCGGTTCTTGTATTTAGTTAATGGTCTCTGGTTAAAGTTTATTTGTGCTGAAGATGCCTCCTCATGCCTTTGCTGCATTAGTGAAATTAGCATGAATTTCAGCAACAGCAACCAAAGTCAAAACGTGCTTTTCTGAGGTTATAATTTAATTCGCAAAGCAGTATCAATCCTGCAGGACTGTGGCGGATGGTTAAGAAACAAATATCTGCATAGTGGCAACATGGCAATGAAACGCTTAAGCGCGAACCTCCAGGACTGGGGAGGACGGTTAAGAAAAAAATATCTGCGACCAAATGAGTTATCACGAAACCATCGCTCTTCAAGGATCATAACCTGATTTGGTCTACAGCTCAATGCATTCTTTACGGGCGAAAAACTGGCCCGCATTGTCTGACGTCATCAGTCTTTTAGATTTCAGCAATGACGCCTTGTTCTCCTCATACTCCTAACTTATAAAAAGCTAGAAGCCGTTGCGTACAACCCAAAACGGCTAAACTTATCTGAATAATCATTTGGAATTCACCGATCGGGCGTCTCCAAATAAGTCCTTTTCGCATTAGGATTGAAAATCTTGACATTTCTAACCTCTAAAGTGAGGTAACGTTTAATAACCATTTGTTCATTTTCGTTTACATCTCGCAAACCGTTTGAAGTCGCTGGACAGTCGTTTATGACCTTTTCAATGACCCGTTTGAAGAGCTGTATTTTGTTCCTTCCCTCAAATTCCTAACCTTTAAAGAGATAAAGGCAACATTTGAAAACTATTGCAACATTCAAAATTCAATCATTTCATCATTCCTTTGCTGCCCTTATGAGTTATGATTTATAAACATTTTTTGTGTTCTTTGGGGCGTTGCCAATTTGTTGCAAATCTCCCTGAAACCCATTGGGAGCTCGCTGATTGTATTGAAAACGGAAACTATCCCAACATTTTCCAGCGATATTTTACTACAAAGTCATGTTGCCAGCATGAGTTTTCGGCGTGTAATGCCTGGATTTAGTACCTGGATTAAAAAGAATAACAGCCCTAAGGCAGGCCAGTTCCGTTTTATCTACTCGGATTTCTCGCAGCTTATTGATGAAATCCTGTATCCACACGTAGATGTTTCCCACGCCGATGGCATGCGATAACGACCTGAAAACAGCCTAAATGAATGAAAAACTTCTTGGCTGAAGCGAGTCAACTCACTCATTTATTGTTAAGCCAGTGGCGAGAAGAATCCCCTGTTGAACTGTCATCGAGCGATGGGCCAACGCCATAATATGAAGTTCATTCCAACTGTTCTTCAGAGAACAATCTGATCCTGCATATTCAGTTGTGTGAAATGTGGCAGCAGTTTCGCCCATTCCAGCAGCTGCAACAGTTGCGAGTTGGATGCATGTCTGATGTTGCTGTTGATGTTCTGCAAAACGAAATTCGTCACAAAACCAGTTCAGGGCAGACGCTGATAAAAATTGTTTTGGTGCACATTCCGAGAACTAATCTGGAATCCTAAATAGCCATAAAACACACAAGGTCGACAGTGCATTGACGCCCGAAACGCAAATAAATGCACCGCCTTTATTAGTTGCTATTCGATTATTTGGATGGCTCTTCCCATATCAGACATCCGATCGCTTGCACCCGAAATAGATGTTTTTTTGCGCTTAGAATCACATTGATAAATGCGTTTTGATCAGCCACTTGAAAGGTCGATACCATTTCATTAAGCAAACAGTTTAGTTTCTGTAAATAAAGGCGCGTCTGGACGCATTGGCACTACTTTGTTGCGCATTTCCAGTATTTTTAACTAGAGGAAGCAGAAAGAGTCCCAAACTTCTCGCCTGCCAAAAACTACGGAGGAAAACTTTTCAAAATGTCCGAATTAGCCAGCGATTGAAGAACATTCAATGCTTAGCAATGATTCTTGAGATCCGGCTCGAAGGACCGATTTTATTTGTTGTTAAACATGCAGCCGGCATTTATTGTGCTTGTGTATGTGCATAATGTAGTTGATTTGTGGCATAACAAGTCCTCACTTGAAGCATCGGACACTGAAAAACATACCAAAGAGGGCCCTTACCTCCAATGATGCCGATACTTCATTGCATTCGACTCGTTTCTCAGCCTCAACTATTCGCTCCAATGGCATGTCCACCGCTATGCTGGAGGTGGACTCCACTTCTGAGTTGTCTCTGTCCTTCGTCCTCTGCCTCTCTTCTTGGACGGCTTCGCGCTTCATGCCCATAGTGAGACATTTTGGTATCGGCAATACTGACATCTGGAAACCGCCCCAAAAAAACTCCATTTATTCGTGGACACTTTGAGGTTCAAGTGACGACTTTTTTACCTGTTTCTTTGTCTTTTGTCAATAATGCAATTCTTTTCCTCTCGACAGGCGTATGAAAGATCTTTCCGGACAGTTCCTCTTGAAGAATCCTTTGCAGCCTTCGCAGCTGGAAAAATACAGATTTATTCAATTAAAATAGTAATAACATAAGAGCAAATATTTTATAGTTTTTATCATTTACAAGTGAATTACATTACAAATCCTGCACCGGGGAAGAATTGAGTTAAATCATTCGAATTATTCGATTATGGAATTAAGTCGATTGGCTTTCAAAAATATCTCGATTCAAATTGCAACTCAAAGAGATGCAATACGAGACATTTCATCGGGGGAAAACAATTCGAGATACGGGCAAGCGACAGGTCAATTGGTCATAACTCGATTATGGACACAATCTGTATATACGAAACATTATTTCGGGGCAAAACGATTCGAATAAAAGACGAGAAAGAAGTGAAATGTTAATTTGCTGATGTTAAAGGGAGATGTAATAGGAAAGCTTTTTGGACAGGAAACAGTTCTTTTTCGTGTTTTACAGTGGATACTAACGATTCAACTGAAGAAACAGACGGAAAGAGGCGTCAAACAGAAATCTACTAATCAAAGACATGCAATACGAGACATTTCATCAGGGGAAAACCATTCGAGATACGGGCAAGCGAGAGGTCAATTAGTCATAACTCGATTATGGGCACAATCTGTATATACGAAACATTATTTCGGGGCAAAACGATTCGAATAAAAGACGAGAAAGAAGTGAAATGTTAATTTGCTGATGTTAAAGGGAGATGTAATAGGAAAGCTTTTTGGACAGGAAACAGTTCTTTTTCGTGTTTTACAGTGGATACTAACGATTCAACTGAAGAAACAGACGGAAAGAGGCGTCAAACAGAAATCTACTAATCAAAGACATGCAATACGAGACATTTCATCAGGGGAAAACCATTCGAGATACGGGCAAGCGAGAGGTCAATTAGTCATAACTCGATTATGGACACAATCTGTATATACGAAACATTATTTCAGGGCAAAAAGATTCGAATAAAAGACGAGAAAGAAGTGAAATGTTAATTTGCTGATGTTAAAGGGAGATGTAATAGGAAAGCTTTTTGGACAGGAAATAGTTATTTTTCGTGTTTCACTGTGGATACTAACGATTCAACTGAAGAAACAGACTCAAAGAGGCGGCAGAAAGAAATCTACTAATCAAAGAGATGCAATACGAGACATTTCATCAGGGGAAAACCATTCGAGATACGGGCAAGCGAGAGGTCAATTAGTCATAACCCGATTATGGGCACAATCTGTATATACGAAACATTATTTCGGGAAAAAACGATTCGAATAAAAGACGAGAAAGAAGTGAAATGTTAATTTGCTGATGTTAAAGGGAGATGTAATAGAAAAGCTTTTTGGACAGGAAATAGTTATTTTTCATGTTTCACTGTGGATACTAACGATTCAACTGAAATAACAGACTCAAAGAGGCGGCAGAAAGAAATCTACTAATCAAAGAGATGCAATACGAGACATTTCATCAGGGGAAAACCATTCGAGATACGGGCAAGCGAGAGGTCAATTAGTCATAACCCGATTATGGGCACAATCTGTATATACGAAACATTATTTCGGGAAAAAACGATTCGAATAAAAGACGAGAAAGAAGTAAAATGTTAATTTGCTGATGTTAAAGCGAGATGTAATAGGAAAGCGTTTTTGACAGGAAACAGTTATTTTTCGTGTTTTACTGTGGATACTAACGATTCAACTGAAGAAACAGACGAAAGAGGCGTCAAACAGAAATCTACTAATTAAAGACATGCAATACGAGACATTTCATCAGGGGAAAACCATTCGAGATACGGGCAAGCGAGAGGTCAATTAGTCATAACTCGATTATGGGCACAATCTGTATATACGAAACATTATTTCGGGGCAAAACGTTTCGAATAAAAGACGAGAAAGAAGTGAAATATTAATTTGCTGATGTTAAAGGGAGATGTATTAGGAAAGCTTTTTGGACAGGAAATAGTTATTTTTCGTGTTTTACAGTGGATACTAACGATTCAACTGAAGAAACAGACGGAAAGAGGCGTCAAACAGAAATCTACTAATCAAAGACATGCAATACGAGACATTTCATCAGGGGAAAACCATTCGAGATACGGGCAAGCGAGAGGTCAATTAGTCATAACCCGATTATGGGCACAATCTGTATATACGAAACATTATTTCGGGGCAAAAACGATTCGAATGAAAGACGAGAAAGAAGTGAAATGTTAATTTGCTGATGTTAAAGGGAGATGTAATAGGAAAGCTTTTTGGACAGGAAACAGTTCTTTTTCGTGTTTACAGTGGATACTAACGATTCAACTGAAGAAACAGACGGAAAGAGGCGTCAAACAGAAATCTACTAATCAAAGACATGCAATACGAGACACTTCATCAGGGGAAAACCATTCGAGATACGGGCAAGCGAGAGGTCAATTAGTCATAACTCGATTATGGACACAATCTGTATATACGAAACATTATTTCGGGGCAAAAAGATTCGAATAAAAGACGAGAAAGAAGTGAAATATTAATTTGCTGATGTTAAAGGGAGATGTAATAGGAAAGCTTTTTGGACAGGAAATAGTTATTTTTCGTGTTTCACTGTGGATACTAACGATTCAACTGAAGAAACAGACTCAAAGAGGCGGCAGAAAGAAATCTACTAATCAAAGAGATGCAATACGAGACATTTCATCAGGGGAAAACCATTCGAGATACGGGCAAGCGAGAGGTCAATTAGTCATAACCCGATTATGGGCACAATCTGTATATACGAAACATTATTTCGGGAAAAAACGATTCGAATAAAAGACGAGAAAGAAGTGAAATGTTAATTTGCTGATGTTAAAGGGAGATGTAATAGAAAAGCTTTTTTGGACAGGAAATAGTTATTTTTCATGTTTCACTGTGGATACTAACGATTCAACTGAAGTAACAGACTCAAAGAGGCGGCAGAAAGAAATCTACTAATCAAAGAGATGCAATACGAGACATTTCATCAGGGGAAAACCATTCGAGATACGGGCAAGCGAGAGGTCAATTAGTCATAACCCGATTATGGGCACAATCTGTATATACGAAACATTATTTCGGGAAAAAAAACGATTCGAATAAAGACGAGAAAGAAGTAAAATGTTAATTTGCTGATGTTAAAGCGGAGATGTAATAGGAAAGCGTTTTTGACAGGAAACAGTTATTTTTCGTGTTTTACTGTGGATACTAACGATTCAACTGAAGAAACAGACGGAAAGAGGCGTCAAACAGAAATCTACTAATTAAAGACATGCAATACGAGACATTTCATCAGGGGAAAACCATTCGAGATACGGGCAAGCGAGAGGTCAATTAGTCATAACTCGATTATGGGCACAATCTGTATATACGAAACATTATTTCGGGGCAAAACGTTCGAATAAAAGACGAGAAAGAAGTGAAATATTAATTTGCTGATGTTAAAGGGAGATGTATTAGGAAAGCTTTTTGGACAGGAAATAGTTATTTTTCGTGTTTTACAGTGGATACTAACGATTCAACTGAAGAAACAGACGGAAAGAGGCGTCAAACAGAAATCTACTAATCAAAGACATGCAATACGAGATATTTCATCACGTGAAAACCATTCGAGATACGGGCAAGCGAGAGGTCAATTAGTCATAACTCGATTATGGGCATAATCTGTATATACGAAACATTATTTCGGGGCAAACGATTCGAATAAAAGACGAGAAAGAAGTAAATATTAATTTGCTGTTAAAGGGAGATGTAATAGGAAAGCTTTTTGGACAGGAAATAGATATTTTTCGTGTTTCACTGTGGATACTAACGATTCAACTGAAGAAACAGACTCAAAGAGGCGTCAAACAGAAATCTACTAATCAAAGACATGCAATACGAGACATTTCATCAGGGGAAAATCCATTCGAGATACGGGCAAGCGAGAGGTCGATTAGTCATAACTCGATTATGGGCACAATCTGTATATACGAAACATTATTTCGGGGCAAAAACGATTCGAATAAAAGACGAGAAAGAAGTGAAATGTTAATTTGCTGATGTTAAAGGGAGATGTAATAGGAAAGCTTTTTGGACAGGAAATAGTTATTTTTCCTGTTTCACTGTGGATACTAACGATTCAACTGAAGAACAGACTCAAAGAGGCGTCAAACAGAAATCTACTAATCAAAGAGATGCAATACGAGACATTTCATCAGGGGAAAACCATTCGAGATACGGGCAAGCGAGAGGTCAATTAGCCATAACTCGATTATGGGCACAATCTGTATATACGAAACATTATTTCGGGGAAAAACGATTCGAATAAAAGACGAGAAAGAAGTAAATATTAATTTGCTGATGTTAAAGCGAGATGTAATAGGAAAGCGTTTTTGACAGGAAACAGTTATTTTTCGTGTTTTACTGTGGATACTAACGATTCAACTGAAGAAACAGACGGAAAGAGGCGTCAAACAGAAATCTACTAATTAAAGACATGCAATACGAGACATTTCATCAGGGGAAACCATTCGAGATACGGGCAAGCGAGAGGTCAATTAGTCATAACTCGATTATGGGCACAATCTGTATATACGAAACATTATTTCGGGGCAAAACGATTCGAATAAAAGACGAGAAAGAAGTAAAATATTAATTTGCTGATGTTAAAGCGAGATGTAATAGGAAAGCGTTTTTGACAGGAAACAGTTATTTTTCGTGTTTTACTGTGGATACTAAACGATTCAACTGAAGAAACAGACTCAAAGAGGCGTCAAACAGAAATCTACTAATCAAAGACATGCAATACGAGACATTTCATCAGGGGAAAACCATTCGAGATACGGGCAAGCGAGAGGTCAATTAGTCATAACTCGATTATGGGCACAATCTGTATACACAAAACATTATTCGGGAAAAACGATTCGAATAAAGACGAGAAAGAAGTGAAATGTTAATTTGCTGATGTTAAAGGGAGATGTAATAGGAAAGCTTTTTGGACAGGAACAGTTCTTTTTCGTGTTTTACAGTGGATACTAACGATTCAACTGAAGAAACAGACGGAAAGAGGCGTCAAACAGAATCTACTAATCAAAGACATGCAATACGAGACATTTCATCAGGGGAAAACCATTCGAGATACGGGCAAGCGAGAGGTCAATTAGTCATAACTCGATTATGGGCACAATCTGTATACACAAAACATTATTTCGGGGCAAAAACGATTCGAATAAAAGACGAGAAAGAAGTGAAATGTTAATTTGCTGATGTTAAAGGGAGATGTAATAGGAAAGCTTTTGGACAGGAAACAGTTATTTTTCGTGTTTTACAGTGGATACTAACGATTCAACTGAAGAAACAGACGGAAAGAGGGGTCAAACAGAAATCTACTAATCAAAGACATGCAATACGAGACATTTCATCAGGGGAAAACCATTCGAGATACGGGAAAGCGAGAGGTCAATTAGTCATAACTCGATTATGGGCACAATCTGTATATACGAACATTATTTCGGGGCAAAAGATTCGAATAATAAAGACGAGAAAGAAGTGAAATGATTAATTTGCTGATGTTAAAGGGAGATGTAATAGGAAAGCTTTTTGGACAGGAAATAGTTATTTTTCGTATTTCACTGTGGATACTAACGATTCAACTGAAGAAACAGGACTCAAAGAGGCGCCAGAAAGAAATCTACTAATCAAGAGATGCAATACGAGACATTTCATCAGGGGAAAACCATTTCGAGATACGGGCAAGCGAGAGGTCAATTAGTCATAACTCGATTATGGGCACAATCTGTATATACGAAACATTATGTCGGGGAAAAGGATTCGAATAAAATACGAGAAAGAAGTAAATATTAATTTGCTGATGTTTAAAGCGAAGTGTAATAGGAAAACGTTTTTGACAGGAAACAGTTCTTTTTCGTGTTTTACTGTGGATACTAACGATTCAACGGAAGAAACAGACGGAAAGAGGCGTCAAACAGAAATCTACTAATCAAAGACATGCAATACGAGACATTTCATCAGGGGAAAACCATTCGAGATACGGGCAAGCGAGAGGTCAATTAGTCAGAACTCGATTATGGGCACAATCTGTATATACGAAATATTATTTCGGGGCAAAACGATTCGAATAAAAGACGAGAAAGAAGTAAAATGATAATTTGCTGATGTTAAAGTGAGATGTAAAAGAAAAGCGTTTTTGACAGGAAACAGTTATTTTTCGTGTTTTACAGTGGATACTAACGATGCAACTGAAGAAACAGACGGAAAGAGGCGTCAAACAGAAATCTACTAATCAAAGACATGCAATACGAGACATTTCATCAGGGGAAACCATTCGAGATACGGGCAAGCGAGAGGTCAATTAGTCATAACTCGATTATGGGCACAATCTGTATATACGAAACATTATTCGGCAAAACGATTCGAATAAAAGACGAGAAAGAAGTGAAATGTTAATTTGCTGATGTTAAAGGGAGATGTAATAGGAAAGCTTTTTGGACAGGAAATAGTTATTTTTCGTGTTTCACTGTGGATACTAACGATTCAACTGAAGAAACAGACTCAAAGAGGCGCCAGAAAGAAATCTACTAATCAAAGAGATGCAATACGAGACATTTCATAAGGGGAAAACCATTCGAGATACGGGCAAGCGAGACGTCAATTAGTCATAACTCGATTATGGGCACAATCTGTATATACGAAACATTATGTCGGGGCAAAACGATTCGAATAAAAGACGAGAAAGAAGTAAAATATTAATTTGCTGATGTTAAAGGGAGATGTAATAGGAAAGCTTTTTGGACAGGAAATAGTTATTTTTCGTGTTTCACTGTGGATACTAACGATTCAACTGAAGAAACAGACTCAAAGAGGCGCCAGAAAGAAATCTACTAATCAAAGAGATGCAATACGAGACATTTCATCAGGGGAAAACCATTCGAGATACGGGCAAGCGAGAGGTCATTTAGTCATAACTCGATTATGGACACAATCTGTATATACGAAACATTATGTCGGGGCAAACGAGTCCAATTAAAGACGAGAAAGAAGTGAAATATTAATTTGCTGATGTTAAAGGGAGATGTAATAGGAAAGCTTTTTGGACAGAAAATAGTTATTTTCGTGTTTCACTGTGGATACTAACGATCAACTGAAGAAACAGACTCAAAGAGGCGTCAAACAGAAATCTACTAATCAAAGAGATGCAATACGAGACATTTTATCAGGGGAAAACCATTCGAGATACGGCAAGCGAGAAGTCAATGGTCATAACTCGATTATGGACACAATCTGTATATACGCAACATTATTTCGGGGCCAAACGATTCGAATAAAGACGAGAAAGAAGTGAAATGTTAATTTGCTGATGTTAAATGGAGATCTAATAGGAAAGCTTTTTGGACAGGAAACAGTTCTTTTTCGTGTTTTACAGTGGATACTAACGATTCAACTGAAGAAACAGACGGAAAGAGGCGTCAAAACAGAAATCTACTAATCAAAGACATGCAAACGAGACATGTCATCAGGGGAAAACCATTCGAGATACGGGCAAGCGAGAGGTCAATTAGTCATAACTCGATTATGAGGACAATCTGTATATACGAGACATTATTTCGGGGCAAAACGGTATTCGAATAAAGACGAGAAAGAAGTGAAATGTTAATTTGCTGATGTTAAAGGGAGATGTAATAGGAAAGCTTTTGGACAGGAAACATTCTTTTCGTGTTTTACAGTGGATACTAACGATTCAACTGAAGAAACAGACGGAAAGAGGCGTCAAAAAGAAATCTACTAATCAAAGAGATGCAATACGAGACATTTCATCAGGGGAAAACCATTCGAGATACGGGCAAGCGAGAGGTAGGTCAATTAGTCATAACTCGATTATGGGCACAATCTGTATATACGAAACATTATTTCGGGGCAAAACGATTCGAATAAAATACGAGAAAGAAGTGAAATGTTAATTGCTGATGTTAACAAGGAGATCTAATAGGAAAGCTTTTTGGACAGGAAACAGTTTTTTTCGTGTTTTACAGTGGATACTAACGATTCAACTGAAGAAACAGACGGAAAGAGGCGTCAAACAGAAATCTACTAATCAAAGAGATGCATACGAGACATTTCATAAGGGAAAAACCATTCGAGATACGGCAAGCGAGAGGTCAATTAGTCATAACTCGATTATGGGCACAATCTGTATATACGAAACATTATTTCGGGGCAAAACGATTCGAATAAAAGACGAGAAAGAAGTGAATGTTAATTTTGCTGATGTTAAAGGGAGATGTAATAGGAAAGCTTTTTGGACAGGAACTAGTTATTTTTCGTGTTTCACTGTGGATACTAACGATTCAAACTGAAGAAACAGACTCAAAGAGGCGCCAGAAAGAAATCTACTAATCAAGAGATGCAATACGAGACATTTCATAAGGGGAAAACCATTCGAGATACGGGCAAGCGAGACGTCAATTAGTCATACTCGATTATGGGCACAATCTGTATATACGAAACATATGTCGGGGCAAAACGATTCGAATAAAAGACGAGAAGAAGTGAAATGTTAATTTGCTGATGTTAAAGGGAGATGTAATAGGAAGCTTTTTGGACAGGAAATAGTTATTTTTCGTGTTTTCACTGTGGATACTAACGATTCAACTGAAGAAACAGACTCAAAGAGGCGCCAGAAAGAAATCTACTAATCAAAGAGATGCAATACGAGACATTTCATCAGGGGAAAAACAATTCGAGATACGGGCAAGCGAGAGGTCAATTTAGTCATAAACTCGATTATGGACACAATCTGATATACGAAACATTATGTCGGGGCAAACGAGTCCAATTAAAGACGAGAAAGAAGTGAAATATTAATTTGCTGATGTTAAGGGAGATGTAATAGGAAAGCTTTTTGGACAGAAATAGTTATTTTGTGTTCCATGTGGATACTAACGATTCAACTGAAGAAGAACAGACTCAAAGAGGCGTCAAACAGAAATCTACTAATCAAAGAGATGCAATACGAGACATTTATCAGGGGAGAAAACCATTCGAGATACGGGCAAGCGAGAAGTCAATTGGTCATAACTCGATTATGGACACAATCTGTATATACGAAACATTATTTCGGGGCAAAACGACTCGAATAAAAAAGACGAGAAAGAGTGAAATGTTAATTTGCTGATGTTAAATGGAGATCTAATAGGAAAGCTTTTTGGCCAGGAAACAGTTCTTTTTCGTGTTTTACAGTGGATACTAACGATTCAACTGAAGAACAGACGGAAAGAGGCGTCAAACAGAAATCTACTAATCAAAGACATGCAAACGAGACATTTCATCAGGGGGAAGAAACCTTCGAGATACAGGCAAGCGAGGGGTGTCAATTAGTCATAACTCGATTATGGGCACAATCTGTATATACGAGACATTATTTCGGGGCAAAACGGTATTCGAATAAAGACGAGAAAGAAGTGAAATGTTAATTTGCTGATGTTAAAGGGAGATGTAATAGGAAAGCTTTTTGGACAGGAAACAGTTCTTTTTCGTGTTTTACAGTGGATACTAACGATTCAACTGAAGAAACAGACTCAAAGAGGCGCCAGAAAGAAATCTACTAATCAAAGAGATGCAATACGAGACATTTCATCAGGGGAAAACCATTCGAGATACGGGCAAGCGAGAGGTCAATTGGTCATAACTCGATTATGGACACAATCTGTATATACGAAACATTATTCGGGGCAAAACGATTCGAATGAAAGACGAGAAAGAAGTAAAATATTAATTTGCTGATGTTAAAGGGAGATGTAATAGGAAAGCTTTTTGGACAGGAAATAGTTATTTTTCGTGTTTCACTGTGGATACTAACGATTCAACTGAAGAAACAGACTCAAAGAGGCGCCAGAAAGAAATCTACTAATCAAAGAGATGCAATACGAGACATTTCATCAGGTGAAAACCATTCGAGATACGGGCAAGCGAGAGGTCAATTGGTCATAACTCGATTATGGACACAATCTGTATACACGAAACATTATTGCGGGGAAAAACGATTCGAATGAAAGACGAGACAGAAGTAAAATATTAATTTGCTGATGTTAAAGCGAGATGTAATAGGAAAGCGGCGTCAAGCTACTAGTCAAAGAGAGATGCAATGCGAGACATTTTTCCAGCGCATAACAATTCGAGATACACGCAAATTAGTAGTAGCTGCTTTCAAAAGGAAATAGAATATGAGATATTTTTTTAACTGAAGATAATAAAATTTTTGTGTTTTACTGAATTGAAGACTAACACAACAAAGAAGCGTCAAAATATTACTAATATCTCTATTGTCCAGACAAAACTTCTTCTTTCTTCCTGCCTCTACTAACCTATATACACCATAGTGTTTCCCGCTCGCTCTATCCCCACAAATAGAACACAGATGTTTGGATCCGCTTAATGGATGGTTGGGGGGATAGGGACTTCCCTGGCCGCCCTTTTGTCCTCCCCCGCCACTCCCCGGTGACGGACTGAGCAGCCCCACTTGCCCCAACGCGTACGAGTTGGGGCTGTTGGGGCCCTGAGGGCTGAACTGGCCCAATGTGGCGGCGTCTGGTTTCATATCTAGGGGGGATTGCGGCCCTATCGGTCCCATGGATAAGTTGGGGTCCAGACTTAAGCCTGAAACAAACAATGTCCCCATTTAGTGGCATAGATATAGACAGTCGTCCTTGACTGCTAGATTCGTAGTCTTGAGCTAGAATGAATGTAAGCAGGAACATTAAAAATGTTCAACGAACCATTTCGGGCCAACTACACGTAATTGATGTACGACCATTAGAGATAATTAATGCGTGTACTTGGCAATGACATCAGAACAAAGGACATACTGGCACGTTTTTTGTTTTAATCACTTTATTTGAATTGTTATGGCTATTTTCATTTCTTTCTTGCGTTTTTGCCTATTTTTTCTTAAATTGTTTTTCGTTTACTCACATTTTGCCATCACTTTCTCTGAGTGAAATAATCTTTTTTCAATAGCTGGCATGGGAAAAGTTGCGAAACGAGCCTCGTTCATGGAATTTCTCAGAAACGGTTAAAGTTGTTTTAGGGTTGAGAAACATCCAGAAAATGGAGCAAAATCCGGCTTTGCGAAAAAAAACGGATTTTTGAGAAAGAACTTGCGTTTCCTGCAGGCCAAATTTGTCGCGTAACTCGCTTAAAAGCTATCGGATTTCAAAAATGAAAACCTCATTGGAAAGCGCTCAAGATTCTCTCAAAATCACTAATTTGCAATTTCTGCAGGATATGAGGGTTTAAAGGTGGATCCTGTTACTAAATCAAAGATTTTAAAAAATTTCACACTTTTGACTAATCCTGAATGCATTTGAAACCCCAAAACGCATGTAATTTTTTGATGCGTAACTCTTTTTTGCACGTTATGAGGATTGGAAGATCGAATAAGATCCTGGTGAAAAAACCAAGATTTAACAGTCAGAAACTGTTTATTGGGTGGCTCAATACTGGCCTGCACTGATTGCATAGCTACAGCCCCCATTTGTTTTTATTCACTTTTGACCTGCAGACGACTTCTATTCAAGGTTTCAGCGATTTTAATGGTCGGGCGTCACGATCGGACAACACAGTGCGGGAATAGGAAGTTGAGCTGGCGAAAACCCATCAAGGTCTTGAGGTCTATTAATTAGGGTCGTCGCCGTGAAAAATGCGGGTACGGCCCATGCATCGGCTTGCACGGAAAAACGCATTTTCTGCCTGATTTGCATGGAATGCATTACCAAGTAGCGATAACGGCTGAAAAAATGCACGCGAAACTGGATATGTTATGAAACATCCACTTACAATGTATGTATCGAGGTTATCTCTCATCCTGGAAGAATTTCTCCGAAAATGATCTATTCGGGTTTCAATGAATGTGCAGCCGATGTTTCGTCTGCACTTGGGGCGATCATCCTCAAGGGCGATGCGACATCAAATGAGGCGGTCGTCGGTTTTTTTTTGACAATGATTCGCCTCACACGAAGCGTCAGGTGGGGATAACCATAGACCCGGAACTGTGGTTTTATTCATTACACCATCGTACTTATTGTGTGATAATTCGTAGAAAATTCCTATTGATGGGTTTTTAACAATGTTTGTAGAAGCGACTTTAGAGCGGTTTCGCTGCTGTCGTTTGTTTATAATTGGATGGTTTTAGGAAAATGAGGACCCAAAGACTTTGCGTTGTAAAATGGCAAAAAATTCACAATTGTTGGTTGTTGAACGAAGAATATTAACCTGCATAGAGACCTAAGGGGCAGGGCTGGCAATGTTTTGAGGAAATTCCTAAACATTCCTGAAAAATGGCAATTTCTTGACAAGTTTTCGCATTTCTCCTAAGTAATTTTTCTTAAAAAATGAAAAAAAAACACTGTGCGGCATTAAATAAATTCGTCCGAAGTCGGATTTGGGGACACATTAGAAGAACGATTTTGCGCTATAAAATGGCAAAAATGCATGTTTAAGTCGTGCGAGTTTAAGTGCAAATGCGGTTTAAACGTTCAATTTTTTCGTCTTGATTCCTCGAGCTTAAAGAGAACCGATTTTGCGCTATGAAATTGCAAAAATCTACGTTTGGGCTGTCCGAGTTAGCCGCTCGAAACGATTTCTCGCTTTGAAATGACACAAAATCGTCGGATTTTCGTAGAATTGTGAGCCTTTAGAGGGACACGGTCTTGACCTAAGAAACTGCTTAAAAACACGTTTAAAACTTGCGGCCTTTGGCGTAAACTGACTTAAAAAAACTGAGTTTCTAATAAACAATTTTTATATGTAAAAACGAGTGAAAAGTTCGAAAAGAACAGGGGGTCAAATTCAACAAGGTCGTCTACCGCCGTGACATCCTCAAAGCCGTCGTACTTCCGTGGTACCAGAAGCACATTGGCGATGCGGATTGGAGGTTCCAACAGGACTCCGTTCCGGCCCACAAGCCGAAAGCGAATCAGAACTGGTGCCGGACTAATTTTCCGAATTTTATCTCGTCGGCGGAATGGCCACCCTACTCGCCAGACCTCAATCCGATGGATTACAGTGAGATCTCTTTTGGAGAGCAGGGCCTGTGATACACGCCACTAAACTTTGGAGTCGCTGGTCGGGAATGGGACCGATTGTCGCCAGAAGAGGTGCGTGGCGCGGCAGAAAATTTTCGGAAACGTTTGGTGCTCTGCCGAGACGCGCAAGGAGGCCACTTCGAAACCGGCTGAGTATGTTGTAGTCAAATAGTTGTTTATTGTTCTTCGTTGATAAATTCTAAGGTAAAAGCAAAGCCCACGACGCATGGTTATATAATATATAAATGAGTTTACTGCAACATAAACTGCGCCGATGAGTTACTGTGCCGGTGCGTTGGGTTGGCACACCAAGCCATACCGCCGGCACTGCGCCGGCTCTTGAAAATTCACTGAGTTACCCATCTCTAATTTGCTAGGCTTTAGAGAGATTATTTTGCGTGACAGAATGGCCAAACTTTAAGAAGAACTTTAGAAAAAAAACTTTAAGAAGAACAGTTAAAAACTCACATTTCTCTTTAATTAATTCGTAAAAATTTGGGATTTACAGACAGCTGTGAGGTTTTAAAGAAGCTCTGTTGGGAAGAGGCCTAAAAAATAGATAAAAACTCCCGTTATTTTACTTTAAAAATTCTCGAAAAATTACGAAAGCTTACAAAATCTTCTTCGATCTATAAAATGCCGAAAAACTCCCGATATAATTGAGACGGTTTTGTTGATTGGGGCGAAAATCGGCTTTTGAAAATTCGTCAAAATTCCCAGAAAACATTCTAAAAATTCGCTTAAACTTAGTGAGCTGATTATTTGGAAACTTTGGAAAGTTTGTCCAAAAGATCATAGAACCCATATTTTGCTTCCAGCACAGTATTTAAGAATCCCCATTTCCGCTAAACTGGTTTTGGTTCAATTAAACGATGAAAAGACTCTCGACGAAGAATCCGAATATAAACTGCGCAATTTATCTACCTTTCAATTTAAAAAAAAATATCTGATTAATTAGTGGATCACGATCTAAGGTTAACAACATTTCGCATTCCATGCGAAACGTATTTGTTGTTAATCGCCATGGCAGTCATGACTAGTCTTTGGCCAATCAAAAGTGGAGGAAATCGGATTTCGAAAATAGTCCATTTAAATTTAACTGACCTGCTGACCAATAAGTTAATGTTGTCAAGGCCAACAGTTGTCGAACATCTGGATTTATTCATAGATCTTTTACATGCAAATCGTGCCGAAACCTTCCAGTCAGAACTGAATTCATCAACTCATCCATCCATCAACTGTTTCGTCTCGTCTACAAAGCCAACTACAATGAAGGCGCAATATTTAAAAGAGCCACTCATTAAAACCGACAATAGCAATTAAGCGCAATAATGGAAGCAATTCTGTCGCAAACCCGAGAATGGCGTGAGAAAATACCTGTTGAACAGTGCGATTCATGTCTTCAGTCATTACTTTTCGGCCCCACCTGGTAAATGAAAGGTGATCTGAATGACAGGCGTCAAGGCAACACCGTCTAAGAACAAGGCCCAAGCGCTTTCTCGTGACGTCATCCCGTGTAGGCCAGTTTATTTACCACTACGAGGGCGTTTGTATGTGTTATATTCCCTGTTAAATTTGCTAATTGGTTGATTTTTTCGCATTTTACGTCAGTTTCGGATTACAAGTTCACTACCAGAAGAAAATGTAAAATTTCCAAGAAAAAGTAGATTTTAAAGTAATTCAAATCCGGGTTATAAAATTGGTTTGCGGTCGGGAAAGTTGTCGATTTTGGTCGGAAAATTAGCATTAACCGGCAACCCCGCGGAAGTACCTTCCAGGCGGTTTAACATCTGTGCAGAAGACCAGATAAGTTATAACGATATCATCGCTCTTCAATAATCATAACCTGATTTGGCCCACAGCTCAATGCCTTCTTTACGGGCGAAAAACTGGCCTACATTGTCTGACGTCATCAGTCTTTTAGGTTTCAGCACTGAGGCCTTGTTCGTAACATGGTATTGATCAAGCCTATCTGTGGGGCGTTTTTGATTGGTTGCAAACCGCACATTGAACCAATCGCAACAGTGCTAAAGCGAGAGGTTTTGCGAACGACGCACGTGTGATTTTTATTTGCAGCGCACATCTTGATATAACAAACGAGCGTAGAAGCAAAACAAATTGCCAAATTTTGTTTGGTTAACGATTGCGTGTGATGGTCTAGTGGCCTACTTTGCCTGATGCAAATAAACTATTTCTTGATAAAAAGCTGATTTATTAAATGTTTAAATGAGGACACGGGCTGAGGATCTCTGCGCTTTAAGGCCATGAATGGGCAGCTTTTATCAGATTAAAGTCGAATTATTCGATTCGACCACTCTTTACTTTTTTTTATTCACTGTTAATTTTTTTATATTGCAATCCAAAATATTTAGCGCTAAAACTGGTTGTTTATAAAAGGCATTCAATCGATACCACTGATATCGATCTTTATTTCGGTGGTATCGATTCAGATGAATTTAGACACATACACACAGAACAACACACATAGAGTGCTAGGAAATAAATTTCGTTGAGTGTAGTGCCCGCAGGGCTCGGCACAACTTCGACATTTGTATTTATTTTCGACTTTTGCACCTGGTGTTTTGGGTTTTAATTTCACAATTTATTTTTTCAATCGCAAACGAAGCGATTATAATAACTGTTAATAAAATATAAATAAAAATATAATAAAATATAAATGTTTGCGATAATCGCAAACGAAGACGAAGGCCAAAAAAAAACGTGGGATTAAATTTCTCGTGAAAATTTCGCAGTTTTCTGATTCTAAGCCAAAATCTGAAGAAAAAATTTTCTAAAATTGACACATTTTGACTAATAGATATCAAACACAATACGACTTAATATGACATGAGTTTCTAATACGGTGCGTGTTCCACTTCCAGTATGTTAAACTTAAAGTTTCCAGTGAAACTCGCCCCGCATGCAAAAACGGTTTGTTAAGTGGGTGCTTGAAGAATGACACAACGCTCAGTGGTGAAACGATTTAAACACACAAGCACACAAGCAAAATGATCATCAATGAACAGAGAATGCACATGAAAACTGAGGTAAGTACTCACCATTGGTACAGGGGTAACCTTGAAGAAAAAGAAAACATTAGTGAATGCACAATAGAACAAGTGAAAAATTTACAGAGGAAATTGGCAAGGAATTAACACCGGGATCGTTACAGTTTCCTTAATAAGGTCGCGAGTTTATCAACAGCGATCGATCCTGAAATAGACTAAATTAGCCTTTTCGCGCTCAACATCAATGTAAATAAGGTCAAGTGCATTTCGTGATTCAGTCCATCAAGCCGATTACCGATGGACTTTGCTTTTTAGCCTGTTTGTCTCGCAAATTACTCCTCTAATCGGTTTCTTGCACGTTATTTTATTGCTTGGTTTGGAAGATTCTTTGGTTGCTCCTTATTCCCTTATATGTAACGCAGGGGGATTCAAAATTGGCGTCATTCCTCTGGGGGTGTTTAGGGAGTACGGGAACAATAGTAAAAAAAATCAAATTTTATCAAAAACTGAGATATTTGCAAAAAACTAGATCAGAAGAACGGCAACAATGCTTTTCAAGGTAATCTGCCTCATTAACATTACGCAGGCAATTATCCCCAATGCCTGTTGCTCTGGGTCTGGAACCCGGACACCTCTTGGTCGTCCACTATCTGCTTCAATTCCTGGAGCCAATCGTCCACTGTCTATCCACCATTCTAAATTGGTGTACACTTTGTGAAAGAAACTTCAAACTAAGTCGAAACGAATTTTTAGTTTTTTCTTGTTTTACCTTAAAGAACACCTTAAATTAAGCAGTTTCAGCGAAAAAAATTCCTGGATGGTCCATAAATTAAGTCAAAAAACACTCACAAAGTTTGAGGAAAATTACCATTCTCATGTTAAATTTCGAGCGGTGTTGCCAAAATGCACAAAACGTTTAAGGTTAATGAAAATTGTTTCCTTGGATACCTAGCATATAGATTCATTCATTTTGGGCCGGTTTAGATTATTTAGGTCGTTTCAGGTTTTACATTTTTCCTTTTGTATATATTTTTAGTTTCATTAAAAATATCCCTTCAACCATGCTAACACAAACAAACTTACTCAAAATTAACCGCAGGGAAAACAACTGGAAAATACGTGGCAACACCGCATTTTGTTGAATTCCCGAAAGGGACAAATAATCCGCCATTTGTCTATCGACGCGCTAGATAACCTCAATCAATGGGCGACGTTAGAAAAGATGCTCAAACTTTTCTAACGCTTCCAATTGTTTCAAAGGCTTCCAATTGTTAAAATCTTCTAGAAGGAATGCCGCCACTTTAGAATCACCCCCTGTATGTTGAAACAACGTTGACACATTTTCAAAATATCTCAGAAAAAATGTTGGATAGATGTTCGTATCTTTAGCCGTTTTCTTAATGGAATCAAACACAAAAGATTGGATCGGTTCCAGATTGGTTTACGGCCGAAAATCCAGGCCGTCCTTGACGCCTAAACATGCAACGATCAATCATCACGGGGACAAGACAAGGTGAAAAACGTGCCCATCTGTTTAGTTACCTAAAGACATTTGGGGGCTGTTGAAGCCCCCGAAGCCTCTGCCCCAGTGCTGCTGTTGCGCCCCTTGAATGATCGCCGTCACCGACATCATTGGCTTCTCCTTCTTCATCATCTTTACCACAATTCTTATCACAGACCGGTTCACAATCACAAAGCCTTTCCCCAGTGAGTACCTTTTGTAAGGCACTCGTTTCGTTTCGGTTAGTCGATTGGCACTCTTCAGGGTTTGCTGTGTGGACTCCACTCCGAGTGAGAGCGAGGAGAACAATCAACAAACCGTGCAGACGGGGCGTCTGATCCGAACAAGCTGAACTAGTGAACTCGACGGATGCATCAACAAAACTTCGAAAATGTTTAAAAATAAAACTGCGGCCAGACGCGACCCTGCTACGTAGTGATGCGTCGCACCATCGACATACTACCTATCGGACAAACCGGAAAAAAAACACCCAAAAAAGCGAAGCTTATCCACCGAACTGGCCAGACTGGTGGCTTGTAGCTGCGAAGCTGGGCTGCTGTGCAGCTCAGCTACACTTTGCACGTAGCTGAACAATGACTGGCTCGCCACATAGCAGCAGCTCGAGTTCCATGCAGTTTTCGCGCTCGATGGTGGGCGTTTATCAAGTCAGCACTTGATCGCAAATATTTACAAAGTGCGCTCACAAGATGATAATCGGCGCTCTAGTCGCTTGTTTGTTCATAATTTGACCCTGACCGTCTCTACCAGTGGTAAATTTGGCGTCTGTGTCATTGCGGTAGGACGGAGCTGGGCCCAGTCGGCTTCACACCGAAAACACGTCGACACTAGCTGAGAGTTGAGAAAGTGTTTGGTGTTTCGTCCGCACAACAAACCCTTCAGCGGCAATTGACAAAACCTGCAGATTTTTTCCCGCGACGCTTCTTTGTTTTGCGACGCTAGCGACGTCGAAAAGCGAGGGATGGCGGCGTGTCGACGCAGAATAAAACACTAACGCTGGTGATGGTCGCTCTAAAAATCATGGGCTACTGGGACTGCGCGCCACAGATTTTCAAGGGCACGTACGAAAATAACACCCATAATGAGAGTCATCGAATGAATTATTATAGTCCGAGTACCATGACGTTTGTTCTAGTGATGGGAATTATTTCCGTCAAAATGAAACAGATTGGGTATTTTCAAGAACATCAGGTAATCGCGTGCGCGATTAACAATATGCTCACCTTATGGAAAATTCAATTAGCAACAACTTTTCTTAGTGGCATGTTTTGCAAAAATGCGGTTTTCTATCACTTTCCACCGTGTTAAGAACAAGACCGAAGCGCTTACGCGTGACGTCATCCCGTGTAGGCCAGTTTATTTCCCATTACGATGGCGTTAGTATGGATTATATTCCCTGTTAATTTTCCGCTTACAAGTTCACTATCTGAAGAAAATGCAAAATTTCCAAGGAAAAGTACATTTCAAAGTATTTCAAATCCGGGATATTTCCGGGAAAGTTGTCGATTTTGGTAGTCGAAAATAGGTACTTAGTTATTATTTATTTGACAAAAGTTTGTAATTTTCGTTTTTTGTTGATTTGAATGGTTCCTGAGCATCTGATTTTGGCCAAAAAAAGCCCAACATTGTAAGACCAGATGCACAAACTTTGGTCCTTCGAGCCGGATCTCATTCACGTAATTTTCATTTTATTTTCATGGCGGTTTTGCGTTAAAGAAGCGAAGGTTGACCGAATTATTTTATGCCACCATTGGAGAGAACGGGCGCAGAAGATATTAAAAAAAACATCAACATCTAAGTTTAACTTTTTCAGGTCAGTTTTCTGTAAAAAACTCCCAGGTTTTCCTCTTTACAAAGACAAAGCTCCCAAAAAACTTAAACTGTTCAAATCAGGTTATCGGGCAGGCTTATGCATCGCTCCTTCTAATCGACCTGCTTTGGAACCCATTTTGGAATATACTGAGCAAATCATACACAAATTATTGAGCCAAATCCCGTTTAAACCGCATTGGCTGGCCGAAAGTAAGCAGTCATTTTGAAAGTAGGAAGCCTCTGGAAGAAGGATCTGATTTTTTAAACACCTTTTCCTGCTTTGCTGCGTTTTTTTTGTTCATAACATGATTTCTCGGTGGTGATTCAAGTTTTGGTTGTCTAAAATTAAAGTAAACCGGATATTGAGCAGTTTCAGTGAGAAGAAATCTTGGACCGTCCATAATTAAGCCAGAAAACACTCAAAATTTTTATCAAAATCTCGATTTTCAGGCTAAACCTTGCGTCTACTTTTTACAACTCTCTAACCAAATACCCACAATTAACCCAAAGTAAAAAAAACTCAAAAAATTTGCTAAATTAGATCGTGAACGACCAGAAGAAGAAGATTTATAGCAACTCTTTGGTTGACGAAGAACAATACGCATTCGCAAATGGAAGTTTGGCACAATTATTAAGACAAACTTTGGTCCTTCGAGCCGGATCTGATTCACTTAATTTTCATTTTATGTTTAACGTGTCTAAAGCTGGCCACTTTATGACGCTGAAGACGCAAAGAACTGGAAGATAAAGATGGTTGAGCATCAGAATGAACGGATGAAGAACACGAAGCAATTAAAAAGACAGAATATGACGAGCGACTAAAACACGACTTAAAGACGAAAAAAAGACGAAAATTAAGCGACTAAAACAGTTCGGGCTCTTCTTAGCCTTTGTGCTCATCCCTAAAGCATTCCCAAAAGTGCCTTGACAGTTCTAATGGAAAGTCCTCCTTTTGTCCGTTTTTCTGTCTGGGGCCTAAACGCAAAAGTCTTTCATCTGGCAGCAGCACACTTATTTCATCAATGGCACAAACTTTGGTCCTTCGAGCCGGATCTCACTCTCCTTCATATTGGTCCTTCGAGCCGGATTCACTACATGCGTTTATTCTCGTTCCTTATCAATCCAAGCATGAGTATCGAAATGTGAATGACCAAGCGAAGGCTTATCTGAAGCATTCTTCGAAAATTCATCCATGTTTCTCGATGAAAAGTAGCCCGAATTCACTTCTGGTCAACATGCTGCCCGACTATTAGCATGCGACTAGAAACAGCAGTTGCGGAAGTTTCCAAGGTCTCTTGAAAATAATTCCTCGAGCAGCCGGTGCAGATGGAAAATCGCCCTTCTTTCCGTCCAAGGTCAGCGCATAGACCAGCAGCTCGCCCCCAAACAATAAATGGTAAAAAACGCGACAAAACGCAAAAAAACGCAAAAAAACGCGATTCTTGGCGAGCTCAATCGATCGCTCTCCGTCTCGCCGTCGGGGACGCGATGGGGAAAATGGACCCTCCTTGTTGGGGAACGACCCACGTTTTCCCCCGCGGTCTTGTTTATGCCGCCGAATTTCCTCGAATCAGCCAAACTGTCTACGGCAAACCGTCGACACATAGCGCGCCTGATGAGATTTTGGTGTCATAAGGGTTTAATTGCCACGGCTCGACTAGGGCTGAGACCAATCGATTAGTGAAATCGTCCTATAAGAAGTCAGCTTGTAGATGTACTTGATGTTTTTCTATCTCGTAATCCATTTTCCTTTCATATCAGTAAAATTCTTTCACTCTTCTTTCTCACTACTCTTTAATGGGAATTGTTTAGAATGGTCTCAAAGACATGCCCAGTATTACGTCTTTGTTTGACATCAGTCAATTCCGATTTGTTGTTTCTTTCCTTCTCGTTTTCAATAAATTTGCTTGTGGTTTATTACAAAATATAAGAGTACAAAATTCAAAAGAAATTCCTGGGTTCCAGTCAATATTATTGTTTATTAGTTAAAACATTTTACAAATACGTTTCGGTGTCTTTCTCCACCATCATCAGTTTGTCTAAAATATACATTCACAGTCGTCATTAATTTAAAAACAAGAGCTCTGTTAAAATATGCATACTAAAATACAACTACAAACATATTAAAAAGCATATTAAAATCTTTTTTTCATCAATTTTTGAATTAATCAAAATTAATTAAAATAATAAATAAAAAATAAAAACAATAAAAATTAAAATTTTGAATTAAGTTGAAATACAGTCAGGAAAGTATACACTATAAAAGTACATACAAAATACCTTCCTGGCTATTTAATCCGGGATTCCGATAAAAGTCTATTTCTACATATCTCTTTCTTCGCGAATTTTTCAATTCGATTCCTCCCATTACTAGTCCGAACCAGACATTAGAGATCGATAGTGCTTGAACAAAATTGTTTGTCGCAGTTATTTAACTGCGCAATTTACTTGCAAATCATCTGTTGGATTCCTAGAATCGAAATTGTGCCTTGATTAATTGGTAGGAGGCTTTAGCCGCAGATTTATACATCTGTCCTTCACCCTTGGAAAGTGGGTCACCCTTTATCCGGGGGCTGAGGCCCTTGGCCTAGTTTTATTCCCTTTATTCACACCTGCCGGACATGTGGCTGCTTTGACCTGTTTTTCCCCGGCTTTAAAGCAAAAAATCAATCAAAAGAGGCTTGTTTTCTAACATCAGATTTTGGTCCTTCCAGTCGGATCTTCAAATAATTATCTCTGTTTTTTAATGTCTTTAAAATCGGCCACTTCACGCGCTTGTGCGATTATAGGTAGAATGGAAGACGAAGACGATATTCAGAACTCGTACCTCGAGAGCTATGAAATTGAATAAACGGCCAGAAGATCTTTGGACAACAATTTGGTAGATGAAAATAGAAGCGAGTGATCAGGATGAAAAATGGATCAAAATTGTCGTCGCTTCGAAACGATTCCAGCGCAGTACAACATCAATAGTGAAGATCTTTTTTCAGTCGGAAACCGGACGATTTTGCCTCACTCATGCTCTTAGCAGCATATACAAGGTGATACCGCATATCTATGCCCAAAATTGCAGCAATAAATTCGAATTATTGGTTTTAAAGCATCTGATTTTAAGCCAACAAGAGCAAATATTCTACGATCATGAGCACAAACTTTGGTCCTTCGAGCTGGATTTCATTCACTTAATTTTCATTTTTAGTTTAACGTGTCTAAAGCTGGCCTTTTTATCACTCTTTTGCGCAAAAAAGCGAAGATTGACCGAATTATTTTATAAAACCATCGCAGAGAACGGAAGCAGGAGATATTCAAACGAACAGAAAAATTAAAGATAAAGACGGTTGAGCATCAGAGAAATGTAGAAGAAAAGGAAAACTTGACCAGAAGGAGAAGATTTTTAGACAATATAATGGCAGATGAAGATCAAGAAGCTATTAAAAAAATCTGGTTGCTTTGTCTCACTTTTCCTAAGATCTACAGACTTTCAGTCGGATCTCATTCACCTTTTTTTAATTTCACATAAAAAGTGTTAGGAATGGGGCAAGAAGGAGGCCAAAACCGGCTGATCGTAACAATTACCGTATTAATTAATAGCCAGGCTCTATTAAAAAAATATATATTGCTTAAATTTGGGCAAAAACAGCCCACTAGAAGCAAACTGTTTAGCGAGTATCACTAGCGCCACCTGGTAGCGACCGGATGCCACCGACATGCCCGCCCGGTAACAGAACTCCGTAACACCAATGAGCTATTAAAACTTAGAGAAGTTCAATGGGAAGCTGATAGCTGATGGCTGGATGTGAAAAGCCCTAAACATTTTAAAGCATTAGCACTTTGACTGACTGGCACCAATGAAAGTGTCTCTCAGTCGATAAAACAACACGTGTTGCATATCAGGGTCGATGTCTTAGCGAACGCCATTGAGGGGAGTACTTGACCTAAAACAAGCGTACAAAATGTAACCCCTCCATTTATAAATAAAGCGATTTTCTGCGTAATTCAAGGCGATTTTCAAGGAAACGCTGCGCACTGATGATGAATGGATTAAGGCCCACTGACCAATAAACTAGCTGAAATCTGGACACAAAGAATCGCGGTCAGTGAACTAACAATCTGCCGACCCTGACTTTGCCATTGCCCTTTCGGCCATTAAGTCTATTGCTCGCGTTTTACACACTCACCTCGCTCCGAATTATCCATGTTCAGCTCTAAGGCGCTTCTGAGGTCACTTCCAACCGGAAAACGGCACTTTTCACTCAGAAAAACCGAAACAGCACGCAGCCTACTTTTCGTTTCGTAAACATGGCTGAAAATCCGTCCCTTTTTCTCAATGTTTCACCCGCCTGTTTCTTGTCTGATCACTCACCCGCGACCGCACACATTTTAACGTTTCACGTAAAATCGCCCGATTTTTAATTAGTTTCTTCAGTATTTCGTAATTGTGGACAATTATCGGGAACAACGACCCAGTCGAGATGTTAAAAGGAGAAAGGCATAGCGCGACTGTGCCGCCATCGATGGCCGGCTGCTCAACTGACTACTCCCACCACCCACCACTAAGACAGCTGTAATAGAGAAGCATTGCGCCTTCAAAAGCGCTCAAGCTGATGCTTGGGGGCTTTGAGTGCTAAGATGGTGGAGATGGTGGGCACTTTAGGCGACTAGGTCGAGGAAAAAAGCCGAAAGATGGCTAGAAAGAGGCTGCATGTTTTGCTGGTTGCCTGCTTTATGCATCGGTAGGGGCGCGCTTCAAACGTCACATTTCCTAACTCCAGTAGCGGGACTAAAGAGGATTTTTAGTTAATTATTTCTCTAGACCCAGTTACCATATTCTGCTTCCGTTCTCGGCAATGGTTTGATGAGATAATTCGATCAATCTTCGCTTTGGTAATTGTTCAGAACAAGGGCTTCTTTAAAGACTGCTGCTTTGCCATTTTTCCTATAGATTTTTCGAGAAAATGCCATTTTCCACCACTTTTCACCCTCTGAAATTCACCAATTTCCAAAACAAAACAAAGGTTGCCATGATGGTTCGCTCTTTGCGACGGCGTACCAGTCGAAATTTTTCGCGCAGTTGCCAGTACTATCACTACCACTACCTTAAACACGGGGTCGTCACCCACGCGTTCTGGTTTCCAGAGACAATCAAACTGAAATAATCGATTTTTTAAGTTTCAAGTTTCGTTTGGCTTAACTCTTCTTCTCTCTTTTCATTGTGTTAACAAATTTCACGCTGAAGTAATTTATGTCGCTAGATAAATCGAACGTGGGAAAAATGGTTAAGCCCAACCGAAATATACCCATAAATTTTAGAAAACACGTTCCTATAATAATATAATAGTCTCATCCTTGTTTTGGGATATTGCTTTCCTTCGCTGACACTGCGCAACTATTTCCTCTAAGGACGTACTTCTGGTAAGTTGTTAATTTGGAATTTATTACATTTTTGGTTTGATTGAGATTTTGTACTTTGGGGGCAGTTTGGCAACGCGGCTGAGCAGCCTCCATTTTTCGGCAGCGCGTAGGCCACGACTGCGCGTAGGCCACGACTGCGCGAAGGCAGCGAAAAGAAGCCCTTGTTCTGAACAATTGCCTTCGCTTTTTTTTAACGCAAAAGCGCTTCAGATGCGTTATACGTAAAGTGAAAATAATGTGAATGAGATCCGGCTCGAAGGACCAAAGGTTGTGCGTGTGTTCTTAGAATATTTGCATTTTTTGGGTCAAGATCAGATGCCTTAGAACCAATATTTCTAATTTACTGCTGCAATTTTTGGGCAAAGAAATCGTCCAGTTCCAAATAAAAAAAGATCTTCTTCTATTGATGTACTGGAAAGTCGCGCTTGAATCGTCTCTACTCGATTTATTCGCATTTCCATTCAATGTTAAAGCTGAGGAATCAATTGGAACCTTACCACTGTGTTCTTTGAATTCTAAACATTTGAAAAAGTAAAACTTGCATCATTTTGAACCTTCTGGGTTTAAAAGTAGCCATTCTGTGGTAAAATCTTCAAACTGCATCCTACTTATGTACCATCTGAAGGTCTTCATCTGAGTTCTGAATATCGTCTGTTCCCGTTATTTAATCGCAAAAGCCGTTTTTATTCGATTTTAAATCGATTTTATAGACGTTAGGAGACAGAGAACATAATGTGAATGAGATACGGCTCGAAGGACCAAAGTTTGTGCGACTGAGGAAAAATTTTGCCAAACTTCCACTGCTGCCAGAGAAAAATTCTTGTTTTCGGGCCCCAAACAGAAAACGATGAAAATTATTTCCATTGGAACTGTAGAGACACTTTTCGTGATGTTTTAGGGATGAGGACAAAGACTAAGAAGAGTCCAAACTGTTTTAGTCGTTTAGTAACTTCTAATTTTTTTAATTGTTTTGCTCTTCATCTATCATAGTGTTGTCTAAAAATCTTCTCTTTCTAGGGCTTTAGAAGTTTTTCGTTTGTTTGAATTTCTCTGATAAACAACCGTCTTTATCCTCGGTTGAGTATGTCCTACTTCCGGTTTCTCCAACGGTTTCATGAAATAATTCGGTCAACCTTCGCTTATTTTAACGCAAACGCGTCATGAAGTGGCCATTTTTGGACACGTTAAACATAAAATAAAAATTACGTAAATGAGATCCGACTCGAAGGACCAAAGTTTGTCTTATGAAATAATTGTGCCAAACTTTGCGTTTTTTAAGGTAAAAGCGCCCAGCTTTAAATACGTTGAGCCTAAAGTGAAACGGACGAAAGATAGACAGATCGTTACCTACAGATCTTCTTCTTCTGGACGTTCGCGATATATTTTTGCGCCTGTTACATTTCTCTGATTCTCAACCGTCTTATTCCTCCCAGTCTGATTGTCTTCTGAACTGTTTCTGTAAATAGTTTGGCCGAATTTCGTTCTTGTAACGCACAAGCATCATGAACCTTCTGAGACACCAAATGTAAAAATTAGCTAAAGGAGATCCGACTCGAAGGACCAAAGTCTGTAGATCTTAAAAAAAGAGGGTAAATGCTAAGATCAACGGCCTTTGACAGTCGATAATAACAGCTGCTCCTACTACGGAACGGGCATTGAACGCTCAGAAGTCAATAGTTTACACCAGTGTTGCCAAGGGTTCGCCAAAACAGCAAATCTCCACAAAAACACAAAAAAAATATAAATTAAGAAATGGCTATGGTTTCCAGCTATGCTAACCTAAACTTGCTCAAACTAAGCTAATTCAAATTAAAGGACACTAATTCAAATAGCTACAAAATTAGCCTAAGAAAGGAGAGTTATAGATCTGGCAACATCACAGTCCTTCAATAACGTTTGTTTTGGGTATTTCCGTTGTTTTGTCAAGGATATTTTGCGAAGCAAATATTGTATTTTTGGCCGAAAACGGCATTTAAAAAAATACCGAAATGAGGCACAGCAACTGGATTTTTGCGCGATTTTTTGTTATTGGATTGCGTTTTTTTAAAAAGAAAAAAATTGAAATATTTGAGAGAATTTCGTAGATTTTCACGCATGGATAGACCAAACCACACGCCAATGGCGATAGCGTTCAACTGAGATGGCGTGTATTGCTGGTTGCATGCAGTGCGCAAGATAGAAGCATGGCTGCCGATCAGCTGATCGAGGTAACCTTTCCGATCATGTCATCAACTAGAAAAATACAATGCTCGAAATAGTTTGACATGCATTTAAGTGTCGGATGCTTCGAGTCACGTGCATGAATGTTTAGGTTGTCAATTGTAGCCTTTAAATACAGAGTGTCCGGCGAATCTTCCGAGAACAAATCGGACCATTAAGTCGCCAGTTCGCATGAGGCAAAAGAACGGAATGGGAGTGGCCTTAGTCGCGCATTGACAATTCGGGATCCATGAATACGTGAGTGCAAGTCGGTAATTTTGCCTCTTTTAGTTCACCGTGTAGAGGTTGGTGCGGAGCCTCGGGGACATTTCGAAAGGCGAGTCTCTGTCCCGCGAAAGTGTCTAGTTTCGGCGATCGTTCGCGAACGTTTCGGCTACGAATCTGACCCAAATCGACTTGTTTACCTTCGGCCGTAGTGAAAATCCGCACTGAAACAGGGGGGCCCCAAAAGACAGTATCGATTGGACGGTGGCTCGATGTGATGACCATTCGGCGGCAGCAACAGGGCCAGCACCATTAAGTCAACTAAGAAGTGTAAGTGCGGCTGTAAATGATACCCGCCCATGCTTCCATTGGCTATTTGTCTGTTCGAGATAAGCCACTAATAAAAAGTCAATTTGATCAAATAGAGCCGGGTAATTGAAGCACCTAATTCCGAACGAATTCATTCCATACAGGGTTCTAGAGAGAAATTCAAGAAAATCTCCCCTTTAGAATAAACATCCAATGTCTCCCATACACAGGGTGGTTCACAATTGGGGTCATTGCCCGGGAGACTCATAGAGGGCGCCATTTTTTCAGTTTGAATTGAAATTCAGATTATCTCTCTAATCGTCCACATTTTGGGGTTTTAAACTTACAGTTTAAAAAAAATGTATGATTTCAAACTTAAAAATGTTGAGTTTTTGCAGAATCGTTCTTTGATTGAGGTTATCAGGTTATTGAACGGCGACGTTGCCACTTACTTCAACAAAAGGTTATTTAAGACAAAGTTCACGTATTGGTCATATTACCTGAAGAAAGAAAACAAATTCCCTGAAGATGACTCAAAACGAAAATGTTTTCCACTTATAGAACAGCCTTTGCCTTACAAACGTCACGCTAAAGTGACTCTCTCAGTTTGTAAGTTTCTGAGAAAATTAGTACTAAACTCCGGCCTGCAAAAATCAGCAGGAAAACCAGACGCAATTTAGAAAAATTTTTGAAAATTTCCTGATGATGACTGAAAATCGAAACTTTTTACACTTGTACACTGTGGCTTTGCTTCAGAAATACCTGCGAAAGCCATTCTCTCATTTCTGTAGTTCCTGAATAAATAAATGCCAAGCTTTGTCCTGCGAAAAGAACCTCGAAAGCAACACATAATTTTCAAAAAATCTCAAAAATGCGCGATGTTGATAGAAAATCGAAACGCCCATTTAGAAAAAGGACTTTGCCCTACAAAATGCATCCAAAATTGATTTTCTTCCTTCTCAAATTATACAGGAAGTAAATGTTAAACTCCGGCCTGCAAAAAGCACCACGAAAACCAGACGAGAATAAAAAAAAATTAATATATTGATTGTATAATCTGATGATGACTGAAAATCGAAACTTTACATTTGTGGAACAGGCTTTGCCCTACAAAATGCATTCAAAATAATATTCAAAATAAATGCCAAACTCCGGCCTGCAAAAACAGTCTCGTAAATCAATCACCATTTTGGAAAATTGTCAACAATTTACTGATTGTGACTGAAAACCGAAACTTTTTCGACGTGCAGCAGGGATTTTCGCCTGCATAATGCATCTAAAATTGAGTTTATTATTTCGCAAGTTACAGAGGAACTAAGTACCCAAACTCCGGCTTGCAAAAATCACGACGAAAAACAGCTGGGATTTTGAAAAATTGTGTTAAATTGCGCCTGATGATGAGTGAAAGTCGAGACTTTTAGTATTGTACAACAATTCGAAACGTTGTCCATTTGTAAAAAGGACTTTGCCATACAAAATGCATTCAAAACTTCGCAAGTTACAAAGAAAATAAATGGTAAACTCTGGCTTGTAAAAACCTCCACAAAAATCAGACGTGAAATTTTTCAAAAATAATCTGATGATGAGCGAAGATCGAAACTTTTGACTCTTGTAGAACAAGCTTTGCCCTGCAAAGTGCCTTTCAAAAGAGACTCGCTCGCTTCTGACTAAAAAATGCCAAACTCTAGCCTGCAAAAATAACTTCGAAAACCAAACGCAATTTAGAAAAATTGTGACAATTTGTTTAAAGATGGGTGAAATTTGAAATTTGATCCACTTATAGAAGGGACTTTGCTCTACAGAAAGCGTCCAAAATTCACTTTCTCACTTCCCAAGTTATAGAGGAACTAAATGCTAAAATGCATTCAAAAAAACCTTTTCAATTTTACTGATTCCTGAGGAAAAAAATTCAAACCAACATGTTGCTACAGTAACGGTGCTTTCTGTCAAAAATAGCTTCCTGTCAGGACGCCATTTTGCTTTCAGATCTCAATCACAGCCAACTTAGGTTTCAGATTAGTCTGACTAACCGAAACTAACTTCACTTTTCCTCTAATAACCTCTTGATCTAAAGGGTTGCTTCAACGATTCTGCCAAACAGTGACCGGAAATCCGTTAAATTAGCAAACTTGTGGCCATTTAAAGTCAGCTCAACAAAGCGAAAGTTCCAAGTTCAATAGTCATCACACTTTGACATTCAAAAATCTCTGGTTTCCTATACAGGGTATCGAAAAATCGGCTTTATGCCTATGAAGTAATTCGAGGTTAGCTTTATAACGGCGGTTCCTGTCAAAAGTAGCTTCCTGGCTCGGCGCCATTTTGAAATCAGCGCCCACTATAATTTCATATTATGAAACAATCAAGGTCTAGTTTAGATTCTATTCGAAACTTGAAATATTAAAAAAATTGTTCGGTTTCTGGTCAAAAGTACGCCATGCACAAAGTGGGGCAGATATAGAGTTGAATTTTTCCCCCAAGGTGGAGCAATTGCTCTTAAAGGTATGGTGAAAATGAAAAAACCCCATTCACTGAAAGGGTGATTTTTCGTTAATTGTTAAAATTAAGTTTACAGTTTCAGGCGCTTTAGAGCTACATCGACTTTTCTTGAAAAATTCACCACCTCTAAAGAGGTTTTACGAACATTTTCTAAGCCTTGCTTGAAATGTGCAGGCCAATTTCTCAAAGGACCTCCTCAGAAAGCCAGATCTTCGCAAGTTACTCATTTTGCAAAGAAAAGAATCTTTAATTTTCGGTGAAAATTTTAAATTAATCAGTTTTTTTTTGGGGTTAGTAGAATATTTTCGACATTTTGAAACTCGCCTTTGGATTTGTGACTATTTGAAATTAGCCGACGCTTTTGAGGATTTTTAACCATTTTCAAAGCTAAACTTGCAGTTCTTTGCAGGCTGTTTGTTCAATGTGCTGTTATAAAACGTTCTAGGCCTATAGAGAAGTGAATTTTCCCTCATTCTGTAGTGGAAATTTCGTTTTATTTACTGCACAAATTTGAGGTTTATGGGACATCTTGTCTGATTGTGAGGGATTTTAATATTTTAACCTGACTTTTTCAAACTAGAGCAGATAGAAGGTTAGAAGCGAGCTGATAACGACGGTTATCTGTCAATGTCACTGTCAAATTCCCTTCATGTCCATGTGCGCCATTTTGAAATCAGCGCTCACTTCGATTTCAAGCCATTAAACAATCACTGCAATGAAAGACAGTCGGTTGATTGATTAAGTGGGAAACATATCGAAAACTAATCGGTTTCGGGATATTTGGAATGTTGCTATTAAATGAGGATTGCGGAATTTATCTCTTTAAACTCAGCCGCTTAATTGGCCGGCGCCCTGTCCTGATTTTAACCTATTGGATCGGCGCTTGAAATTATTTAAAGAATCTGCTATATAATCAAGCTATCAATACTCCAGAAGAGTTGGTTAATCAGGTTATGAACCAGTTGGGAAATTCACATTCATACAGGGTGATAAAATTTTTAATCGGGATATTAAGGAAGGATCGAAGAAAAGCTCGTGAAAACAAGTCGGGAAATACAGGGTGTTGGAAGTTTGCCCAAAATTGAGAGAAACAACTTGGTAAGTTTCTATAATGCTAGCCAGAAGATGCCTACTTAAGAGGACTAATTCCCTTAAGTCTCCCAAATCCATTAAGTGCAATGTGATTTAGTGAGCTCCCATAAAAGCGACATGTTGTATATCATTGGAATTGTCGATAACATCTGCACTATAAATAACCGGGCGAATATGATTGATTGATCGCTCAGAAGGGTAAAAAGCAGATAAACTAGCTGGAACCTCAAAGCGATAACTAATCCAAACACCTGAAAAAAAAAACTAAAATTTTAAAATTTACCCAAATAATATTAATAAACATTGATTTAATGAGTTGGAAAGTAATAAGTTCAAACGCGTGCTCGTTTTACAAAGGAAAGCCATCGACCTCTGAAAGTTAATCTAGGTGTAAATATTAATCAAGCATGTTGGTCGGTTACTAGATAACAATTGTCAGATGTTAAGGAAATATCACGTAATCAATAATGAATAACATAAATTAGTTCATGGCAAAGTTAATTTTTCCCTCGTGGAAAATTGACACTGGGGGAATTGACTATTGCCCCTGCACAGCCCGACCTCTAGCTAGAGGTCTGGAAGGTTAATGATATATTTTAGAGGTTTCGAAACGTCCGGCAACGCTGGAACTAACTCAACTCAAGTGCATCGGCATTCGTCATAGAACGCCATATGCACCCTAATTTCGGGTCTTTTGCAAATTTTTCAGTCGTTTGTTGAATTTAGGTGAGTTCAAAACGTGTATTACAGCGTTTTCTTTTAAGGATTCTCTGGGGCGCACTTGGAGAGCAAATTTGAGCCAAAGTATCTCTGAAACTGACTTGAAAAAAAATATGGTCACTTCGCTTACTCAACTGGAAAATGCATATAGTCTGTCCCAAGCTATTTGGCAGTGACGTCATTACTTGAGGCGACATATTGAAATCTACTCAGGTCACTCAAGATTTTCTTTCATATTGCGTGGTTGCCAGCTTGAGCATTTGTTCCCGATTTATTTTCGTTGTATCAAATTTTATAATTATAGCACGGTTTTATAGAAGTTTAAAAATATTTTCTTATTTTCCATTGCTGCTAAACTAAACCTTAGTCATTACTATTGTTTGATGTAAGTGTAAAATTTTAATTTTTCTGCTTAAAATACCAAATCGAGCTTTTACGAGAGCAGTCCACAACATGGCATTCAAATTATGTGAAGTTGCCAATGTGAGGTTAAATTTGTGGAATGTAAACAATTAATTGGGAAAATAAATCACTTTCGTCAGTTTCGGGATGCAAAATGAACCGTTGTTCGCCCTCACTATCGATAATTTGGCAACATAGCCTGTCATTTTAACCGAGAGACCGCCTGTGGCCAAGCTCTTCTCTTCAAGGAAATGTATAACAATGTCAAACATGCATAAAGTCTACCTTTTTTATGGAGAGTATAACTATGCGCCAAATGCACGTTGTACGGCTTTATACTAGAAAATTGGGTGATTATTAAGGACATTAGGTACGAGTAGTAGAGGTATGAGTGCGACATTAATAATGTGCTCACCTTATAGAAAATGCCTCTGCCAACAACTTTTCTTAGTGGTGTTTTTTTGCGAAAATGCAATTTTCGCCCACGTTTCACTCATTGCAACTCACTTCTTCTCCATAAGATAACAAAGGACACCACCATAATTTGCACTCATGCTGCACGAACAAAAATCACTAGTTTATAGGTATGTTGCCAAATTTCCACTTAAGTCGCAAATCTCTGTCGATCATAACGTATTTTGGTGGAGATATCGGCTTAACATTAATAGAAAAAAGCAGTTTTCCAATCCAATCATTCAAATTCATCCTTTCGGGGAAGTTTTACTTGCTCTCGATTTTCGAAGAGACTCCGAATCAGGCAATAGTGTGAAAAATGGCTGATGTTTAACCGTTTTATCCATTTTCCCACCATAAAATTTTCCTGCAACATCAAGCTGCTGTAAGCGATCTAGCCGTTATTGTAAACAATGAAAACTGATGTTGTGAAGTGAGGTTATGAAGTGAAGTTGCGCAGCTCTTGTGACAAATTGTACAATTGCGTGATGAATGAAGTTCTTGCAACGAGAGTACTCTCTATTTTCTAACCTCTAAAAAGTCCATTTTGAAGAACAATGTTGGTTGTTTCAGGTGACCTCACGATGTTCCAAGACCTAACATAGGCCAATCGGGGTCTTCGCAGGCTGCGCCCGCCACCATGCTGATCGCCGAAGGAGCGGCCGGGCCCGCCACCACGCCCGGTTCCCCCAACGGGTCGGTTTCAGGCCCCGCCCCATTCACCTCCCTAGTGGATTCAACGGGCGTGGTCAGCGTTCCGCCCAGTCCGACGGCACGCCCATTGCGCATGCTGGCCGACGTGCGCGCCCTCTTGCAATCAGGCAAGGGCCAGGAGATGAAGCAACTATTAAGGGCGAACGCGTGGCCTGCCAATCATCCGATCAGAAAGTTAGTGATCGGCCACCGCGCTGCTTAAACCTGAATTGCTCATTGGAGGTTATGTTTCAGGGAATTATGGCCTTTGTTGTGCAAGCAACATGGCAAGGCTGGCGGAGTGTCGGGTGATGGATTCTACTGGGACATGGTGGTTCAGGTGTTTGGATCGGCGGAACTACCCGAGCGACCTGTCGGGTTGCCGCCCTTTGTCGAACCATCGCGATGCCACGCCTACCATTTGACAAGATCGGGGCGCGCGTGCGCCGATCGCGTAATCAGCGTACTGGGCTACGCATGTCCGGATATCGTCTACAGTCCCGCCATCTACCCGATATGCGCGCTACTGCTCCATTATGTAACTGGTAAGTGTTTGAGCTTGAGTTTTCGCTCAGAAATCGCCCGAAAATGTTTGTATAAAATCGGGCTATTTTGAGCGGAGACTGCCAAAATCTATTTTGGACCCGCCACTTGCATATGGGCCACTTCAGCCTGGTGCTCGTAATGGGTTTTATCGGGGAATTCACTCAGCTTTGACTGTTTTATGGGCTATTGATCGGCTGAAGATTGAAGACCAATGACCGATCTTGCAAAGTTCCAGAGTGGCTGGTTTTGTTACAAACTGCCCACATTTATCCTAAAATTATAAGTTTTCTTTGGACATATGCCAAGTGCTCTGCGCCTTAAAAGTCCTCCCGTTTGAAACCCCATTACTCAGCATTGGTTGCAAATATCTGATCAGTCATAGGAACTACTTTGATTGACGACTTTTCTCCCTTGGGGCTGTAGCGAAAATTCTAACCTCAAAAAAGGTGGAAACCAAAATTCCAAGGACGCCAAGGACAATAGCGTATATCTCGAAAAAGATTGAAAATACCTGATGAGTCTTCAGAGCCATTTTGCTTAGCTCTGATGACTCTTAAGAGCCTCTGAAAGTTGTTTGAAAATTTCTAACCTCATATGAGATAGACCAAAATTTGATGATTTTTTGTCTATTTTCATCAATATCCCCGAAACGGTTGAACCTAACTGAATAATCGATAGGACCTTTTCGATAGAACCCCTCATCAAGTGTTCTTTGCCATGTTTGTGTCATTGGAAGCTCCTAACCTCTAAAGGGATAGAAGCAAATTTGGCAAAAACAGGTCATATCTCGGACTATAATACAGGATGTCTTACCGGTAACCACCGCGATCGGGATCTGACAAACTATAATTAGGAGAAATTTGAAAATTGGACAGAATACCGAAGTCATGGGGGGCAAGCGATCTAAGATATTTACAAAATGGCCGCAATTCCGGTTATACCAGAAGTAGGTATCAATTTATATAATATCCGGAAAACTGTAGCAAGTACCTGAATAATCGATAGGACCGTTTCGATAGAACCTCTCAGCAGCTTTCGTTTGTCATTTGTCTGTCACCAGAAACTCCTAACCTCTAAAAGAATAGAAGTAAAACCAACTCATATCTCGGAAACGATTGAAAATATCTGACAAGTCGTAAGAACCATTCCGATCCAGCGTTTTGAACAGTGTCGGTTTCTCATAGAGTTGCAGGAAAACTTCAAAAACTAACCTCAAAAGACATTTGACACTGTTGGGTTGGACACCTGATTAATTATAAGGGCCGTTTTGATACATCAGCGCCTTAAGAACTGTTTGTTGCCTCTGATTTCGACCTCAAAAAGTCCTCAGGCTTCAGTTTGAGCCTCTATGATGATAGGAGAGGTACAACGGAATCGAATCAAACAAATTCGACTCTGTTCTCCTTGGAACATATTTTATTTCAGACAAAGATTACACTTTCTTACTGCTACTTATCTACTAGTCCTTAAAGCTAACATCATTGAAAAGAACTTTTTACAGAATTTTAACCTCATTTGACCTAATCTACCTATGCCTAACTTAAACCTAACTTAAACCTAAACATCCTCTCTTGCTTCTTAAACCACCTTATGTCTAGTCCGTGGTCCTTGTTGTGGTGCAGGAACTGGTCATCGCATTTGGTCCACGTCTTATTCTTAGATTGTGGCCGCAAGGAGAGGTCTCCGGACACGGTAGATCATCGTTTTGCAAGAAACCCTGACGGTGGGATTCTTGCTTTGCTGGTTCCTATCCAGGAACTTTGATGTTAAGTCCTGGATGTGGTTCCAGCAGGTCTTCTATTTGGAGGTCTCTTCTCAATGTTGTGTTTCTTACGAAATATGGGGCCTTTGATACCATCCTCAGTATTTTGTTCTGGAATACTGCCAGTTTTTCCTTCTGAGAGGAGCTGGCCGTGGACCATGCAGGTGATCCTTAGGTCAGCACCTAGGCGTATCAACTGTTTGTAAGCTCTAACGTCTAACGTTGTGTAAGTTTGTCCGCAGGAACAGCTTACTGTTCAGCAGAGGATAGTAGGCATGGAGCAGGTATCTTGCCTTGGCGATGATGGCTCCCATCTGGTCGTGCCATACTAGGGGCTTGCCATAGTAAGTCCAAGATGTTATCTTGGACCTCCATGGTAGCTGTTGTCCGTCAAGCTCTAGTAGGCTGCTTGGTAGGTTCTTCCTTTTGTTGGTGAAGACGCTTGCTTGGGTCTTCCCCGGGTTAATCTGCATTTCCAATCCCTGCTCCATTTCTGTATCTTGATGAGGTGTCTTTGGAGTCTGGCTTTGACCTTTGGGCCCGATCCAATGGCAGTGAGAGCTACATCGTCTGCGTCTCTGTGTCTTCTGCGGTTGGTATATCTGCCATAAACATGTTGAAAAGGGAAGGGCCCTATACTGATCCTTGCGGTACTCCTGACGTCATGGGTCTGGGTGTTGAGAGATGCTCATCGATTCAGACTTGGAAGCTGCGTCCAGACAAGTAACTGCGGATGAGTTTGGTTTGGTAGCCCGGAAAGCCTGCTTTGATCATCTTGGCAAACAGGGCCTGGTGCCAAACTTTGTCAAACGCCTTGGACATGTCTAGGAAGATGGCTCCTAGACAACTTCTTCGGTTGTTTAACTGTTCGAGGATCCTTGTTGTAAGCCGGCATGTTGCGCATCCAGCAGCACTTTCTTGTCCTCTGTTGTATCCTGGATGTGGGTTCAGAACACACCTCTCCATAACTTTGCCCATCATTGGTAATAGACTGATAGGCCTGTAGGACGTGAGCAGCTTTCTTTTTACCACTGTGATAAGGTCCTCAATTGCTGTTTTTGTAACTGTTTGGTAACTTTTTGAGAACCTCGTTTGTTATGCCATCATTTCCAGGAGCCCTTTTTCTCTTCAGCCCCTTGATGATGTCCTGGATGATCTCATTATTGACTCTCTTGGCTTTGGTGGACTGCCAGTTTTGGAAGTGGTCGGCTATTATCTTTTCCATTTCATCTTCTTGCTCTGGGTGATCAACCAGGTTTACTCTGTATGGAGCTCTAGATGCTTGGCAAAGAGCTCCACTTTCTCTTTGGGGTGCACAGTGGTGATGCCGTTTTCTTGGTCCTGCATTCAGGTTCCTGGGCCGGTTTCCAAATCTCTTGGTTTGACTCGTCAGCCTCTATTTCGTCCATGTGAGCGTCCCAGAGCTGCGATCGAACTTCCATCATGTCTTCCTGGATCGCAGTCTGGAGGCGGTTGACTTCGCTTGGCTCTGCGTTGTATCCGGGTTTCTCCCTGATTTTGGCTTTTAACCAGGGAGGTGTTTTGTCCAATTGGTCCGCCCGAAGTGTGTTTTTCTGCCGCCTGGTCCAGGTCGTCCTCTGTAGCGGGCTGAGGGATCCTGCTGGAGCTTTCCAATATTTGCTGGAAAATCTGCCAGTTGGTGATCCTCTTAGTCGCAGTGATGCCGTTGACTTGGTTTGGACCGATTTGCAGGAGTATCGGCAAATGGTCCGACGACAGTTCCTGAAGTACTTCGGGGCTGGACAGTCTTCCTGCGTTTTTGTACAGGAATACGTCCAGGATGTCATCTCCTGCCAATTTGGGTGATGTGTATTGGCTCTAGGGGTGCGGCTATCTCCAACATGGCATTTCTGGCTTCGTTTGATAGCATGATGCCTCTAGCAGTGTTGTAGTTGCATCCCCAATTGGTGTTTTTGGCATTGGTCCCCGCCATGTAGTGTTGACCTGTCATCTGGGAAAAGCCTTCGAACATCCTCGGGACTCAACGTAGCCTATTCTCCTTCATTTGCGCAGTTAAATTGAGAATAAAACGGCAACGTCGCTCATAACGCACTCTAAATGTTCTCGGCTCAATTTGTTTATGTGTGATAAAACTCACAGCGCCATCTTTATGGAAGCGATGTAAACTCGTTCGTGATTGGATCGTGCAGTTCATCTATCGAGTGGCCTGTATTGTATGTGGACTCAGTATAAACAGTTTTTCTTGTTTATTTACACCAATGGGCAGTTTTTGACCTAAAATAGTGCTCAATATGCATATACGATGTAGAAGATCGAAACCGTTTGGTTAGAAATGCCCTAACCTCTAAAGTGATGGAAGCAAAACGGTTATGAATTACCATTGGAACTAGCAAGTTTGCAATCCCAAGACAGTTTTCCGAAATGGAAATGATCCTCAAATTTCCCTGCTACATAATGAAATGACTATAAAAATGATAAAATGTGCAAATGTGATCAAACAGATTTCGGGTCGCCATCACGCGGGCTTATGAATGATTTTTGAGTAAATATTGACGAAATAATAAAGGAGAGCCTGGCAAATAACGCGGAGAGGTCAGATGGAAGCGGTTGCCAAACTATGCCTATTGGTAGCGATATTTTTAGCTCAACGGGAAGAATCACCTAAGTGTGATCTAGCACCGGTCAGCTCGAATCAGCTGACGACTGAGGTTAATTTTAGCCGATATTAAAGTGAATTAACTGGGAAATATTGAAAGTTTCGAACCATTAATTTTCGAGTAACTATTTATTGCTATGACCAGCGCTAAGTATTTCACTGTAAATGTTCTATAATTTATTCGTCAATTAATTGGCATCGATTTCGACGCACCGAAATAACATTCCTGATAATTGACGTGTGCCTAAACCGAATCGAAATGGAGCTTTGTTTCAGGGGCGCAGCCCATGAAAAAACATGGATCGAAAAAATCCGACATTGTCGAATTCCCCAATTAATTAATTTCCTGATAACCCCATTCGCAGCTACTCACTCAACAAGTGATTTAGTCTACACATGATTATCTTATCATCGGAACAATTCGATAAAGAAGTCATGTGAATTGGATAGTAATCATTAAACTTAAAGGGGGGCTTAGTTTGAGAGAATAACAGTTAAAAGCCGTAAATAATTCTGTTATGAGAAAAAGGGATAATTATCTAGTGCATGGCCAATACCGTCTTAAGAACAGGGCCTCAGTGCTGCAATCTAAAAGTTTGATGACGTCAGACACTGTAGGCCAGTTTTTCGTCGGTAAAGAATGCATTGAGCTGTAGACCAAATCAGGTTAAGATTCCTCAATGGCGATGGTTTCGTTATAACTTGTCTGGTCTTCTGTACAGAAGTTATACCGCATGGAAGGTACTTCCGCGGGGTTGCCGGTTAACACTAATTTACCCTGCCTTTTTTTTCAGAATTTGGAAGAAAAAATACATATATAAATACACATATAACAGGGCCTATTCTGATTTGGGTACACAGTGTTTAAATTGTTGTAAAAATTAGTGTTTAGATTAACACTTATGGCAACGCTGGTATCTTCAAAGACACGACTGAAGGAACAAGTGGGTTTTTCGGGTTTTTAGGCCGTCGTTCGGTAGAATTTCTTCTTGACGTTTCGCAAGCACGTGTGGCTTGCATCTTCAGAAGTGGTTTGCTTGAACGCTTACACTGTTCTGATGCGATTCCTCGGGCGCAGTCCGTATTTATGCACCGGTCGCGATGACGTGGCCTGTGTCATCGGAGCTTGCGCATTCTGTTGGCTGTTGCTATCCTCCGGTGTACAGGATTCTCTCTCCTGTCGCTACGCTACAGTCGTCATGAACAGAGAGCAGTACGAGCAGAAAATCCAAAACTTATTGGACCCAGTCACTTATACGAAGCTCAAAAAAGACCGGACTCAAGCCAAGCTCAGAAAGATCAACCGCCTGATCAAAATATCCTCAATAGACGAGAACACCAGGAAGAGGATTCTTAGGTCAGAACCCCTCCCCCCGCGTTGGTATGGATTACGGAAGAGTCACCAGGATTACGGAATACCACTAGACCAATCGTCAGTGCCCCGGGATCACCACTTACGATATAGCAAAATAATCTATCCTCTCTTCTGCAGCCACATTTGGGGGTCCACGGAAACATACATCAAGGATTCCAAACATTTCATTGAGAAGATCCAAGACCTCAGAGTGAAACCTACGGATATGCTGGTCAGCTTCGATGTTGTATCTCTATTCACAAAGGTACCCTTGGACGAATCAATAGGATTAGTGGCGGAGCTATTCGAAGAGCGTACAACAAATCTGTTCAAGGCTTGTCTAAAGGGCAGCTAATTCCTGTGGAATGGAGATTACTACGAGCAAAAGGAAGGAGTAGCCATGGGAAGCCCACTGAGTCCGGTGGTGGCGAATCTATTCATGGAGAAGTTTGAGGAAGCAGCGTTGAGCACCGCACCCCTTAAACCAACGATCTGGTACCGATATGTCGATGACACGTTCGTGCTATGGAGGCATGGACGCAAAAACCTGGACATGTTCCTCGACCATCTAAACAAACAGCACCCAGGACATCCAATTCACCATGGAAGTTGAACAAAACCACCAACTGCCTTCCTGGATGTTTTGGTGTCTAGGCAGGGGAATCGTTTGGACCACAAGGTATATAGAAAAGCCACCCACACAGACAGATATCTTCACAAGCTATCTACCACCATCCGAGTCAGAAGCAGGGAATCATTAAGACTCCTCACGGATAGAGCCAGAAAAATATGGGACCACAACATCTAACAACGGAACTACAGCACTTGGAAAAAGCTTTTCTTCAGAACGGATATTCCCAGTTGGACATCAAAAAAGCTGTAGGAGTGGGACGTGCTGAAAAAGTGAGTCCACTCTGAAAGCTTCCTGCCGTATGTTCCCAGGGTTACGGACAGAATTGGGAGGCTCTTGAGGAAACACAACATAAGAACGGTCTACAAGCCCACAACAAAGATCCGAGAATGTCTAGGTCAGTTAAGAGACAAAAGACCTCACCTAGCAACTGCGGGAATCTACCGGATTCCATGCTCCTGTGGAAGCGTCTACATAGGAACTACTAAGAGATCGGTTGCGACAAATTAGAAGAACATCGACGGAATTGCAAACTTGGACATGTGGAGAAGTCGGCAGTGGCGGAACATGCCCTCAGCGATGGAACACACAACATATATTTCGGAGAGGCACAGGTCCTGGCCACGACAACAGGGTATCGCCCCCGACTAATACGAGAAGCCATTGAAATCTACAAACACGACGACAATTTCAACAGAAAAGAAGAGACAATGGCGCTGAACAGGATATGGTTTCCAGCACTCACCAACGCAAAAACAGCAAGAAAAAACAACAGCTCAGGACAGGAGAGAGAATCCTGTACACCGGAGGATAGCAACAGCCAACAGAATGCGCAAGCTCCGATGACACAGGCCACGTCATCACAAACCACGTCATCGCGACCGGTGCATAAATACGGACTGCTCCCGAGGAATTGCATCAGAACAGTGTAAGCGTTCAAGCAAACCACTTCGGAAGATGCAAGCCACACGTGCTTGCGAAACGTCAAGAAGAAATTCTACCGAACGACGGCCTAAAAACCCGAAAAACCCACTTGTTTCAAGGAATGGCCTCGAAAGTCCATCTCTTTTGATACGACTGAAGGTGTTTGGGAATTTTCGGCTCTGAAGAAGTTTACCTCTTTTTTGTGTTTTTCTAGTGAATTTTTGTATCCGCATGACGAAGTAATAAACATGGTACTATTCAGTTACGTAATTAAAAAACAAGTTATTCAGGATAATTTACATTTTCTTCTGGCAGTGAAGTTGTAACCGGAAACTGACGTAAAATGCGAAAAAATCCACCAATAACCAAGATTAACAGGGAATATAATCCATACCAACGCCCTCGTAATGGGAAATAAACTGGCCTACATGGCATGACGTCACGCGTAAGCGCTTGGGCTTGTCCTGGGTTTGGAGAAATGACATTTTGAATGTGGAATCAATGCGCACACTCAGTGACTACATATGTCCTCACTGTGTAGAAATTCGTTAAAAGTCTGAAAAACCTGCCATTAAAGTAAGGTTAATCGCTTCTGAGGTACATACATTTAGGAAATTTGCGCTGTTTAAGTGGTTTAAAATTGACGATTTTTCTCCTATAAACTTCCAGTCGCCGAGGCTGGTTTTCCATTTTCTGGAACCGTTGCGAAATATTTTCATCGGCACTTTTTCCAGTTAGGCAAACAGCTGCTGAAATCCTGAAAGGCCGTAGTGTTTATTTACGCGATGGGGCTTATTTGTAAATCGTAAAAGTCAGTAGAAAAATAATGTTTCATTGGCATTTAACGAGTCGATTTTTACTTAACATGCAACGAATCGATTGCGCCCGCCCACACCTTGAAGTTTTATTGGGAAAATCAAGCTTAGGTTTTTTCTATTTATTGTAGATTTTTTGTTTATTATTATTATTATTTGAAATCTATCCATAGACATTGGGCAAACTTGTTATGTGACCTACACATGCTTCAAAACTATTTCCATGTGGAAATGACTCACCAAGTCATTCGGATGCACATTCAAACGATTTTGATATTGGAAATTGCCAAATTTCGACTATTTTCTATTCTATCAGAAGTTTTTTCTTTAACACGTTTTTTTTTTAGTTTTTGATAAATATATTGTTAAAGCAACTGCATATAAAGACTACATCAGCTCATAGTAGGGAGTGCATTTAAGACAATGGACAGAAAGCATTGGGAAACTTAGAAAAACCTTCATTATTCAATAGCATAATAAAAACGATCCAGAAGGAGGAAGAAGAGAACTTCCCCATCAAGCTTTTTGTGTATACCACAAAGCCTCTTTTTATTACAAGCCCAGAAACTTTACAGAGTCATTTTTATCAATTCTTTTTGTCTTTTGTTGTTCGATTTTATGTGATTCCTTTCACACATTTTCAGTTTCTATTACCGTTTGGGTTTTCTATTCTTATCCCCTGTGGTTATATGTTAATTCTTATGCCAATAGTCTTTCAATCTGACTTGCTGTATTAGCAATAATATTTTGAGACTCTATTAATTTTCAGATCCTGGTCTGTTTTCAAATTTATTAAAAACTTTTTTGCTATTTTCTTCTGGTTGAAAATAAATATCGACCATCGAATTCCCGTCCCAGGAACATAACCTGTTCTTTCTGAGGAATCCCTTGCCCATTTAGAGGTACAGGTGGACCTGTTGGTTTTTTTTTTACTTTAATTCGCCATGTAGAAGACATTTTTCGAGCTTCTGTGCTTCAATTTTTCAGATCTGGCTTGCTTGACGGTGAAACGCCGTCTGAAAGTAACCAGGCTGTATGATCAGCATATCGGGTGAACATTACTCCCTCCCTACCTGCATAGTCTGGGTTTTAGGACCGAGCCTTCCACAGAGCAAGATTTTCAACATTCAACAAGTGAATAAAAGCCATTTTATTTTGCTTCAAAAACCGTTTTAGGATAAAAAATTAATCAACAAACAGCTGAGAAATACGCAAATGAAAACAGAGCTGCGTTAGTGTAACTAATCAATGACTGCTTTGTTCTATTGGCCTGTGAATTGGTCACTAGTTGATGCATTTTTAAAATTCATCAAGTTGGCGACAGGCACACTATTTTGCTCCAAAAGAGCGATTTAGAAGCGGAAGTTTATTTGCAAACAGCTGAGAAATACGCAAATTAGAATAGGAACGCTCGTTGGCGCACCGAATCCAGGCTGAATATTTTTCGTTGCCTGTGAATTGCGACACTAATTGATTTGTTCTAAAGGATAAAAGAGTGACCAAAAGACACTTAATTTGCTCCAAAAGAGCATTTAGAAACAGAAATTGATCTGCAGACATAAGCGCCGCGTTTGCGCAACTAACGGGTCGACAATTTCATTTGCCTGTGAATCGAGTTCTATAGTGTAGGATTTAAACGTTCAAAAAGTGAGCGAAAATCATTTTATTCCTTCCAATCGGGCGTTTTAGGAACAGAAATTGGTGGCGAAGCACCTGAGAAACACGTAAATTATAACAGGCCACGTTGACTAACGAATCAAGTCTGAATATTTCCATTTGCCTGTGAATTGGACACTAATTAAATTAGAGTTAAAGATGAAAGAGTGACCAAAAGACATCTTAAATTTGCTCCCAAAAGCTTGTTAGAAACACAAATTTATTGGCAGACAGCCGGGAAATACGCAAATGAACATAGCGCCGCGTTTGCGCAACTAAATGGGGTCGACAATTTTTCATTTGTCTGGGAATTGAGCACTAGTTGAGTGATTTTAAACGTTCAAAAAGTGAGCGAAAAGCATTTTATTTTCTTCCAAACGGGCGTTTTAGGAACAGAAATTGCTGGCGAAGCACCTGAGAAATACGTACATTATAACAGGGCCGCGTTGGCGCACCGAATTAACGTTGAATATTTTTCATTTGCCTGTGAATTGTACATCAGATGATTTATTTTAAATATTAAAAAAGTGACCGAAAGACACTTAACTTTACTCCAAAAGAGCGTTTTAGAACCACAAATTTATTTGCAGACAGGTGAGAAATACGCAAATGAAAACAGCGCCGTGTTTGCGCAACTAAATAGGGTCGACAATTTTTCATTTGTCTGTGAATCGAGTTCTAGTGGAGGGATTTGAAACGTTCAAAAAGTGAGCGAAAATCATATTTTTTCCTTCCCATCGGGCGTTTTAGGAACTGAAATTGGTGGCGAAGCACCTGAGAAACACGTACATTATAACAGAGCCGCGTTGACACAACGAATCAAGACTTAATATTTCTCATTTGCCTGTGAATTGGGAACTAGTTGATTTATTTTAAATATTGAAAAAGTGACCGAAAGACAATTAACTTTACTCCAAAAGAGCGTTTTAGAACCACACATTTATTTGCAGACAGCTGAGAAATACGCAAATGAAAACAGCGCCGCGTTTGCGCAACCAAATAGGGTCGACAATTTTTCATTTGTCTGTGAATCGAGTTCTAGTGGAGGGATTTTAAACGTTCAAAAAGTGAGCGAAAATCATATTTTTTCCTTCCCATCGGGCGTTTTAGGAACTGAAATTGGTGGCGAAGCACCTGAGAAACACGTACATTATAACAGAGCCGCGTTGACACAACGAATCAAGTCGGAATATTTTTCATTTGCCTGTGAATTGGACACTAATTGAATGATTTTAAAGATGAAAAGAGTGACCAAAAGACGCTTAAATTTGGTCCCAAAAAGCGTGTTAGAAACACAAATTTACTTTGCAGACAGCTGAGAAATACGCAAATGAAAGCAGGCGGCCGCGTTTTGCGCAACGAAATAGTTGTCGACAATTTTTTCATTTGTCTGTGATCGAGCTCTAGTGGATTCATTTTAACGTTCAAAAAGTGAGCGAAAAACATTTTATTTCCTTCCACTCGGGCGTTTTAGGAACAGAAATTAGTGGCGAAGCACCTGGGAAATACGTAAATTATAACAGGGCCGTGTTGGCGCAACGAATCAAGTCTGAATATTTTTCGTTTGCCTGTGAATTGGACACTAATTGAATGATTTTAAAGATGAAAAGAGTGACCGAAAGACACTTAAATTTGCTCCCAAAAAGCGTGTTAGAAACACAAATGTATTTGCAGACAGGTGAGAAATACGAAAATGAAAACAGCGCCGCGTTTGCGCAACTAAATAGCGTCGAAAATTTTTCATTTGTCTGTGAGAATCGAGCACTGGTTGAGTGATTTTAAACCTTCAAAAAGTAAGTGAAAAACATTTTATTTTCTTCCAAACGGACGTTTTAGGAACAGAAATTGGTGGCGAAGCACCTGAGAAACACGTAAATTATAACAGAGCCAACGAATCAAGTTTGAATATTTTCCATTTGCCTGTGAATTGGACACTAATTGAATGATTTTTAAAAATGAAAAGAGTGACCAAAAGACACTTAATTTTGCCCCAAAAGAGCGTTTTAGAACCACAAATTTATTGACAGACAGCTGAGAAATACGCAAATGAAAACAGCGCCGCGTTTGCGCAACTAAATAACGTCGACAATTTTTCATTTGTCTGTGAATCGAGCACTAGTTGAGTGATTTTAAACCTTCAAAAAGTAAGTGAAAAACATTTTATTTTCTTCCAAACGGGCGTTTTAGGTACAGAAATCGCTGGTGAAGCACCTGAGAAATACGTACATTATAACAGGGCCGCGTTAGCGCAACGAATTAACGCTGAATATTTTTCATTTGTCTGTGAATTGGACACCAGATGATTTATTTTAATGATTAAAAAGTGACCGAAGCGGAAGACACTTAACTTTGCTCCAAAAGAGCGTTTAGAAACACAAATTTATGTGCAGACAGCTGAGAAATACGCAAATGAAAACCGGGCCTCGTTGCGCAACTAATTAAGACTGAAGAATTTTCGATTGCCTGTGAATTGAGCAGTAGTTGAGTGATTCAAAAAATACAAATCAAAATGCCTGAAAGTTATTAATTTGGCTGGAAGGTGCGCGATGTAGGGACAGTAATTCTAATGCAAAAGCTGAGAATACGGACATGAAAACAGGGTTACCTTGGCGTAGATAATCAATGTCTACCATTTTCATTAGCTTGTGGAATTGGGCAGTAGTATAGTAATTGTGATCACTTAGAGTGACTAAAATATTTTTTTTGCTCCAAAAGATATTTTGGAAACAACATTTCATTTTCCCAAACACTTGAGAAATACGCAAATGAAAAACAAGGCTGCGCTGGCTAGCTAGTCAATTGTCCGAAAGTTTTCATTTGCAATTCCCATGGATGTTTGTCAGGCAATTTAGAGGATTCAAAAAAATGTCGAAAGACATTTCAGGAACGTATATCTGCCTCTAAACGGCTAGGAAATACGCAAGTTTAATTGGCCTGCAACTAAAATAGCCGCCTCCTAACCTTAAAAGTTCAAAAATTTGTTGAAAGGGCTTTGAGGAGATGGGGGGTTAGTAATCGCAACCTTAACAATTATCAATTCTTCAATTCAAGTTCAGAATTTTTTCCGAGCTTTCGAGGCTATTTGGCGTTGTTTAATGTTGAAATCACCCTGTATATGGATTGGATAAATTGCTGATTTAGTTTCATTCATCAAACGGAACTGGATTTCTTTCTATCATTGCGATTGATTAGTTTTAAATTGTTAATTCAAAATGGAGTTTGATTTATGGTCGGCTACTATGAATTTTTCCAGAGTCCGATTGAAGCGTCGCTTAAAATAGAATTTCGCGGATTTTCCCCAAATTCCCCCGATTTCAGTGTCCGCAGTCGAATTTATGAACTGTTTCATATTTGTTTGGTTAAAGTCAATTAAAACCGACATTCGACCGTTGAGATATTTCGCTGGCACCCTAAATATTTATGCCGTATTCTTTAGAGCGTTTTCGATTAAAAATTTTACCGTGTAAACACGATTTTTAAATTCGCCGTTGTTTATTCATTATTATTCCTACCTGTCTCTAATTGGATCTCATCTCTGGTTCAATTTGGCCAGTGTATTTCTTCAAACGGAACATGTGCTTAAAAAGGCGCAAAAAATTGCAGCTAAAAAAGCCACTGAAAAAATTTAGAATTTTAGACACCACTAAAAAAGAACTGAACCAACTTAACAGAAACATTAAAACTCTGGACCAATACCGACAAGACAAATGGCTAGAAACATGTAAAGAAATACAGAAGGACAAGGCAAAACATACTGGCGAAAAATTAAGAAACTGGCGCAATACAGGATAGACTGGCACTACTGCACAATGGACGAAAACGGAATATAGAGCGTACACAGACAAAGAGAAAGCGGACGCGTTCGCCAGACACTATCAAAGGGCCTTCAGCATATCGACAATCCTAACTTCGACAATGACAACTGGAACTTGATCAACGACTGGTTACTTGAACTATTTTAACAACTCACCAACTATGCCTGCACACTGATCACAGACACAGAGTACGATGAAGCCCTACGCGCACATCAAAAAAACACTGCACAGGGGAAAGATAAAATTAAAGCAAAACTATGGAAAAGCCTAACTCAAGAAACACACAAACTGATCCTAACTGAATTGAACAACTGCATCACAAATGGCAGAATCCCAGAAACATGGAAAAACGGCTTAATAACCCCTATACCCAAAAATGGACTGGACAATACACAACCGAGCAATTACAGACCAATTACACTGCTACCAGTACTTAGCAAGGTTTTTGAGTACATAATAAGGCAGCGACTGGGAAAACTGGTCGGAAAGTACATACCATCGTATCAGTTCGGATTCAAACATCAGCACTCGACTATTCACCCACTCTTCACTCTGACTAACAATATACAAACAACCCACCTAACTGACAGAAAGACAGCTTGCCTGTTTATGGACATTAACAAAGCTTTTGATAGTGTCTGGCTTAGAGGCTTACTATACAAACTATACAAACTACACACACCAACATATCTACTACACACATAAAGAACTTAGTAGAAAACAGACAACTACAAGTACGAATTGACAAAACACTGTCATTTTCTTTTTCCCCTGAACAAGGGCTCCCTCAAGGATCCCCGCTCTCAACGTTTCTCTACAATATATAGCCATGACATATACAATTACAACTTACCAGACAAAATCAAATCGACAGATCGACATACATATTACAATACGCAGACGACACGGCACTTATTGTACATGACAAAACTACTGAGAGAGCAGCTCAAAGACTCCAAACACTAACAAACAACACAATGACATGGTTTTATAAATGGAGACTAACACCAAACGCGTCAAAAAACCAACTTCTGCTCACAAACCACAGACTCAACGCTGACTCCCCTACAATAACTGCAGACGGCCAAACGACACAACCAAAAAACGACGTAAAATACCTTGGAATCACAATTGACCACAAACTTAAATTCACTAAACACATACGAAACATCAGGGCAGAAACAGTAAAGAGAACAAAACACTTCCGATCACTAACCTACAAAGACAGAGGAATAGCACAAACACCGCCACCAAAATATATAAAGCTATTTGTAGACCCTTGCTAGACTGGACATATACTCATGACCAACGGAACAGAAAGGACAAAACGTTATATACAAACAACAGAACAAATTACACTAAGACTAATAACACGAATAAGACACCCCCAAAACCCACTACACAACCCCTCCACCCAACTACTATACGAACGCACAAACATGACAAAGATTTCGGAAAGACTCATACATCTACAGACAAAATGGACAAACAACCCTACAACTGGACCATACTGAATCCCCTTTGTCTTACAAGACCAACCAGACAATCCCGCTTCCGTTTCCCTACATCAACGCTACTCGAACACTTACAAACGCAACTGACTAGTGGACAAAAAAATAATTTTTTCTTGTCATTGGAATTTTATTTAATAATATGTTAACCTAGAATAAGGAATTTTCATATTGTTTTATTAGTAGTAGTAAAAATCTTTATTTCTAAAAAGGCTATCGATCTATCGGTCTTTCTGCCCTTGTTTAATACATGTAGTCTTAATCTAAATAAAAAACAAATATGAAAATTCTCTTATTCGGGTTAATAATCTTATTAAGAAATTTCCAATTCAATGACAAGAAAAATTATTTATTGTCCATAGTCAGTTGCGTTTGTTTGTGTTCGAGTAGCGTTGATGTAGGGAAACGGAAGCGGGATTGTCTGGTTGGTCTTGTAAGACAAAGGGGATTCAGTATGGTCCAGTTGTAGGGGTTGTTTGTCCATTTTGTCTGTAGCTGTATGAGTCTTTCCGAGATCTTTGTCATGTTTGTTCGTTCGTATAGTAGTTGGGTGGGGGGTTTATTTGGATTAAGACTACATGTATGAAACAAGGGCAGAAAGACCGATAGGTCGATAGTCTTTTTTTAGAAATAAAGATGTTTACTACTACTACTGTAACCGCAAAATGCACTGTTGACTGGGTTGTTTCGATGTAGGAGGCCTGATCATGTGCTTAGTGTTCACACTAATTCGAACTTTAAAATTGCAATCTGTTTGTGAGCAGTGGGCTTAAGTAGATTAAGGTTAAGATTAAGATGCTTCGAAAGAACTTGAGGGAGAACTTTAAGTTGGCTCTCGTTCAATGTCCATTTGACTGGCTACGTTTACACTTGATGAAATACTGCTGCATAAATAAACAACTGGCCAAGGGCTTTGCAAAGCCTCCAATCGATTATTGTGTTATTTTATAAATGCGTTCACCAAATTACCAGATTAGCTGATTGCTTTCATTAAATTGAGGGTTTTTGCGCACTTGACTCCGTTTACTCACTGGTTTTTTCCACTGAATTTATTCTATTTTAGGGGTAATTTCCGTGGAAATTCAACAAGCTCTA